>CM076584.1:264194445-264606999 GCA_034641835.2 Pinus albicaulis
GATCTCGTTTACCAGCCACTCCTGGAAGGGAGCTACTACCCCCTGATCTCGTTTACCAGCTACCACTGGGAGGGAGCTACAACCCCCTCACTGAAGGCTTCGACCCTCAGCACCACCATGGACCATGTTTCATCAATTTTCATACTGGATCCAACAGCTTCCACACAACACACCTTGTAGGCCTCTTTTCATCAAATTTTCAGACTGGATCCACTCCACACATTTAAGCTCAAAGAACATACATCAAACCGAAACTTATAACCCATTCAATTCATTCATTGAATAATCAACCAATCAACCAATAAATGATCTTTAATCATAATCAACTAGCAGCATAATCAATATTCAAACAACCCAGATCTGTATGAAGACATCATTGACAGACAACAGTAGAATAGCAAAACAGATCAGAGATTTCCTTCTGCACACTTCAGCAAAACCCTAGATTCCATACGCGCTTTTACCTCACTGAACCCGCGTATATACGCGCTTTCACAGAGACAAACCCGCGTATATATCTGCAACTATTTAAGGACTGACCTTACATTCCATACGCGCTTTTGCTGAACCTAACAGGCGTATATATGCGCTTTCGTTGTGACGAACCTGTGTATAGATCTGAAAACATTGCAGGGCTGCGCAACTCTTCAGACTAGATAAACAGCTCAGATTTTACCCTTCACTTCAGCAAACATTCGTCCGATCATAGATCTAAACTTTCCATAAACATATCTAGAAAATACATAGTCATTTCAGGTCTAGAGATCCTGATCCATCTTTTTATTCATAGGTGCATTATTAATTCAGATCTATCAATAAATTGTAACCCATTCCATGCAGATATACTTCAGAGTGAAGTATTCATTCAATACCCAGACTTCAGAATAGATATGCAGATACAAACTAAACCTTGAATAGACATTGATTCAAATAGCATACGCTACTTTGATTCACTGAAGCCGCGTACATACGCACTTTTCTGCACACCAACTTGCGTATACTTCTGTGTATATTATTCTTCAGAAAACCCTAACTTCCATACGTGATTTTTATTAAGAGAACCCGCGTATACACGCGCTTTTACCTAGACAAACTAGCGTATAGATCTGTAAATGGTAGACTTTGCAGAATATACGAGATCTATAAACTTACCCAGATTTCTTCATTATCACCAGCAGACTTGCGCTAGTTCTTCATCATTTCTTTTGCAGATCAGCCTAGAGATTCATCATTTCTAGATATAGAGATCTTGAACCTTCATCATATCCATGGGTGCATCATAAATTTAGATCTATCAGAAACAGAGTTCAACCATGCAAATATCTCTCAAAGAGATTTATTCCTCAATAGCTTCTTTTTTTTTCATGCACACCTTGCACTATGATCCTCTTCTCCTTATATAGTTTTAGCCTTTATCAATACCATGAGTCAAAACCACTTAACCGCTGATGGTATTCCTGGATAGGATCAAATAGATAATCCAATGCTCAATACTGTGGGCCAATACCATGGTCATGTCCCCTGGTTTGATAAATTTAGAGCGCAAATAGGCATACGCTACTTGGTACGTACTTTTATGCGTACATATGCTACTTTTCCTTTACAAACCCGCGTATGCTTTGTGACATATCTTATTCATCATTACTCTGGCACTTACTAGAATTTCTTTCTTTGTTACTTCTGAACTGCTCTGTAGATACATCAGATTTACATTATTAACAAATAGGTTGCTATCCAAAGACAACTCATCAAGTCAATTTCCATCAAGGACAACTTCATCAAGTAGGTTGCCATCAAGGACAACACATTGCATCATATTGCCAACAAGCTGGTGCTCCTTTGAGACCTATTGTCAACACTATCAGGGAACCAACATATGAATTAGATAAATTTATGGCCGGCACCCTCGCCCCTTTCGTTAGTAAAACAAGCTCTTTCATCAAAGACTCCAATCATTATGTTGAATTCATTAAAAAAGCTAAGTTGGATCTTAAAGACAAAATTTTAAGTTTTGATGTTGTCCAACTCTTTACTAAAATCCCTTTGGATGAAGTCGTTCAAGTAGTGAAAGATGTCGCGAACCCCCAAACTGCAAAGCTCGCTGAAATATATCTTCGCTCGAATTTCTTTACCGTCCAAGGAGAAATATTTGAACAAAAATTTGGAGTTGCTATGGGATATCCGTTGTCCCCTATAGTGGCCAACCTATTCATGGAGAAATTTGAAAAGAAATCTCTTGACTCTTACCCATTGAAACATAAATTTTGGATCAGGTCTGTGGATGACACCAGTGTCAATTGGCCACATGGCGATGAGGAATTAAAATGCTTCCTAGACCACCTTAATAGCATATCCAAAGATATCCAATTTACAATGGAAGGTGAGGAAAACAACTACATCCCATTCCTCGACATTCTCCTCTCAAGAAATGAAGATGGATCTCTTGGACACGAAGTGTCTAGAAAGAAAGCACACACGGACAATTACCTTCACGCTGATTCACACCACTACCCCGCCCAGAAGACAGGGGTTATGCTGACTCTTTTTACACGAGCTTTCATAATATCAGATGATACTCATGTTGAAGAAGAAATTGAATATCTAAGAAAAGCTTTCATGAACTTGGGATATAGTAATAAAGATATTAACAAAGCTATTCAAAGAGCCAGATTCGGAAATAAAAGAATTCCAACTAATAATTCCTCAACAGAAAAATCATATCTCCCATATATTCAAGGGGTCACTGACAAGATGGCCAAATTTCTCGCTAAGAAGGACATTAGAGCATCATTCAAACCTCCAATGAACATCAGACAAAGGATGAAATTTTTCAAAGACGACCCCGATCACCTCCAACAAAAAGGTGTTTACAAAATTAATTGTTCTTGCGGAGAATGCTATATTGGAGAAACAGGTAGGACTTTCAAAATAAGGCTTAAAGAACATGGTGTTGATATCAGGTTTGGAAGAATCGAAATCTTGGCTTTGGGAGAACACTCCAATAAAATATGTCACCACATATGCCTTGAAGATATCGTGGTCATTGCCAATGGAAAACATCATTTTAATAGTAAAGTGTGTGAAGCCCTGGAAATCATCAAGCACCCTCACAACCTCAATAGGGATGGAGGTTTATAGGTTAGCAGGAATTGGATCCATGTTATTTCCCGCAAATAAGCTTGCCCCAGATAGAAGTTTGTCTCCATTATCTCCACCCTTTCCATCATCCCACATTGCATTGTCCTTACCATTTGAGCACAATTTCCTATCATATCGTGTTCGCTATAATGCTCCTCCCTATACACTATACCCTTCCCTCTATCCTCCTATTTTTCTTATTTTCAATATTTCCTTTCCCCTCTCCATCCCATTACCCTGCTACCCTTCTAAACTATTTTAAACAATAAATACACTAAAATCTCATCTTAAATCACCTAACTATATTTTTAATAAAAACTAACAAAATAAAAATCTTGCCCTTAAATCTTATTACGCCTTCTTAATAAATTTCATTAATCCTGTCTAATATTATTAATATTAATTATACATTATTACAATCATGATAATCTCTACTAATAATGTCTTAGTTAATATTAATAATATATAAAAATTAAAAATTAAAAAAGTCATGAAATACATTATAAATTTAGAATAATTAATCTTATAAATCAAATTGAATTATAATCTAGGTTATATATTTATCATATCATTTTATCAACTAACCTAATAAATCTATTTAAAATAACTAAAAATCCTTTTTCATCATTTCTTAAATTCTAAATATTAATAACATCAAACATTTTAAAAAAATATATAAAAATATTACTAATTTTAATTGAATTATTATTAATAAATAAATAAAATTTATTATTAAATTTGAAAACATATGCCATTACAACCAAATTTTCTTTTAAATTAATAAATAAAATCATAATATTTTAATCTTGTCATAATTCTAAAATAGAATTAAATTGGGTTAAAAAATAAAATAAATAAATAATTAAAATCTTTTAAAATATTAGGAGTTGGTCGGCTCTTTCACCCCTAATATTTATTTCTATCCTATATTTATCTATCCTAATTTCTTCTCTTCTTAGCAGGTTTTGTCCTCAAGGCGAGTCCCAGTTTAGACTCAAAACGTAGACTAAAAATGAATATTGTGGATATTCTGAGTTTTTCATCTCAATTCTAGGTTTGATTAAGATATCGAGGGGAACAATTTTCTCGATATTCCCCAGATTTTTCTTAGAAATGACCTCATAAATGTAGATGGGGCTCTGAGGATTCTTGGTAATATTGGGTGAAAATATTTCTTTAAAATTATTCTCAAGAATTTTTTATTGGGGTAGAAAAGAGTAACAATGATGGTGATCACCCTAGGGTTTCTCATCTGATGACATAATGTCCATGATGCTTTCATAAGTCAGAAATATATCATTAAAAGGGTCAAAATGTGAAACTAATCTTGAATCTTGAGAATGACGGTCAACCAAGTTCACTAAGTTATTTTCTTCAGTAATTTTCGGACAAGGCTGGTTAATAGCGTCATAAGCTAACTCAATAGGACTAAGTAGCATGTGATTTCCAAAAGAGTCGATATTGGAACTATTGGGTACTATCCAGGGATCATATAGAATAGTACTAGATGAAATCATATTAATCAGAGAAACTATTGTGGAAATGTTAGGAGGAGGGAGTGTGGAAGTTCCCAATAAAGATTAGCCTTTCAATAATCCTACTTCAACATTATCACAAGGAAGTAGGATTTTACCCACAAGCGGTATATTACCAGTAGTATTGGAATCAACGAGAAAAAAGGAAATTTGATCAATGGCCACAATGCCCCCTTGATGAGGGAAAGCAATCATCTAGAAATAGGATGAGACTACATTTTCCATAACATAAAAACAAGTACGACCCAGTAAGAGGTTATAATCTAATGGTCCATCAATCACTTATACCTCTACTGAGACTGTCTTACCTGCTAATTCCATTGGTAATGAGTTTAAGGTCCCATAAAGTTTGAATGCTCTTCCTTCAAATGCTTTAAGGGTCATTGGGGACTATTTAAGTGATGGAGAACCTAAGGCTTTCCAACATGATAGCGACATGAAACTAGTAGAGGCAACTTCATCTACTATCATGCAGAAGGCATTTTTACCTCTAACAACGACTTGGATCATGAATGCAAGTGGAGGTGGAAGTTTGGGCATATTGTTTTCGTAATTAAACACAACAAGGCCCAAATTCGAAGGATCCACTCCTTCGATTGCTGCTAACAATGATTTCCTTTGCGGAGGAAAATTCTGCAAAACTTCGAGAGCTGACATAGCTGAAGGATCTTGAGTCAGGTCTTCAACTATGTTAAAATTTTGTGTAGCTCTCGCCTGAGAGTTAAACGATGATTTACAAATAATTACCTTGGGAGAGTTTTAATCATTAGTTCAACATCTGGTTTCTCAATTTTCATTGGACTAGAGGTACGTGGAGTAGAACTGGAAGGTTGATATTGTTGATTTTTGATAGCTTAGGAGGTAATCCAAGCCCTAGGGTTCGGGGTTTGGAGGTTGGAGCACCACAAATTCATTTGTGAGTTTGGAACCCAAGCTTGGGGTTTTTAACCCATCAATTTTTGGGCCAAAACCATGGATAATTTTGGACATGTGATGAATGGACATGATAGAGGATGGTGAGGAGAATCCAATGCTTCTAGAATCATCAAAATCTGAGATGTCCTTGATGAGTTATGAATTTTTGAAGGTTGATGATGGGTTTTTGTCACATAATTCATGTTGGCTTGGTGTGAAAGTGCCAAAAGACATGTATATTCATGGAGTTGTTTTATGGATATAAATACAAGGTGAGAGGATTCATTTTAACATCATCCAAGTGTGCATCAAATCATAATATTTCTCTCTGAAATGGGCTGAGCTCAAGAGAAGGAGACGAAGGTGTTTAGGTATTTTTTTGGGTGGATTTAACATATGTGACAAGGCTGAGTTGCTACAGGAGGACATTCGTAGGCATGAGGGAAAATATGGGCATGATTTATGAGGTGTTTTTCTCCTTGTAGGTTTGAATTTTGAGCAAGAGATAATGATGAGTACTATGGTAATTTTTGGCTATGTTTCATGTGGACAAACCCTTGATTGAGGTTGCAGATTGGTACAGTGGGTCGAGTTATTTTTCACCATTTTGGAGAAGGTCAAAAGTGTCAATAGAGGGCTAGAAAGTGGCCCTTCAGCCAGGGTACATGAGAAGCTCATCAAGGAAAGAAAGTTGCAATACTAAAGGAGCTTAGGTGGCAAATTAGGAGGGTTGATGTGGAGTTCCATTATGCCCTAACCAAACCACAAAACTACAACAGTGTTCAGGCCATGCAGGTATGTACTTGTTAATGAGATAATGTTGAGTTGGTTGCTAGTTGGATGGTCCATCTATGGAAAATTTTGTTGCAACCTGTGGGAGCCATTTGGAGGGCTTAACTTGGTGGTTAGAAGCCCCTCTTAGGAGCATATTTCATAGTGATTTGATTGGGTGTCATTGGACTGGTGGAGGGTAGCGCGTTGGTGACCCAAAGAAGCCCTTGGAAAGCAATCATAAAAATAGATTTAATTGAATGTTGGGTGATGTTGATGAGCCTAATATGCAGTACATTGATGGACTAATGGACTTATGGAAGGCATATTGGAGCTCAGGTATTGGCCACGCTAGAACAGTAAATTGGATCAGCTTGTGTTCATTGAAGAAGAAGTGACTTGTAGCAGTGATAGGTTGCAACCATCCTGGAGACTCTATGTGTTGTCTCTTGATGGACTAAGGGACAGATAGAGAGAAAATCGAGAGCGAAGGACCAACATGATGAGATACGACATAGAGACTGCAATGAGATTTTCATTGTATATTATATTATTGTCTCCCTTGTATGGGAGACTTATATTGTTGTATTATTCAGTTGGTTTAATATAACGAAGATTGGGTTGTTGTACATATTTATACAACGTTTTTAAAAAATTTGTCTAGACTTTTGCATGTGTGATTTACTGCTATTTATATTCCGCTGTGAAAAGTAGCTTTGTTGAGATTCTTGATTTGGTAGTGTCAGAGATTTTAAGATTCTATCCTATATCCCAAGATTGTGGAAATTCAACATGGTATGGGAGCATGTCTGAGCTACTTTGGAAGATAGTGAATCATCGAAGTGCACAACGAAGTATAACTTAAGAGGGAGTTGGTCACATTTTAGGTCAAGGGCTCACTAGTACAATGTTAAAGTTTCAGGCTGGTCTCTGGTATGAGGATAGGTTGGAAGGGTTTTCCAACTATAGTCCTTGTAAGGAAAGGATCAAGTTGGTATTGCAGGTCAACAGGATCTGGGAGTTCAATAATTAAGATATCAAGAAGCAAACAATCCCTAAGGAGCTAGAAATATAGGAGGATTTGGATACGAGGGCGATATTGATCATCCTTGATGATGTGAAGGATCCCCTAATACCTCATTTGTCCAAGAAAAACACTACGCATGAGATGTGGATGGCTCTTCAAAAAAATTTCTAGAATAAGAACGAGAAATAGGTACTGGTATTGGAGGATAATTTGGAGTCCACCCAGATGTTGTAGGGTGAAGGAGTGACTTTGTATCTGACAATATTGTCTCAGGTCAAATATGAGGTTGTTGCCATCAATGTGATTATTTCATAGATGTATATGGTGAGGATTGCGTTGAAAGGGTTCATCGTGGAATGGAAGACCTTCATCAAGGGTATCATTTCCATAGAGAATCTTCCAGGCTGGAATAGGTTGTGGGATGACTTCATTCAAGAAGAGTTGCAAGATGAGGATATTCATCAAAAAAATAAGGCTTCAGATGATTATGTGGAAATTGTAGCACAAATGAAGGGTAAGAAGAAGAATTACTTGAGTAAATTCAAGTGTTTCAACTGTGGCGATATGGGTAATTTTTCGTTGAGGTGTCCATGGAAGAAGAAGATGGGAGATGACGAGAAGAGGAAAGGGAAGAAGGTTGCCAGTGTTGCCACTTCTATTGAGATAGATGCTCTCACGAGGAGGTTAGAAGAGGAGGACTTTGCTATGATCTCTCATTTCTCGAAGGATACCATTGATGAGGATGGATAGTACGTGGACAGTGGAGCGATGAAACAAATTATAGGGACAGAGGAGGTGTTCAAGACTCTAGTTGAATGGGACTTGAAGTTTCACAAGGTGTTGGGCGACAAGAGTTAGAAGGAGATCCGAGGATCAAGAGTTGTGCCATTTAGGATGGAGACAGGACGGGTGATGCAGGTCCAAGATGTATTGTTTGTACCAGGACTTATATATAGCATGATATCTATCTTGATGATTGATAATAAGGGGTTTTAGGTCTTAACCCAAGATTGAAAAGAAAGACTCAGGCCCATAGGCTCTAGCTCCGCAGGTATTGTGATTGGAGTTAGAGAGAATGGTATATACATGCTGACAGGAAAGGTTATGGATCATGGGAAAAGAAGCTGGAGGATACGGTACAAGGTCCAGAGAAGCAGTTGCAGGTGAAATCATCAGAGGTATAGGTACAGGCTCTAGAGAAGAAGGTCCAAGTTCTAGAGGCTCAGGTGGAGTAGAGTACTAGAGGGAGTTTGTAGGTTCAAAGGGAGAATTTTCAGCCCAAGAAGAGCGTGTGGTTAGTGGGAAGCAAGGGTGCTTCTACATCTGCTAAGAAGGAATCATGGAGGGATTGGAAATAAATACAAAAAAATAAGAAGCACAAAGCTTCCACTGACAATGACACTTCCGACAGAGGCATAGTTCATATTACAGGGATTACTGCAGTTGTGAGCACCAAGAGTTGGGTGAGTGTTGCGAGTAGTGATGATGATGATGAGTTACTTCCTAGTATTGTAAGTACCTCCCTCGCTAAGAAGGAGTGTTGATTTTCGATATCCTAGGAGGTACTCCAAGCCCTAGGGTTCATAGAACCACAAATTCATTTGTGGACTTGGAACCCAAGCTTGGGGTTTTACACCCATCGATGTTTGGGCCAAAACCATGGATAATTTTGGAAATGTGATGAATGGAGATGATAGGCTTGATGTGAATTTGCCAAAAGATATGTCTATTTTTGGAGCCCTTATATGGATATAAAGACAAGGTGAGAGGATTCATTTTATCATCATCCAAGTGTAAAAAAACTCATAATAATTCTCTCTGAAATAGGATGAGCTCAAGAGAAGGAGGAAAAATGTGTTTAGGTATTTTTTTGGGTGAATTTAACATCTGTGACAAGGCCGAGTTGCTACAGAAGGAAAACTGCAAGCTTGAGGGGAAATATGGGCATGATTTGCGAGGTGTTTTTCTCCTTGTAGGTTTGAATTCTGAGCAGGAGATAAGGTCAAGTACTATGGTAATTTTGGGTTGTGTTTCATGTGGCCAGACCCTTGATTGAGGTTACATATTAGTACAATGGGCCAATTTCTCTTTCACCGTTTTGGAGAAGGTCGAAAGTGTGAATAGAGGGATGGAAAGTAGCCCTTCAGCCAGCATAGAGGAGCAAATCATAAAGGAAATAAAGCCGCAATAATGAATGAGCTTAGGTGGAAGATTGGGAGGGCTGACGTGGAGTTCCATTTTTCCATAACCATACCACAAAAATACAATAGTGTTCAACCCATGAAGGTATGTACTTGTTAATGAGATAGTGTTGAGTTGGTTGCTAGTTGGATGGTCCATGTGTGGAAAATTTTGTTGCAGCCCATGGGAGCCATTTGGAGGGTTTGACTTGGTGGTTAGAAGCCCCTACTAGGAGAATATTTCAAAGTGATTGGATTGGGTTCCATTGGACCGGTGGAGGGAAGTGTGTGGGTGACCCAAAGTATCCCTTGGATAGTAACCATAAAGAGAGCTTGATAGCTAAAGGTTGGGTGAAGTTGATGAGCCTAATGTGTAGTACATTGATGGACTAATGGAATGCTAGAAGGCATATTGTAGCTCAGGTATTGGCCAGCCTAGAAGAGTAGATTGGATCATCCCATGTGTTTTCGCTCCTAGAGACAACCTTGAGTTGAAAAAGACCAGTGCCTATGATATCTTAAAATCAGAGGTTGAGTGTGAAAAATTGTATAAAATGCCTCTAACAAAATATGGAATAAGAGAACAATAGTTTTGGTGGTTCATGGATGGAGAAGACCTTGAAGTCGATTCATGTGAATTCCCCATACTGTGAGAGGGCTCAAGAGGCCGCGAGGCTTGATGGTTTTTAAATGGACAAAGTATAAAACAATGAGCATAAAATTTTTAAAATTATGCAGAGGTGTTGAGAGAGAGCTGAGAAGGAACCGACGAGAGACAGGCTTAAGAGATTTAAGAATATGTACCCTATGAATTCAGAGGAAACAGATGTTGGCGATTGATCAGGTCTCGCGGGCAAGACCCAGGTTCAGGAGTTGTGGCCAACAAAGGAGTCCGCTGTAGTCTAGGATCACGCCGGCATTATCACCCTACTCTGGGGAGTAGAGAGTCTCACCCGAGGCGTGCCGTGACCACATGCAGAAAGGGAATATACCAGTGGCAAGGAACAGATCCGCAACTCATTTCCATCAGTGATTAGATTGCATAGATAGAATCGCATACGCAACAGCATTCAAGAAGCATACAGATATTAAGCAAATGAAATTTTAAAGCGTCTTAACCAACACACATGCATGTGAATCACACAAATAGACAGTAACCTGCAATTATATTAAGCTCTTGGCCAGATCCCAGTTACATAGCTTTGCAATGGGCTTACAGATCTGATACATATGCCTTGTGGAACAGAGATTTTACATCAATAGACCCTAGGAACTACAGAGACCTCATCCATGCTCTGGATTCCTGTTGCATCATGTGTTTCCTCTCCTTTAGTCACTCTCTTCTCTCTTCTGCCGTGGAATCATCTCCTCTTTCATCCGGGTGACTGCTATTTATTCACCCGTTGTCGCGACTGTTAGTTCTTCTTATGTCCTTCTTCAGCTGCTTCTAGCTTTTCTCTGATTATTTGTGTGTTCTGCTTGCGTTCTTCTGCTGTATCTTTTCCTTATCTGTACTTATGCATCTAGTTTCCTCCGCTATGTGCCTGTTCCATCTCAAACTTGGTAGCTCCGCCGTTTGATGTGGTTGCGACTTGGTTGCGGCTGCCATGTGCCCTCGTTCCGCAACCCCAAAATCTGGCCGTTGGTTCAAATTCAAAACATTCAAAACAAGGTTTTTCAAAACAAGGGCCCCAACAGGCCCCGACCACAGTTCCTTGACTCATCCCTGAGTCAATCACAAATTACGGTTTCTACCTCCATTGCCCTACTTGACCTCGTGCCCTATTCGCCCTGTGTGCTTTCATCCTGTGCTCGTTCCTGCTGTGCGCCTTCAGCTTGTTCCTGTCCTTGCTGTGCGTCTTCAGGCGGCTGTTCAAACAAGGGCCCCAACTCCGGGACCCTTTGGAACGCTGTAGCTCGGAGCTCAGTAAAAGCCGACACAACTTGCTGCCATCCCTGGATGAGCGAGTCTGTTTCCTCAGCGATCTTGGTGACAGCAGCCTCCTCAATGGGCGTTGGGAAAACTCCGAACATTGTGCTAATCTGGGTCTCGGCTGCCGCTGCGGCTATTGTACGGCCCGGGCGCTAGATTGAAGGGGCGGCCGGAGCTCACGAATGACGCATTTGGCCTCCGCCAAGCAAGCCTCTATGTGTTGGAGCTGTGCGTAAAGTTCATCAGCCTGGGCGTATAACTGATCCAGCCTAGCAGGGTCAGTAGCCTCTTGAATTTCCCTTGAAACCTGCTGGAGTTGGGCTGAAATTGGCTGGGTCTTGACAGTGAGGGCCAGGGAGCATTCCTGAAGGCCCTTCAGGAGGTCACGAGCCTCTCGTTTCGTGGAATGAAGTGCTTCTTGCATTTGGGTTGCCTGCCCCTGCTTGGCGGCCACTTGGGCTGAATAGTCGACCTCGGGCTCGACCAGATCGGGACGGGTTGCTAACGCGGCACGAAGCTCATGATTCTCCCGGTGTAATGCCTGAATGACAGTCCAGAGGTGGATAGCTTGCTCGGAGAGGCTGGCCGCAGCGATTTTGGGAGGCAGCAGTGGGTAACGAGGCTCTAGGGAGGGCCAAAACTCGGAGAACATCCGGGTGACATTGGTAATCATTGCTTCCATCTGCTCCCATGCTGTTTGGAGTTGGTCGCGCTGTTCAGTAAGCACGGCGGTGTGGTGTTGCTGCTCAGCATACTACTGCTAGAGTCCCAAATGTAATCTTTCAGCCTGCTGGGCCGCCCTTTGAATCAGTAGGTACAGCTGAGCTGGATTGTCAGGCTGGAAGGTGGCAGTCCCAGAAGCGCTCTGCGCCGGCATTCGCTCCGGCAACGGTTTCCCACCGGCAACTGTTCGAGTGACATGCTCAGGAGGTGAGAAGGGCATGGCCTCTGGATGTGTAGAGTCAACCATATTCAGATCTGGCAGTTCTTGCTAATAAATGTGGTTCGGTTGTGGAGGGACTGTGGACTCCGGCGGAACCTCGACATACTCAAACCCGATGCGCAACTGCTGTGTGAATATATCAGTGAAAGGAGGGTGGGGTTCGACCGCTAGGTCGATCGGTGGTATGATTGGGGCAGCACCAGAGTCAACCTTAGCCCCGCGGTCCCCACCCATGAGTTCCCGGATAATGGGGTCAGACACCATAGCTGAGGAATTAGACGGGGGGGATGAAGTGGCAGGCGGATGAACGGTGGATGGAGCGATGGAAAGTGTGGTGGGGGTATGTGGCAAGCGAATGTTGATGAACTCAGACGGGTCGATGAGGGGTTCCTCTTGAATCGGTACCTCGGTGCTTGGGGGTGGTGGTGGATCATCTGCAGTGAGGTCCACCACTGGACTGGCCTCGGTGGTGCAGGCCCTCTTAGCTTGAGGGGCCTCGGGTGGATCCCTAGACCCGCTTGTCTTGGCCATCGAGGTCGTGAGTGGATCAGCAGAGGTAAACAGAATAGTGGGGATGGGGGAGGTGAACAAAGCGGTACGGGGGTGCGAAGTGGAACGAGAGAGCTGAAATTCAGAAAATAAAGGAAATGGGGTAGCACCGCTAGAAATAACCTGGGCCGCCGCATTGAGATTCCGTACCTGGGTATTGAAGTGGCGAACGACAGGGATGAGCGGCTCGGGGATTTCTTGTGATGGCGCTGGCACCGCCGTCCCGGAAGGCTGTTGCACTGGTGCCATCCTGTCAAAATTGTATCTGGGGAGCCCGTCCCGCATGTGCTTCGTGACCCCCGGCCATGAACAGACTTCATGGTGGAAGGTAGCATCGTCCAACTGGAATTTCAGCAGCGTCATTCGGAAGGTGTCCGCCGGAACGCAAGCGGGGCGGAGGTAAGTATGCTTGTGACTTACCCCGAACCACACTTGCTCACTATAGTTGTCCAACAGGTTCCTCGGCACCCGTTGCTGACATGCCACCACATCTGTCATTAGCCAGTACCACGACCGAAACGCATCCGCATTCACCAGTCTGGTACTGGGGTCATTTGAGACCTACCATGGAGTGAATTTCATCGCGAGGGGCTAGCCCTTGGGGATCTCTGCTGGGAACCGGATGGGTGGAGTGTGCCATTTCCACATGGCAAAAGCAATAATCAGATAGCCATAAATAAAGTTAGCTGCGTGCTTATAATTCTCCTCGCACGCATCGAACAGCTCTTTTAACAAGAAGGAACACCAATTCAGTTTGGTGCCTTGGACACAATGTTCAGCAATAGAAATGGTATCAAGAGTGCATTCACCCTTGGTGTAATGCCTCATTGTCTTGCTGGCAATGAGGTAACAGGCGACTTGAATCTCGGGCTTGTTGATGAGGTCGATCTGGGCTCCTTTCCCCCCCTGCGAGTGCCATATTTAGTATAGAAGTCCACATCGCCCGACTTTCGTGCGCGCTTGGAGGAGGTCTGGCAGGCCATTGAGACGTCTGCGCCTATCTGCGAAAGCCCTGTGAGGCGATGAATATCTTCGGCGTGAATGGGAATTTCCTGGGTCAGCCACAAAGACCCATTCTGAATTCGGCTGAGGAGGAAGCGTGTACACTGCAGAATTGGTCCGGTGGTGCCAAAGACCAGAAGATTTCTCAAGTTCATCAGGGACGAGGTCTGAAGGCCCCTGAACACTGGTAACAGGCGACTGGCGGGGTTGCTGGTTGTAGTGCAGTAGTCCTTCATATATGCCTGCCGTTGGAGGGACAGAAATTTGACAGCATTTGAGAGGTTGGCATCAATCAAGGCTGCACTATCATATTTTCCCACAAGGGAATCGGTCTTGTGAATCCGAGTGTCAAGCTCTGGTTCAGTGACGGCTGGGACGGACTTCGGAATTTTGGCCCAGCGCTGATAGACCTGTAGAATCTGCCTTGGTCGCCTTTCCTGGTGCAATGCGTTCTGAGAATTCAATGGCTCTGGTGCAGCTGCAATTGCTAATTCGAACGAGTCCGGCATTCTTGTGCTTTTGGTGTCCATGCAAGTTATGTCAGCACCTGGCACGAGTGGAGTTGATGAGACCCCCCAACGAATTAATTCCTGCTGGAATTCTGTCTGCGATAATCGTGTGATCAATCACATGCCAATGAGTGTTGTGACAGTTGCTGACGGTGGCATGGGGAAATGGGCGGACGCGACGGCTGAGGTTACTGCGGGTGATGGCCGAATGATGACGGCGCGGTTACTATCAAATATGGTAATTAATGATGCAGATCTAGGCGATCCTACGGACTGACACAAGTACATGGGTGGATTGATCTAGACTAACGTGGAGACTGGTACGGAGGCTACAGGGATGACACGCTGGACCGGCGCCGCCCCGACCACAGTCGGTTGCAGTGCGGCCCCCGCAACTGAGCGGTTATTGACACACTACCTATGAACAGAGAAGACATCCTACGCTCATCCCGGTTGCGGCAGAGTTATTCAACTATGCTACGCTACGGGTGCTCTCGGGTGCGAGAGTTATTGATGATAAATGAAAGGTATTTTACTCCTGGTAGCATTTCAAGCATGCGCCATTCACCCACCCAGGAATAACCGTACCATCCAGCTGTGCCAACCGAATGGCTCCGGAATCGCGAATCTCGATAACAAAGTAGGGTCCCAACCAGTGCATCTGGAGCTTTCCTGGGAACTTCTGGAACCTGCTGTCGTATAAAATAACTTTGCCGCCAACCTGAAAGATTTTGTGCTTAATGTGGCGGTCGTGCCACGCTTTCTGCCGGTCTTTCTGAACCTTCTAGTGGAATTCGGCCAGAAAGCAGGCCTCATCCAGTTCCTGTAATTCATGGAGGCGCTCCTGGAGGGAGGCCTCTTCCGAAAACTTCAGAGACGTGGCGGTCAACAGGCTTGGTACAATAAACTCAACGGGGATCACAGCCTCCCGGTCGTACACGAGCTGGAATGGCGTTTGGTTGGTTAAGCGCTTCACCGTAGTCCGATAGGCCCATAAGGCCATTGATAGGCGCTCGTCCCAATCATCCCGCTGGGCATTGCAAATCTTAGTCAAGCCTTTCTCAAGATTCTTATTGAAAGCTTCCACCGTACCATTAGCCTGCGAGTGATACGGGCTACTCTTGTGATGCTGAACCATGAAGGTGTCCAACAGTGTCTTGACCATGTCATTAATGAAGTGTGTACCCTGATCACTGGTTAAACTTCGCGGGCAGCCAAACCGGCAAATGATGTGCTAAAAAATGAACCGGGCGGCGGTATTCGCTGTGCAATCATGTACCGCGGCTGCCTCAGCCCACCTGGTGAGGTAATCTGTGGCGGTAATGATGTACCGGGCCTTGGATTGTCTAGCAACCGGGGCTATGGGGCCCACCAAATCGACAACCCACTTCTCGAACGGCCGCAACACATGCACTGGGTGTAACGGAAGCTCGTCCCGGTGAGAGGGCCTTCCCGTCCGCTGGCAAACATCACATCACTTCACGTAGGCCTTACAATCAGTATGTACTGTCGGCCACCACAGGCCAGCTTGGAGCACCTTTCTTGCGGTTGGTTTCGCACCCACATGCCCTCCCGCAACACCGCTGTGACATTCCCACATTACCGCTTCCGTTCGTAGTCAAGGACGCATCTATGCAAAACCTCATCAAGGCCCAGTTTGTATAGCTGCCCTGCGATCAATTGTTAGTCGGTGGCACGGACGACCAAATGCCATTTCTGAAGCGGGGTATAATCATGAGGGCATTGCCCCGTGCTCAGATAGGTGGCAATGTCGGCCAAGTAATCTGGTACAGCTTCGACTCGGAAGAGGTCAGCGTCTGGCAACTGGTCATCGAGGGAACCGTCATTCTCCCCCGTCTCCAACTTGGATAGGTGATCGGGCCCGACATTCAAACTCCCAGGCTTGACGATTACTTCGAACGTGAATTCTTGAAATAGCAGAAGCCAACGGCAAATCCGTCCTTCCAGAACAGGCTTATTGACCAGGTACTTCAGGGCAGAGTGGTCCGTGAAGAACTTGAACTTGCCCCATAGAAGATAGTGGTGGAACTTCTGAAGAGAGTACACCATCGCCAGCGCCTCCCTCTTGGTCGTGGTGTAATTCTTCTCCGCGTTGGACAGTTTGGGGCTGGCAAAGTAGACCGGGTGGTTAGCGGTTGTATCGCCAGGTTGGGCCAAGACAGCCCCAAGTGCAACAGTGGAAGCGTCGATATGCACATGGAACTGCTTATCCCAGTCTGGATGAACTAGAATAGGTGTCGACGCCAGCTTTTCCTTCAGGGTGTCCAAGGCTACTCGACACTCCTCCGTCCATTGGAAGACTGCGGACTTCTGCAGAAGCTATTCCAACGGAGCAGTGATCCTAGCATAATTGTGGATAAACCTCCTGTAGTATCCCGTGTGCCCGAGCAACGCCTGCAACTGTTTCGCAGTCTCGGGGGCCTCCATGTGTACGATCACCGCAACCTTGGCGGGGTCGACGCAGACCCCTTGCTTGCATACCACATGTCCCAACAACGTGTCGAACGGAACGACGAAAATACATTTCTTTAAGTTCAAGGAAATCTGCAGCCGGCGACACCGATCAAACATGACCCGCAGCAGGGTAGCGTGTTTCTTTAATAAATTGTAGACAGTCCAGTCATCCATGTAGACTTCCAGGAACTTGTGAATGTACTCCTGGAAGGCGGCGATGACAATCCGGGAAAACACGGCCGGAGCATTCTTCAAGCCAAACGGCATGACGTGGTACGCGAACGACCCCCATTCGGTGGTGAATGTGGTCTTAGCCTTATCTTCTTCCGCAATACGCACCTGATGGTAGCCCGAAAATCCATCAGTGAAAGAGTAGGCTTCGTTCCCCGCAACATGGTCCAACACTTCGTCGCTGAAAGGCGTAGGAAATGAATCATGAATGCAGGCATTGTTCAGACTGCGATAGTCGACGCAAACCCGTATCTCCGCCTTGTCCTTCTTATTCTGGATGACGATAGGGCTCGCCCACTCTGCTTCCTCCACGGGGAAGATTAGACCTGCAGCTAGCATCTTGTCAATCTCCACCTTGACCTTTTCTTTGACCCGTGGGTTCAATCGGTAAGGTTGATGCTTGACGGGCCTGGCATCCGGTTTCAGCACGATGCGCATTTTCCCAAGATCACCCTTGATGCCCTTCAGATCTGCCACCGACGAAGGAAACAAATCTTCGTATTCGTGGAGGAGGCTGAATATTTCCTTTGTCGTCTCTTCGTCCTAGTAATCGCCCACGGTAGCCAACTTAGGCTCCTCCTCCGTCCCGATGTTTAGCTTCTTTGTCTTCAGTGGCTGTAAATGGATGCCTTCGGTGGTCGGCTCTTCGTTGATGTCCCGCTCGCCTTCCTTCTCTTCAAAATACAGGTGCTTGAGGTCTTCCAGACTGTCATCGTATGGTTCTCTGTCAATCCGTTGGCATACCAGCTCGCGCCTGGCCTCAGGACCCGGTGCAGCCACGACCCCCCCAGCCTCGGGTTCGTGGAAAAACAGAACCGCCTTGATTGCTTATAGTGCCTGAGACTCCTGCTCGGTCTCCCCTTCGAAAAAGAAACACCGAACAAACTTGTCCGTGACTTCTTGCCAAGAGCAGGTTCCACGCTTCCGCTCTTCCTCCAAGTACCAGGCCTGAGGGATTGTATCCAAAGAGTGGATAAACCGATGGACCCACAACTCTTGCGGGTAGCCCAGACCGTGCCACTGCTCTTCACAGGTCCGCAAATGGTCCTGCGGACTGGAAGTCCCATAGTACCGTTGCCTGCTTCGAGGGCCTTCATCTTCTTTGAATCGCGACCGCAGCGCGTCCGCTACCCGAATCCACCGCGACAAGGTGTTGCGGTGATTTTTCCACCATCTGGCTGCTGTAGACTGTAGTGCGACGTCCAAAAGGGGTAGTCTGCTCCCTTCCAGCACCATGTCCTCAACCTTAGCAATAAAGGTATTGACAGCTTGCATGTTTGACAGGGTGGGGTATTCCTTGAGCTCAGCACCAATCCAACTGACGCGGCCAACATGAGCACATCTCCGCATGCTGGTCTCGTAACCCCCCTACTGCCAGTCTTCCCACGCGAGTTCGGATCCCAGCTCCGAGCTTTGGACACTCCGCCAACTGACAGAGCCAGTCGAGGTTGGGTTAATATAGTCTTCCCTCTTTCCTGCAGTCATCTGATATAGGTGGTCCATCATTTGCGCGTCCTCTCGGTTATCCACCGTCTCGGTATACCTCGGGCCTTGGTATGGGTCGAGAGGCTGCATGACCCGGACCTCCCCATCTTCAAAGATCATCAGCTCCTTTTTGAGGTCGATGATAGCATAATTCTCAAAAGCCCAATCAATGCCTAATAGGGCGGGGTAAGGATCCTTGTCTCCCATTATGTCAATAACCTCAAAGTCCGCATAGGTCTTCACCCCCGCGATGTCGACCTCGACACCTTCGAGTCGGCCGATCGGAAGAATGCAACACTGGTTTTCCATCCTGAGTTGGATGGGCGAGTAGGCTAGCCGTGGCTTTCTGAGAGCCTCCCACGTCTTGCACGGTAGGATGTTGACGTCAGACCCTAAATCAAGCATGGTGTCACTGATTTGGAATCCCCCAACCTAGGTATTGAGCCGAAACTCTTTACCCGTTCTTCGCTTATTTCGCTTGATGCGCTGCACCGATTGGGGGGCTGTGTCCACTGGTTCCCCCAATCCTGTCCTCCCCTGCAGTGCCCCTTCCAAAGTACACTTGAGCTGCTGCCGCAGAGCAGCACTATCAACAATCTTGAGGAATAGCTGGAGCCACTCTTCAATCAGGGTTCCTGGGGCGTGATGTGGCCCAGGATCTGTCGGCAGAGGTGCCTCCAGTTCTCCCGCTTCACGCAGCTAAGCAAATGCCTCAACCGCCTCCTGAAAATACTTCTTCTGTGCCTCGGGTCTGATTACCCGATGCGGGGAGGCTGGCCTGGCAACTGGTGCCGGCTCCTTTCCGCGAGTGTCCTCCCCCGTTTTCTTACCGCCCCTCGTCACAATAGCGATGTTCTGCATGGCCGGAGTCGTGGCCACCCGCGGCTCGGCGTTTACCAAGTTCGTGCCCCTCTACCGTGCACGTTCTTCCCACTTTTTGATGAGCTCGGGACAGTCTTCTGTCACATGGGTGTTTACGCGGCACTGGGAACACCACGGACGACGAGGGAGGGGACATTCGCGAGCCACATGGCCCTCCTGGTTGCAGTTATAGCATTTCACCGGCCCGCTGTCCCCAGCACGGCCTCCGCGCGCCCCTCCCCCTCTTCCTCTAGGAGCCTCATTCACCCTATAGGAGGGTCGGTCCAACCGGTCCGCGAGTGCATCGAGAGCCCGGAATTGCTCAGTGTTGTGAGTCGTGGAAGCGCAAAAATCACAATATATGTTGTTTGGCACGTTGGAATACTTTTGTAGGATCGGGCACATCCGAGGTGGATGTCCCACCGTCCGGCAAATCTCACAATACTCCGTGGCGGCTGGGTTGAGCTGGGAGGGGAACCCCACATATGGCTGTTGCGGCTGGTATACCCCCTGCGGATTCAGCGCCGCGCCACCCCCCGTGGGTGGTCCCCCTTGAATCGCCACGACCGAGGGTCCCACCCCCGCGCCACATAACCGAGGACACTCAGTTGCGACATGGCCTTCGACCAGGCAGTGAGTACACCAAACGTTCGGCCTGGCTGGTCTGACCGGCTGTATCTCCTTGAGATTTTTAGTTAAGCTAGCTATCTGATGCTGCAATCCCACCAAGGAGGGATCCTGTGGGGCTGGCCCTCCACGATATTCCTGAGGGTAGCCTGCCATGGCCTCGATCTTCATGGCCTGCTCCAAAGCGTCCTGCAGATTGTCAATCTTCTGTTGGGTGAGGGGGGTTCGCGTCAAGGGAAGCAAAGCCTTGATGAACCAGTCCCTCTAATGGTTCGGATCGATCGGGTCACTGAGTTTCCCGATCGCGTCCTTGAATCGCCACATTAGCTCCCATGCAGTTTCTCCTTCCTTCTGTTTAATTTCATAGAGATCGGACAGACCTTGTTGGTCCGTCTGGGGAAGCTTAAATTCCCAGACAAAATCCCGCTTCACGTCTGCAATGACGGGATTCGGGTGGGCCTCAGACCACTTGATGAACCATCGCAGAGCCCTCTCTCTGAGCGTGGTTTGGAACTCTATTAGTTTCCCTGCGTCCGGCGTCTGCCGAGCCCTCCAAATGGCTTCGCATAGATACCAGTGTTGCTCTACATCATCATTACCCCGGCCCGAGAACTCGGGATACCAGGTAAAAGACCCAACCATGTTCACTTGCGGCGGGTTGACCAGGATAAATCCTCCGGATCCTGGTTGCGTGACTGTTCCACTTGGGAATGCAATACTACTAGTGCTACTGCTACTAACGAGTGTCGCCGTCGACACTGAACTACCGTGCAATTGACTCAATGCTTTAAATTTAACGAAAATATTACTCAAAGGTTGATAAAGTACCAGGGGAAGGTAGGGATCCTGGCCATGCAGATTGGGGGGAGTATGGCAGCCTGGAGAACTGAATCCCGTCCGCTCTTGAAACAACTGCTGCATCACAACGTACCATTTGCCATCGGAACTTCCCTCGGGCTACAAACCTTCATCATCTTTGTCAGTCACCGTCTCCCTTGCTCGCTTGGCGGGGCTCCCATGCACCCATCGCACTCCCACAACGGTCCCTTCTCGTCCCTGGGTATCCACGTCCATACTTCCTACCATCTGAGGCGCCTCCTTCTGATTCTTCCACTCGATCTCCTATCTTTTCAAATCTCGCATCACCCTTCTTCGCCACCTATCGGCAATCTGTGCCCGCCAATGTGCACGTTGCTCCCTCAGTGTCCCTGCGGCCTCAACATCCATTCCCCACTCCCCACATCACACTCTACGTAGCATCGGTCCCCTCAACCCTTCCCCCAGCACCGGTGATTTACACTTCCATACTCGTCTTATGGAATTATATCAACCCTTCATCCACCATCAGAGCTTTAATCCACAACGGGATCTCCTTAAGCAGCTTCCCTCTAAGCCCGGAGTGGAAGATAGCCTCAGCCTTCGAGAAGGATTGATAGCACTCAGCAGCAAACTCCACAATGTATCTTTCCAACGTGGTCTCCACCCAAAAATCCACCGCGCGGGTCAACTCGGTGTTCAACCGATGCAGAGCCACCAGATCTCCGTGCGCCCACCTGCAGTTTATCTTCTGCGAGCCATCTCGAGGCACCTTCGTCTGTAACCTCTGCAACCAATTGTAAAGGTCGGTAGGGAACTTTCCCCAGAAAATTTCGTATGTATCACCGGCTAAATCTGAGAAAAGGACGAGTTCCTTGATCGCTGCCTCCCCTTTCTTAGTCAACTCCGCTTGCTGAATAATTAAATGGTCTAAATGATTATCCCACCATCGCCGTATCTCCCCTTCGAAGATCCACGATACCATGGTCTAGATCCCCTCATATCATGCGGGTCCCGGCAACGGAACCATTTGTTGGTGATTGATCAGGTCTCGCGGGCAAGACCCAGGTTCAAGAGTTGTGGCCAACAAAGGAGTCTGCTGTAGTCTAGGATCACGCCGGCATTATCACCCTACTCTGGGGAGCAGAGAGTCTCACCCGAGGCGTGCCGCAACCACATGCAGAAAGGGAATAGACCAGTGGCAAGGAACAGATCCGCAACTCATTTCCATCAGTGATTAGATTGCATAGATAGAATCACATACGCAACAACATTCAAGAAGCATACAGATATTAAGCAAATGAAATTTTAAAGCGTCTTAACCAACACACATGCATGTGAATCACACAAATAGACAGTAACCTGCAATTGTATTAAGCTCTTGGCCAGATCCCAGTTACATAGCTTTGCAATGGGCTTACAGATCTGATACATATGCCTTGCGGAACATAGATTTTACATCAATAGACCCTAGGAACTACAGAGACCTCATCCATGCTCTGGATTCCTGCCGCAGCATGCGTTTCCTCTCCTTTAGTCGCTCTCTTCTCTCTTCTGCCGTGGAATCATCTCCTCTTTCATCCAGGTGACTGCTATTTATTCACCCGCTGTCGCGACTGTTAGTTCTTCTTATGTCCTTCTTCAGCTGCTTCTAACTTTTCTCTGATTATCTGTGTGTTCCGCTTGCGTTCTTCTGCTGTATCTTTTCCTTATCTATACTTATGCATCTAGTTTCCTCCACTATGTGCCTATTCCGTCGCAACCTTGGTAGCTTCGCCGTTTGACTTGGTTGCGGCTTGGTTGCGGCTACCATGTGCCCTCGTTCTGCAACCCCAAAATCTGGCCGTTGGTTCAAATTCAAAACATTCAAAACAAGGTTTTTCAAAACAAGGGCCCCAAGAACAGATATGAATGAAATATGAACAATAGTAGAGGTTCGTGAAACACGAATTAAGGAGCACAACAAACCTAACACATGAGTGTTAACACCTAAGCATTATGCAGACACGAATTCATGAATAAAATTGCAGACCACCGACAGCTATATTACACGGACCATCAAAGTAGAATATCATGAAAGATGATTACACATAAAGAGGAGATTATTGATAACATAAGGAAACATACACATACTAATCATTACTCCATCTGCAATCCAAATATTAGCTCTGTATTCATATTAAGTTTAAACAACTCTCCCAAATATGTGTCTTGGGGCACAAGGAGCACAATCATACAAAACTACAACAAAATTCTTCAAAATTCCTGAACCTTTTTTTCATCTTAGAACTCACTACATATAGAGTTCTCCCCGAGGGTTTATGATCGAATATTCTTTCATGATAAACCCACATAGGTGAAACCAAAATATCTTAACAAACTATTAGAGCATGCTTCAAGAAATCGCTCGTGCAACAGAAAAATCAAAATAGAATTTGGTAAAATCAGGATTTTACCATCCAAACATCACTATCTAATAGTAAAAATAAGAAAAACAGTTAGCCACGGAGGCCAAACTCCAGAATCTTCAAAGGGTTGGTGAGAAGTGGCGGACGGTTCAGACTTCATCATGTAATTCCACTTGTTGTTTGACATCCTCCACTCTCTGACTCTCATGATCCCCACTCGACATTGCAGAACAGTCAATTGCACTGTGTACACTCAATTATTTAGTATGGAGCTCTTGGAGGGACTGCATAAACTGTGACCGCATGCTCCACCAATGAAAGACTTGTGCTGTATTTGAAAACCGGGATCCGGATTTCAGAGGAGGTCTCAAGTGGTAAGCGCTATCGAAGAGGGAGGGCATGAAATGATGAGAGGAAGGTATGTGGAGGAGTGGGTAGTAATGAAAACCACCATTTTCGAACTCCCCCACACGATAAAGTTCGAATGCTACAGGGGGGGTGAAACTAGATAAGGTCGTCAGATGCAATGGGGTGGAGCAGAGCTCAAGGCAGGATGGTGGAAGTGGGAGTGGGTTTAACGAAAGAAATTTATATTAAAATGGGAAAAATACAGGCCATGGGGGGCTACTGATGACATGGCAAAGTGGTGGGACCCGCGCCCGCAGATCGCATGTCGCAAGATTTAGCTGGGAGAAACAAGTGGTAAATTTTAAAATTTGTGGGGAGCGATGTGTGATGGCGGGGAAGGTGACGTGGAGGGAAGGTGGGACCGACTGCCTGCAGATCGCAACTCTTAACACTAAACAGCAGAGGTAAACTTTAAATGATGCGAAGTGCTAAACGCGGGGAGGACGTAAGTGACGTGGCAGGGTAAAGTGGGGTCGACTACATCGCAAATCGTAGATCTTAGCGTTTTGTTATAAGCAGCAGGAGTTAAAATCTAAAACTTGCGAAGTGTGCGGGAGAGGGACCTGCCTGCATTGCACATCGCAGAATTTAGCATTTTGGGAATACGGTAAACTCTTAAAACTGTGAGGTGTGGCTTGCACTGAATGGAGGATGATGTGTCAGGGAGCATGGGGCCCACTTCATTGGTGGAGTTATAAAGCAGTGAATGGTTATGCGGTAAGTGTATGAGGCTTCATATTATACGAAAAGTAATACAAGCAGTCAGAAGTGGGGGGTGGAGCTACCATGGTGGGGCCAACTGCATCGCAACTTAAACAAAATACTTTGCGGGCGCTTAAGCGGTATGTTATAAAATGTGCGATATGCGATATGTGACGCGCTAGACGTTGCAAAGTGCGAAAAGGAGAAAGGTAAGGAAAATGTGGAATACAAGGGTTTCCATGCAAATCTGTGTGATGTATCAAGGTTGGATGGGTCCCACCAAGTTGCATCGGTGGCAAGATAAGTTTCGGTAAGTCTTAAGATGTAAAGGTTAAAACTTGCAGGGAGCAGTGTTGCCAATGAAGAAATGAAACACAATACTTTAGAAAAGGGAAAGTGAAGGGTAAGAGAGGTTAAATTGAAGGTACAAAGGATAAATGAGATGAAGGATGGCGGAAATGAAGGTTTCTCACCATTAAACCTTATCAGCTACATTTTCCCCTTTCTACTGAACTAAGATGCAGATTGATTCCTTTGAAGCTCTTTGATAGTTAGGACTTGCCTTCCTTTCTCATTCTCCCCTTTGTGTGCAGTCACAGGCCAACATTGGCTCCATCTTGGGACAATGTGTTGTTCTTCAGTGTGTTGAGAACCTACAGACCTGAATTCATGTGCCTTATTGGGCTCATGGAGTCACAAATGCATATTGTAAGCCTAGAGTGAAACTACAACCGAGTTGTGCACTGCCAACTGTATAAAATAGAAGTCACTGCCGCACCTTGAAAATTTTGAATGTTGAAATCTGAACTATGATGAAATTGGAAACTGAAACACACTTGAAATGAAAACTGCAAAGCAATCTGGAACTAAACTGGAAAGATGCTCATAGTATTGAGCTTATTGGCACTCCTACCTACACCTAGTATGATAAAAAATTATCCCATCAAATAATAATCAGACTTCCAATGTAACTAGTCAAGCAAATGAGTGCCTAACTGAAATTAGCATCCCATTCCTGTAGGTAGAGAAATGGGTTTAAAACATGGCAACTTATCTCTTCCACTAAATTTCATTGCTCCATTGATGCACTTGGAAAATTCTTCCTTCCTTGATGGTTGCAATATACTACCCAAAGGATCATGGTAAACATGCAACATGAGTTTTTCTGAAGGATTTGTAACAAGAAAACAAACCTAATTCCAAACTGCTACTTTTCTTATGCGTTGCCACTGATTTTCTTCATGAAGCAAGGATGACTCTTCTTTCCTTTCCTTTTCCATTATAATCAACTAATTTTTGTGCTCTTCATCATTTCCTTTGTCATACAGAGGCTTGCAGGGGAGCTGCAAACTCTCGATCATCTTGGGTAAATCATCTCGATTAATAGCAATATATCGTGTTTCCTCAACATCCCATGAAGAAATTAATGATGAAGAACTTTTATGAAGGTCTGCACACTCAGAAAGATATTTGAGTGATCTTCAATCAGCAAAACTGATTGGTCTTCTTTTCGCAAGCTTTCTTGGCTTTCATTAGGCACACTTGATTAGTGTTCAATCTATGAATACAACACTACTGGCTAAAGGTGCTCTTGTGGATCTAGCTAATTAAGTTATGTTGCCTCTATTTCCGGATCACTAGACTGTTGTTCTTTTTTAGTGTTGTCCTTTGGGAAATACTTCAGCTCTTCCCCTTCTTCAGGGAGGGTAAGCTCACCTCCCTCTTCTTCGGCACAGGCTAGAAACTGGTTTTGTGCATTCGGTCTAAAAACCACCATAGGTTGTTCTTCTTGGATATTGAAGGACGTAGGCCCTTTTTCTGTAATGGCTTCTTCGAACTGCTCTTTAGGAGGGTCGAGAGATTTCAAGGGTATAGATGTGGGCTTCTTATCCTTGGGAGGATCAACTCCTTGCTGTGTGGAAGTGGATGCAGTGGCCTCATGGGGGGCTGACTCTTCTAACAACATATCCCCTTTAATAGCGGTACTAGGAGGGGATTTTTCTCTTGATATTGACTCTTCATTTTTTTCTTGTCCTCAGGTTCTCTTTCTGGAGGACTTGAGGTCATACTTCTTGTGGAGTTGAGCCTACATGAAATCTACGAATTATTTGCAGTAAATGTCAATCTCTTGATCCTCTGGAGGGACTTCTTCTTCTTCTTGTTCCCCTTTCAGGATGGGTTCACCCTCTTCATCATCAGAGTAGGCAAGGAATTGATCTTCTTGGTTGTATGTGACTTCCTTGACCTGTTGTAACAGCTGTAGAGGGGGGCTCCGATATTGAGGATTAAATCACCAATAGGAATCATTTGGTTGGAATGAGAAGGGGAATTATTGGCCTCCGATTCAAGTTTAACCAGCTTATTTGAGAGATTTTTTATTAGCTTATTCATCTCTTCGATTCTATGCTCCTATGTTTCCCTCTCCTGATTTGAGATAGAAGCCTCCTCCCCCTTCTTTCTTTTAGCTTCATTCTCTGTCTTCCCCTTGAACTTACCAGTATAAGAAAAGTTTTCTTCTACCTCCAACGCATCAGTCTGGATCTGATCTAGAGATGTGGATTTTCTTTCTCTTAAGGTGAACCCAAAATTTGGCTCGAAAGCTCGTGCGAAAACCACATTAGTAGCTGCTTGGGGAGGCTTTATCTCAATAGGGATATTATTATAGAGCTTATTGAACCTCTTTATATACTCTGTTACATCCTCATTTTGTCTCTTATTAAGATCATTGAACTGTGTGAAGACATATCCATGGTCCCTTTTTTCTCCCCATTTCAATGTGAAGAAATTTTCCATTTCTTCCCAAGTGTGGACTGCGTTATTGGCTAGAGATTTGAACCATTTTCGGGCTTATCCCTGCAAGGATTGGACGAAAAGCCTTAATACCACATCTAAGTGCTCTACATTTACATTCTCAGCAAAGGCGCAAAAGTTTTCAATATGTCTCTGCACAGAAGTACTATCTTCCCTAGTGAACCGAGGCAACCGCTCTAGATAGTCTTGTGGCATATCATTTAGAGGCTGAGGGGGGGCCAAGGGGGCATACTTGTTCAAAAGGAAACTCAGCACAACCATCTGATTTATAGGTGGGTGTAGATGATGGCTCTGAATCTGGAGTGAGGCCTAATGAAATCTAGGATTACTTCTGATTATGACTATTTTATAGTGGAGTCGCCAAGGTGAGGAATGTGCAACTCTCAACCCTTCGTGCTCACCTAATGGAAGGGTGAAGATAGTGTCATATCCCAGGGTAAATATTTCTTCGTTCAATCCCCAACAACAATGCCAAAAAGATGTTGTCGCTCCTAGAGACAACCTTGAGTTGCAAAATATTAGTGCTTAGGACATCTTAAAATCAGAGGTTGAGTGTGAAAAAATGTATAAAATTCCTATGAAAAAATATGGAATAAGAGAACAATAGTTTTGGTGGTTCATGGACGGAGAAGATCTTGAAGTCGATTCATGTGAATTCCCTATACTGTGAGAGGGCTCAAGAGGCTGCAAGGCTTGATGGCTTTTAAATGGGCCAAGTATAAAACAATGAGCAGAAACTTTTTAAAAATATGTAGAGGCGTTGAGACAAAACTGAGAAGGAACCCACAAGAGACAGGCTTAAGATATTTAAGAATATGCCCCCTATGAATTCAGAGGAAACGAATATGAATGAAATATGAACAATAGTAGAGGTTCGTTGAGCGCGATTTAAGGAAGCACAACAAATTTAACACATGAGCATTATGCAGACACAAATTCGTGAATAAAATTACAGACCACCGGTAGCTACATTGCACAAACCATCAAAGCAGAATAACATGAAAGATGATTACACATAAAGAGGAGATTAATGATAACAGAAGGAAACATATACATACTACTCATTGCTCCATATGGAATCCAAATATCAGCTCTGTACTCATATTAAGTTTAAATAGCTCTCCCAAATATGTGTCTCGGGGCACAGGGAGCACAATCATACAAAACTACAACAAAATTCTTCAAAATTCCTAAAACTTTTTTTCATCTTAGAACTCACTACATATAAAGTTCTCCCTGAGGGTTTATGATCAAATATTCTATCATGATCGACCCACACAGGTGAAACCAAAATATCCTAAAAAATTATCAGAGCGTGCTTTAAGCAATTGCTCCTGCAATAGAAAAATCAAAACAGAATTAGGTAAAATTGGGATTTTACCAGCCAACCATCACTATCTAACAGTAAAAATAAGCAAAATAGTTAGCCATGGAGGCAAAATTCCAAAATCTTCAAAGGGGTGGTCAGAAGTGGTAGATGATTTAGACTTCATCATGTAATTCCACTTGTTTTTCAGCATCCTCCACTCTCTGACTCTCATGATCTCCACTTGTCGTTGCGGAACGGTCAGTTACACTGTGTACACTAAATTCTTTAGTATGGAGCTCTTGGAGGGACTGCATAAACTGTGACCGCATGCTCCACTAATGAAAGACTCGTGCTATATTTGAAAACCGAGATCCGGATTTCAGAGGGGGTCTCAAGTGGTAAGCGGTATCAGAGAGGGGGGTGCGAAATGATGAGAGGAAGGCACGTGGAGGAGTGGGTGGTAATGACCGCACTTTTGGACCCCCCCCCCCCCCCCATGATAAAGTTTGAATGTTGCGGTGGGGCTGAAACTAGATAAGGGTCGTCGGATGCATTGGGGTGGAGCAGAGCTGAAGGCAGGATCCCGAAAGTGGGAGTGGGTTTAACGAAAGTCATTTACATTAAAATGGGCGAAAGACAGGCCACAGGGGGTTATTGATGACGTGGAAAAGTGGTGGGACCCATGCCCACAGATCGCATGTCGAAAGATTTAGCTGGGAGCAGTGGGTGGTAAATGTTAAAAGCTGTGGGGAGCGATGTGCGATGGTGGGGAAGGTTACGTGGAGGGAAGGTGGGACCGACTGCTACCCGCGGATTGCAACTCTTAACACTAAAAAATGGAGGTAAACTTTAAAGGATGCGAAGTGCGAAGCGCGTGGAGGAGGTAAGTGATGTGGCAGGGTAAAGTGGGGCCGACTGCATCACAAATCGCAGATCTTAGAGTTTTGTTATAAGTAGTAGGAGTTAAAATCGAAAACTTGTGAAGTGCAGGGGAGAGGGACCCACCCGCACCACACATCACAGAATTTAGCATTTGGGGAATAGGGTAAACTCTTAAAACTGCGAAGTGTGGTTTGCGTTGAATGGAGGATGATGTGTCAGGGAGCGTGGGGCCCACTGCATTGGCGGAGTTATAAAGCATTGAATGGTTATGAGGTAAGTGTATGAGGCTTCATATTATACGAAAAGTATTACAAGTGGCCAGAAGTGGGGGGCGGAGCTATCATGGTGGGGCCAACCGCATTGCAACTTAAACAAAATACTTTGTGGGCACTTAAGTGGTAAGTTATAACATGTGCGATATGTGACATGCGACGCGCTAGACACTGCAAAATGCGAAAAGGAAAAAGGTAAGGAAAATGTGGAATACGAGGGTTTGCATGCAAATTTGGGTGATGTATCAAGGTTGGATGGGTCCCACCAAGTCGCATCGGTGGAAATATAAGTTTCAATAAGTCTTAAGACGTAAAGATTAAAACCTACGGGGAGCGGTGTTTCCAATGAAGAAATGCAATGCAGGACTTTAGAAAAGGGAAAATTAAGGGTAAGAGAGGGTAAATGAAGGTAGAGAGGATAAATGAGATGAAGGATGGCAGAAATGAAGTTTTCTTCCCTTTAAAACTTATCAGCTACATTTTCCCCTTTCTACTGAACTGAGATGCAGACTGATTCCTTTGAAGCTCTTTGACAATTAGTACTTGCCTTCCTTTCTCCTTCTCCCCTTTGTGTGCGATCACAGGCCAACAACATGTTCATTGAAGTAGAAGTGACTTGCAATAGCGATAGGTGGCAGCCCTCCTAAGGACTATGTGTTGTTTCGTAATGGACTAAGGGGCAACAAGAGAGAAGATTGAGAGCAAAGGACCGACATGACGAGATAAAACATAGAGACTGCAACGCGATTTTCATTCTATCTTGTATTATTGTATCCTTTGTATGGGATCCCTAGACTATTTTATTATTCAGTTGGTTTAATATAATGAAGATTGGGTTGTTGTACATATTTGTACAACATTTTGTAAAAATTTTCCTATAATTATGCATATGATATGTATATTTCGTTGTGAAAAGTATCTATGTTGAGATTCTTGGTTTGGTAGCATCAGAGATTTTAAGATTCTATCCTAGATCCCAAGATCATGGGAATTCAACAAATCTGTAGCTTTTCCATTTGAATGATTTTGGGTACCATAGTTCTTATTCCAGGTAACCACTTGGAAATATTTTTGGCACATAAATATCATTGAAACATTTTGGGAACAAGAGGATGCGGTTTATGCAACCATGTTCGTCTCCCGGTTTGGGAAAGGAAATGTACACACGATAGGTGCAATAGATGAAACTTTAAAAAATCGATTAGTTTCTGCTCGATGCAGACAATCCTTGGTAAAATTATATTTATTGCAGATGAGACAAGGATAACGTGACTTACGTTTCTCATCAGGATACTGATTTTTCTATTTATCACGTGGAGGGTTTTCTTGTTTGACCTTGCCTTTACCCTTATCTTTATATCTTGGTTGTTGATTTTTTCCTTTGGTAGCTTGAATAATATTAATATTAGAAGTATTCCCAGGAGCAATAGGAGAGGGGATTTGATTGGTCAAATTAGGAGCAAACTTCAGGTTAGATTGACCAAAATAATTGCTCGCTGACTTTTGACCAACATAACCAATCATGTCATCAACAAAATGTGATTCCTTCGAGGGAGGAGGTGGAATAGTATGAGATTGTTGTGGAGCATTAGGTATTTTATCATAGAGCGTGCCAGATTGAGTATAAACTAAATCCATATATTGGGCACAAGCAATGACTTAGTCTTCGGTAAAAACTTTGTCTTTGGAAACATCCTAAGTTATAGAAGGAAACAATGATTTAATGAACCATTATGCCAACAACTGATCCATAATATAGGTTTTGACCAATCGACGATGATGTCACCACTCATGTATGTGATCAGATATGTGAGTAGATTCAGATTGTTTTAGGGAGGTCAAAATTTTGGTACTAGTTTCGTAATGGATTGGTAATTGAAAATGAGTTAGAAATGTTGTTTCCAATGTATTGAAGTTGTTAAATGAATATTTTGGAAATTCAGCATACCATTTTGCTTCTGCACCTGTAAGAGTTTGTTGGAAAAGATGCAAGCAAATAGAATCATAATTTAAGGAGTTCGAAGAACACCATAAATGATAAGTCATAATATAGTTTTATGGATACTCTTTAGGATTTCCATTAAACTTAGGAATGTCACCCAACAATTTGGTTGATATAGACGACCACTAAGGAGAATGATAAATTAGATCATTGGTAAGACGAAAGAGATATGATAACTATAACATTGAGATTAAAGGAAACTACCTATTAAAGTCTATTTGGGGGGTTTGGTAACCTTGTGGATATAGGTTAACTGCTGGTGAGGGGTATCTTGGATAAGATGGAATTGGTTAGGAAATTGGCATTTGCATTCCACTAGGGTAAGGAGGATTTTGAAAAGCAAGATAGCCCATACCATGTTTCCCAGTTCTAGGAATACCTTGACAAGGTTGAAAATGTGAACCTTGGATATATTGACCTTGATAAGGTATTTGTCGTATGGTTGTTGTTTGGCCAACAGGAATTTGTGGTATACCTTGTAAATATTGTCTAGATGGAATTTGCATCATTCCTAGACTAGGCTGACTGGTTTGTACCTGTGGTGTTATTTAGATAGGTTTGGTAACATGTACCTATGGTATAGTTTGACCAAGTGGGTTAGATGAGGTTTGTAATACATCCTAGATAGGTTGGGAAAATGAGATTCGAGAAATCTCCTATGCCATTTGACTAGTTTGTATTTGAGAGACAACCTGAAAAGGTTGACTTATTTGAACTGTGACTTGAACAGGTTTAATGATAGGAAGTTGAGGTATAGATTGGATGGGTTGACAATTAGGAACCTAAGGCATAGCCTAAGAAGTTTTTACACTAAAATTTGTCACCAAGACTGTCAATTCGGATATCTTGCCATTCGATGGTGTGTCTCAAGTGAATCCCCTATGAAGCTTGAAGTAAAATAATGCCAGGGACAAAAGGATTTTTTTTTTTTCACTACTTAAAAACCCCTTTTTGAACATCTGTGTAGTTTTCCTGAACAAAACTCGTGCATGCGTAGTTTCTTCCACTGTAAACTGCGCATATTTGCGCAGTTTCTTCCACTAAAAACTATGCAAGTCTGTTCACGCATGTAAAAATAAAAAAGTAATTTCTAGAAGCTTTGGTTGAGGAATCTTATCCAAATTAGAAACCTCGAACCACTACATACTTGCACCTCATCCCTTGGTATATGGAAATAAACTCCTTTTCTTAAGGATCGTATCCCTTGAGAAGTGGAACTAGAAACTTCATCATCCTCCCTATAAATTCAGCATAGGACTAAAGGAATGGGAGAATTTTGGGATTGAAATTTGTAAACTCATGCTGCTAGTTTTGGGTTTGAAGAGCTTGTCATCAAGGGAAGGAAAGGCGACCATTGGAAGAGGCTTACAACATCAAGGCTCAGGTTGTAAGATTGTTCTTTATATTCTTGATAATCCATATGGATCCCTTTTTCTCATTGTGTTGTTTTTATATTCATTAAAACAATGACAATTCTTAATCTCCTTGATAATTAAGTTAAACTAGTGTTTTTTATTATTATATACTGCAGGTGCTTTTGATTCTTTGCATGTTTGTGATTGTAGGTTCTTCTCAGAATTGAAGGACTTCTTTGGAACGAAAGGCAAGGTCTACATCAAACATCTCATTGAAAGATAGGAGCATAACCTCCTCGTTTCTAAGTTTTGGTAATTTGAATGCTAATAGTTTAGGGAAAGAGATATTTAAATGATTGTTTGTTTCTAGTTATCTGTTGGGATACTAGGGAGATCACTCTTGTCCGCAAGAGGGATTTATCTAGAAAATAGTAGCCTGACAGGTCAGAACTTTAGTTGAGACCTGACCAAGATGACCAGAAATAGGAAGGGTAAAATTTTAAGGAGTGGCAGACATTCCTAGAAATGGAGCACTAGTAGGAAGAAGAGTTATGACATGCATAACACCAACTTGTAACATCTGATCAGTGGGAAGGAACATTCTAGCAGTAGGTTCAACTAGTTGGAGGATAAGGAGTGAAAGGAGGCCACTTCCCCCCACCGAGAGGGTACCCAATATAAGATGGAGTGGGTTATTGTGCATGCCCTAATCCATAAAGAAACAATCCATATTGTTGATCCAAAGGATTTTTGGGTGCAATAGGTGGGACATTTTGTGGGGTGCTCTATAAATATAAACCAGATGATGAAGGTAGATTAGAAGTCCAAGGACTAGTCGACACATTAGAGAAGCTTCCTGACAATGATTGGTATCCAAGTGGTACTGATGGACCATAGTATAGGTGAGTTTCTGGGGAAGTGGCGAACATGGATGTTATAGAAACTTCAATCGATTCACTCATAATGGTAGATACAGGTTGGGTGTTTGTCGCTAATTCTGTCATGGTTAGACTCTCAAAGGGGTGTGTGGATGAGTTTGCTGAGGGGAGTTCACGAGAAAATTATATCAAGGAGTCTGATGTAAAGGAGCTTCTAGTCGAGTATCAAGGGTAAAAAAAGGAAAAGCTTGATAGAGAGGACTCCCTATAAATTGAATAGAAGTTTGAGTTCAAGAAGTCTCTTCCTAAGTAATCTCCTTTATATTCAAAAAACCAGGTGGAAGAGGTTCTTCTTCAGCACCCGAAGACAAAGGTTGTGGATGAGACAAAGGCATAGAAGTGTAAGAATAAGTTCCTGAAGTGAATATTTTGGTAACTTATGGTTCCTCAGGTTGTAATATTTATGAGTCTACAATTTCAGGTTTCATGAATTCATGTTCTAATGTCTTAAAAACTTATCGTGGAGAAGTTTCAACTGTCTCAAACTCACTAGTTTCCAAGGATGTAACTTTGGGTTCGATACTAATAGGAAGTGATGATTCTGGTTGAGTAATTTTGGATGCATTTCCAGATGGGGTAGCTTCTGGTGTACTGGGTTCAGTAATTTATGTTTTATTATGTTTATGATGTCTAGGTGTTGCATCTGGAGGTAGTAAAGGAAATATTTGCATCTACGCGAACAACAAGGATGTTCTTCCACGATTAATTAATTAATTTTGAAAATTAAAACAAAAATGAAAATAAAGAGGGGCAACTAGGCATATAAGGATTACCAAGCCACTATTAACTACAATCTATGGTTAAGTACATGTAGGAAATCTCCCTGAATATCGTGTTCGATGTATCACAATTAATAAGGCGGTCGACTCAGTCACCTAGGGCTAGTTTGCAAGCTAATGGGGAATTCCAAAATATGCCCGGAGGTACGCGGAAGCGTAGTCCGTAGTAGTGTTGTCTATTATGTAACCATATGATGGGGGAATCCTTATATACTTGTTGTACATGGAGCATCGTCTGATATACCCAATTGTACGTGGAAAAACATTCTGATATACTTTGATGTACGTGGAAAACCAACCATCCCCATGATGTAGCATTGCCAATTAATGCCAACTACTACATTTAGAGACGTTGAAACACATCTTCTAGCCTAGACCACTAAATTTTTCTTTAATGTTTCAAATGCTCCTTAGGTTCATTGATAAATTTTAATGTTGATCTTGATTAAGGTTTCAGTTTCAAGGATTGAATCAAATTCACCTGAACTCGTAAAATGCAACTAGCATGAGAAAATGAAATATTTTCATTCATTGAAGATCTAACTAAGGAAGGGAAGGAGTTTTAAACAATGATGCAGAAAAAACAAGAATTTCCAAACAAGATCCCCAAATTTACTATACAAATTCAAAAATTTAAAGCCACAATGCATGAGAAAATGAAATTTTGCTTTTCTTTTCTTTAAATTTTCAAATGTTGAGAAAAATGAAAAGTGACAATATTATTGAATCAAAGAGAATTCAAATAGATTATAACTATAATATGAACAAACCTCTAAAAAATTAATAACTAATTCAAATGAAAAAAACCCTAATTGACAAGAAGAAACAAGAAGAAGAAAAATCTTATAAAAATGGAAATCACACTCAATTACACACAAGTTGTTGACTTTACAGAGACCTTCGACAAACTAGAGACTCAGGAAGACACTGCAAACAAAACACAATTCAAATCAAGGCAAGGAAAATGCAATTTTTTTGCACTTACAAGATCATTGCAAGTAGTATATGAAACCCAGTGCGATTCATCACACTTATATAATGGAACATGTGCGCTGGATCACTCTGTCCCAGAACAAAAAAATGTGATGGGGATAATTCACTTAAAATACAAAATATAAACCCTAACCAAGCTTGAAATTAAGTTTTCCTAAAGCTAACGACTGTATGAACAAGATAAATAGAGTCAATTTTAGAGGTCCTAGAAGGCTAGACAAATAAAACCACTAAAGAACATCTTGTTCCCCAGTGGAGTCGCGAAGTTGTTTTGTGGATAAATTCCTTCTGTAGACAGAAGAAATCTCCCTAGACCTAGTGGCTTAGTCTAGAAAAACCCGAGACAAAACTACAATTCTTTCCTTATAGATGTTTGAAATATGGAAGGAATACCTACTTGGAATCCAATGCAAGCTTCCTCCTTATCCTTACTTGTTATCTCCAGCTCCAACTCCAATTTCTATAAGTGGAACCTACAAATCATGCAAAACAAGCAAGAGAACCAAAATATACAAAATAGAATATACGAACAAATCTAAACAAGAAGTCAAGTATTCATGTTCTACATATGCATAAATAAGGCATATTGTATAGGAGAAACAATGCATTTTTGTATTAATTATTGTAGGAAAATATTACAACCCTTGTAGGCCTTGACCTTGTGAATCTCTCCCAACTATCTTGTCCTTCCTTTACCACAATGGTATGCCTTCAACCACACCTAAAGCACACGGATGGATTATGGACTTATAGACACAAAATGGTGGCGTAAAGGCATAATCATCAAAGTCTCCAAAAGCCAACCCAAACTCTATGGTAGAGGTTGCATTTATAGGGTAAATGAGGTGGTTTTGGATTTACCATTCTAGGGATTAGATCCATATTAGAGGGAGGTAAGTTCTAGGAGATAAGAGGTAAGACCTAAATAGTATGAGTTTGATATCTGATCCAACAGTAAATACCTAAAACCACTCCCGAAGCTTCTAGAGAGAGAAAAAATCAAATTTAATTTTTATTTTTCCTCATTTCCAGGTGTTCATTGCGATTTTTGTGAAAGCAACTTATGTTGTCCAACGCAATTTCCATGTGTACAACTTGCATTAGCAATCTTTCTTAAAGACAAGTGTAATGATCCAAACAATTAGGGCTTTTAGCCAATGTAATCCAATATTATTGTAACTTTGGAAAGATAATTCTTTTGTCTTTGTAGGGGATTATTGCAAAGTGTAAATGGATGATGATAGATATGGGTTCAGGGCCATTTGTTTGAATGTGAAAAAATGACCTGTAACAACCTCAAATTTGTTTGCCAGATCATTTTCTTTAGCGATGTCCACTTTAGCCAAAATGACTTCCCCTTTCAGCTTGGTCACAATAGTTGCATAATCTGGAGCCAAGTTTTGGTAATGGCCACACTACGACACATAAAACTCTACTAGAACATAAAAAAATTTTCTCATGGAATCACTGAATTTTTTCTACTTCAGCACCTCGACATCTTTCCCATTGACAACTGGTGTGTCGGAATCAAAATCTTCACTTTCTAGGTCGTATGATCCTTCACCGAAATCATCTTATAGTTATATTTCATCTCTAACTGTGAAAACCTCCATTGTCACATTTTCTTCCTTCCTGTTTCAGGAGCTCCAATTTTTCGATCTGATTGATTTTAGTTTCATTTTCAACGACCTGAATCCCTTGGAAATTGATAGAAAATAGAAGCATCACAAGAGAAAATATCATAAGCTTTGTGATTACCATGAATACAGGAAATCTAGAGAGTTTTTATGCTACAACACCATGCACTTACAATGGATATTTGGATCATTTTTCAGAATGATCATAGTCAAATATATCCTCAACATAGCCATCTAGTCGAGCCTCTTGCCTAAATCATGATATTATATATTTACAAAATTCATTACTTTCTATGCTTGGATACCAAATCAAAATTCCATAGAGGATCGAATCAAACCACTTCTAAAGGACCAAAAAACTATTAATGAGTTCACACATTTCAAACCATCAAACCAATTCAACTCGTTGTGAATCAAATTGTTTTGACGAGATCACTGCATAACTCCACTACTTCTCACTATGCCCTGAATACTTGATCAAGATAATCGATGGTGACTAACAAAAAAAATGTTCACACCTCTTTAATGATAAGAATGATAGTGCGATTTTACCTTTCAGAGACTACATTGAATAACTTATAAACTTGATAAGACCAACATTCATTCCATTTATTGCACAACAATTAATTCCAAAGATTAACTACGACTGAAAAAACATATCACATTGGACTAGATCGCACCATCATGCACATGCAAATCAATTTATCATAGCCTAATACTTGCGAAAACCAATCAATGCACCACTTCATCGATCCTTGACTATATATCTAGGATAAAAATTGATTTTCTTCATAAAGTGCACATTGTATCAATTAAATGGATCATATAAAAAACATATACATGCTACCATACAAAGCATATCAATACTCTTGGCCTCCCTCATTTACAGGTTTCCCATTTTTCTATGCAACTAATTTCTACATTACATATTGAGAAAATGACTTAACCTTTGTCTGCTACAGGTGCACTCATAGGGTTTCCAACTACCATCATATTCCAATTGCTCGATATTGCATCAACAACAAAGTTATTAAAAACATTTTTCAAAATTCTAATAAAGAGATATATAAGATCACGGTGTTGCATACTTCCACACAGGGTAAAAAAGAAAACATACTACAGCTCAATTCAAATAATAAAAAAAGACAAATCTTTCACAGTTGCTATCAACATTGAAGGAAATTTTTTTTCTTGGAGGAGCTCCCACTAAGCTTATACACCTTTTGTTACATTCCCCCACTAAGGCTGAGTTGGCCTCAATTTTTCTTTGGGTTTTCTTGATATTCCTTCTTCCAAACTCTGATATGTTGTTTTTTAGTATGACCTCTTTCCAAATTTTCTTTTCTACTCCAAATTTTACTTTGAATAAAATTCTTCTTTTGAATAACTTCCTTAAGGGCCGTAGGTAGCTTGCAATCTTTGGAAATTTGGCTAAGATTGTCCCATGTAAATAATCTTATGTTCCCAAGAAATGGAGGAAAAGGCTCATATTTTTTGTTGATTTTTCTTCTAATCTTCTTCATCTTCTTTACATCATCCCTGTAATCCACAACTTTAAGCCCAAAATCACTACAAAAATAACAATAGCTACAAAAGAGATTTTTATACCTCAAAGCAGATGAGATCGATCTTTGAGAATGCTACTTATTCGACCACTTGTTTTGTTGGGAAGATTTGATCTTTTTACTCCTACGGTCAGCTAAAATGTGTCTAAGTTTTTGGTAGCTAAAACATCTAACACTTTTTCTTGACACATCCTTTGGCTCATGTTTTTTATGCTAGTTCCTTTTTGTTACATAGCAATTTGTCACCGTCCCTGCAATCCCTCGTCCCGCACATTGGAGGGCTTATTCTGTGACCTGTGAGCAATGACATGACCTGAAAACACTTTTATGGCATCCCCCTGGACATGGACTTTCATTCCCCTGAAGACAACTCCTTGTGAAAAACCCTAAAAATAGCCTTTTTATCCTTGGCGCAACTAGTCAATGTTATACCTGTGCCAATGGGGGAAATCCTCCAAAGAGGGCGTGCCAGGCTTATTAAGGAGTTTTTTTTAAAAATAAATGGCAGAAGATTGACTCCAACCAACTCCTGAACTAGTTTCTAAATTGAGTTGGGACGTTTGGCTCCGGATCTCCATGTAGAGGAAGTAGTTTTCCACCTCTCATGGAAGCTTCCTTGAGGATAGGGCCAATCCCATGATTGTAGGGATCCCAACTCCCCTTCCACCATCTAGATAAGCTTGCCATTTCCCTTTTCAAGCTAGTCTCGAAGAGCCTTCATAGCCTAAAGAATGCTGCAAGAGCCTTGATAGTCCTCATAGAGCCAAATCAGTAGCAAGGAGATTGACGATCGAAGAGAGAGGCTTGTCCCATCCCCGACGAGCTTTACTGAGACGTATTCCGCTGACGACCCGTCGAAGGAAGATTCAACGTCAGAGCCAGGTTGTATTTTCCTTTGTATGAATTAATGATAAGCGACTATTCGTTATGGTCCCACTCGTATTGTTCATTATGATCATGAGTTGTGTATTCTTTGACTGATACATAATTGCATATATTGGGTTTTACGCTTGTGTTTGTCATGTTTTTTGTGTGTGCAGGTGTTTAATCGCGACAAGCGAGAGAATTTTGATCTGCCGGAGCTAGGAAACGGGAACGCCATCTTCTCTACGAACAACAGTGTTGGACTTGAGGTAGGCCTTCTTCACAATTTGGTCTATTGCAATTAGGAACTTGCACCTTAGCGTGACATGATTGTTGCTAGACTCGATCTGGGCTAGTAGGGATCGCCTCTGTCCGCAGAGGGGATTTACCTCTACAACAAATTGGCGACTCCACTGGGGAGTTAGCTTGTTGTTTGCTTTATAAACTACAGACAGAGCTTGAAGTTAGCCAGATAGCCTTCGAAACGCTCTTGCTTTGCATTAGCGAAAGTAGATGAATGTTGCTTCAGTCAATATCCGGTCTAGTTTATGAACTGAACACTTGGAGTATTGTCTTGTCTTTTCGGTCGATTCTTGACTTTGCTTGCTTGATCAACTCTTTTGGCTGGCTCTTTTCGTGTGTTTGGCTTTTGGTTTCAAATTCAACATCACTGGTCTGCTTCTTGGATTTATTTCTTTTATTTTTACATAGCAAACTTGACTGGCGTGCTTATTAGCCTAACAGTCGCGCTAATTGGCGCTTGTTGCCAGTTTACTACCCGCGCCAATCTTGTTCTAGCGCTAGATTCAGCCTGACAGTCGCACCAATGTTGGAAGGTGCTAGGGTTTGCTCTGTTTTGAGCTTTCTGAGCTTGATCTGTGTTTTTGGTTTCATTTTTTCGACTGCCTGAGTGTTCTGGAGCCTTGTTTGACTGAATGTGACCTTCATCCTTTGGTTGTTTGCCCATTTCTATCGATTTTACATTCTAGCCCTAGGGCATCTAGGTGCTATTGTGTGTTGAGCCTCCCGCGGGAGTTTTTGATTTTTATCTGTTCAGTCAACTTTGTGATTGCTTGTCTGCATTCGTTTGGTGGTTGTCTATCGTTTTATTGCGTTATTTGAGTGATTGGCTTCTTCTTCATTTGAATTCCGCCTTGTCTTCTTTTGGGCCTAGATTACATGGTTCATTTGAGTCTTTGGGATTATCTTGGTTTTGAGAGATTGTTTTGTCAATTTGAGGTCTGATTGTGTGCTTGCATTAAGTGAAATTTGATTGTTTTTACTCTTTTGCTATCACTTCTCAAATTGCTTGTTTCATTAGTTTTCATTTTGTTTAGTGCACTTTGCTCTTAAACATTGAAAATACAACAAAAAAAAATCGCTTTTGCTGTTGATTAGTTAGTGTGAATTAAATCTTTTCGGTGTTATTAGTGATTAGTAACTTTGAAAGAAAATCTTTTAGTTTCCATTAGCTGCATTAGAGACATTGCTGGTTGTTGTCTGGTCATTTTGTTATTGTGTGAAAAGATCTTAACTCTCTCGTAATTAGCTTTCATCGAATGAAATGATATACTGTGACATGTAGTGTGCATTTAGGAGATTTTGAGACATAACACTCGCTAGGGCCTGAAAACTAAAACATAATTGAAGATTAACATTAAAATTTATTCAATTTACACTAAGGCAACATTGAAACATTAACAAAACATTTAGAGGTCTAGGCTAGAGACGTGTTCCGGCGTCGTTAAACCTAGTAGTTGTCGTTCACCTCTTGGCTTTAGACAGCACTAGTACGGATGTGTGCTCCCCGTACCGTCGCGTATATAAAGGGAGACCCCACTAGGGTTCTTTCCTTTATCCATAGGAAGCTGAGTCTGTCGCCCTATACCCATGATACACCGGACACAGCATTCACGGAGATTGCCTGCACGTACGTCAAGTCCTTGGTTGATTTCTCTTTCATTTTGAAGCCAAGGTGTATATCGCAGTTCACGGTTATTTGGTACACCCTTTGCCTAGAATTCTTGAGCAGTAATTTTGATCTTATCTGACTCCTTAAACTTGAAAAGATCATCAAGCGCTTGTCCTTTCACGCTTGCTTCAAAACTGAAAGAGATAGAGTCACCTTTCATCCATTTCTCGACTCTTAAAACATGAAACAGTGAAGTTCCTAAGTTTCAATGTGGTAAAATAAATCACCCGCGATCACATGCCCTTTTAGAATTTTCTTGTTGGCTGTTTGATTGTGTGCCTGGATTTTTTAGCCCATGTGTTGTGTTTGATCTTTTCCTTTCGTCATTATTATCACAGTGGCAGAACCTTCAGTTTCTTCTACTGGTAGTCCATATACAGACGATTCATCAGAGGTCTCGCAATCCTCTGCTAAACGTCAGCAGCCCATTGTTTTTGAGTTTCTCGACGGGGGACCAGTTCTGTCTGAGCTTCCCTTTGGAGGACTAGTTGAGTTCAATTGGCCCTTATCCGACCCTTGGTCTGGATTTGGAGTAGGGGAACATTTCCCTCCTCTTACATTGGGTTCATCTTTTTTAGCTGTTGTTATTCCTCCTAGCCCTCGCCATCTATTACGAGATCTAGCGGAAGGTTCAGATATGGGTGCATCCATCCATTCTCCTAGTGAGGAAATCCCCACGTCTAGTGAAGATTACCAGTTGTTCCCAGAAGACAGCCCTGAATTATCTGTCATGTATTCGCTCGGTCCTTCCCTACCAACAGGGTATAGATCTTTAGGTCAAATTATCACCGTCATTGCCTCTATGGGGATATCAACTCCTTCTACGAGGCCGGTTATTCCTTCATTGGGGATGTCTCCTAGGACACCCATCACGTCATCCCCTCAGGTCACTTCTGTACCCGTCAGGCCCACTGTTTGTGTGGCTGCATCTACACCTGCTGTTACCACTCAGTCCGTAAGGGTTGCGTCGCTTTCCGAAGACGTCTATATAGCTTCTGCTATGCTGGAGAACATCTCTCCTGAGGAGTATTGATTGTCCTTACAAAAATCGAACCCCGAGGTCGGAAAATCCTCTCAAGATCCCAACCGCCCGTATTTTTCTCATTATGGACAGGATGGTACACCCGTTTATGTTTTTCCATATCAGTACGATGAGTATGGGAATCCTTTACGTCTACCCACTCCAAAGGCTCACCTTCATGCTCAAGGTTTTCCGTCTAACCAGGCTGGGCAATCTTATAACCCGCAAGGACAACCTTTTCAAGGCCAACCTTCGGGCCAGCCTGGCTATCCTTATGACTCGCAAGGACAACCCTTACAGGGCTATCCTTCAAGCCAGCAGGGGCCATTATACGGTCCGCAAGGACAGTATTACAACCCTTCAGGACAACCTATGTAGCCTCTCCCTGGAGTCCAACCTGGGCAACCTCAAGGACTCACAGGTCAACCGGGGTACCAACCGGGGCCGGTTTATGGTCCTGGGGGCAAGTCCAACCTTCCCAACCCATGCAACCTCAGTATCCTCTTGGTCTGAATGTTGCATATCAGCCAGGATCATATTATGGTCCTGCTGCAGGTCAAACTAGTTACCATCCACCACCTGGCTCCATTCCACCACCAGGCCAACCGGCACAACCTGGTGTTCCACAACAGCCAGGTCAACCAACGCAACCGGCGCAACCTGTCCACCCAAGTCAACCTATTCAACCAGGGCAGCCCGTTCAGCCAGGTCAGCCTGTCCAACCAGGCCAGCCTACACATCCTGTTAACCCTACCCAACAGTCGATTTATTCAATGCCACAACCGAATCAACCGGTGCGCCCTAATTATCAGGCTCAGCAGGGTCCCACCTATCAGCAGCCCGCTCAACCTCAAGGCGGTTACTATTCTCAAGGTCCATCTCGACCGACTTATAATCCGCAGCAAGGTTCCCATTATTACACTCAACAACCCGGCTACACCTATAATCAGCAGCCAAATCCACAGACTGCTCAAATGGGACCGACATTAATCAGGGTCCATACTCTGGTTATCAAACCCCGTACACTGGTTACCAGCAACCGAATCAGACTGGTTATACGCCCTATACCCCCTACGGTCAGAATCCTTCGGGACAGAACACTTGGGGGCAAGGATATTCTCAACCAGCGTGGAGTACAGGTACCGGTCCTTATCGAGGGCCTGGTATGTCGTTCAATCCACAATTGTCGTTCTTGGATACCTTGGAGTTACCGGACGTTTCTAAATTAACCAATGATCCGATTCTTCACAATCCTTATTGGCCTCCGGTTCCAACCAAGGTACCCAGTGACTGCCCTAAGTTTGAAGGTAAAGCTGGAGAAGACCCCCAAGCTCATGTAATGACCTACCATTTGTGGTGTTCGTCTAATTCTTGGGTCGATGATTCAATTCGTCTACGTCTCTTCCAGCGCACTCTTATCGGTGCTGCCGCTAAGTGGTATATTGAATTACCCCGTGGCATCTTTCAGGATTTCAATACTTTAGCAATTGATTTTTTGACTCACTTTCAGTTACCGGTTCGCTATGAAGCTGGGACGCATCTCCTAACTTCGTTGAAGCAGGATAAAGCCACCCACATATCCGATCATATTCATGAGTGGCGACGCCATCGTAGGCTGATCAAGTTTGATATACCTGATCAACTACTAACTCATTGGTTCACCACATCCTTCGTTAACAAAATCGCTCAAGATATTGCTATGGGGGCATGTGTGACTGAGGAACAGGCCATCGTGCGTGCCCAGTATCTTGATCTGGTATACTCTCAGTCTGGCACGCTTTATGATATTTTGACTGATGCTCCACGCCCGGGAACCTCTAAAGCTCCACCTACCCCTGCGGTGGATGGTGTTATTGGTTGCGTGTCTCAAAATTCTCGAAAATCTTCAAATGAGAAGCAGAAGTCCAATTCGTCCAATAATTCTGCTCTTCCCGCCCCTCCAGATTCTGGAAAAACTGCGGAGTTCAATGCCATTCAGGCTAATCCTACAGAAAAGGCCTCCAAAGGAAAGAAGAAGGGCAAAGGAAAATCCAAACCCGATGCCCCAAAACCAGAGTCTTCTAAACCTTGTACTGATGACGGTTCCCAACGTAAACCGAAGTACCCCTGCCTTATCTGTGAAGGAGATCATTATACCAAAGATTGTCCCCGACATTCTGAGATTACTCAACTCCTGAAAGGCTCCAAAGGGACTCCGGTAGTTCTCAAAGAACCGTTCCTGTCTCAGCAGACCCAGATGGTTGAGCAGCCCTCACCATCTGCACCATTTGGGTCCCAGGTCTTTATGATGAATGGTGTTGCACCTGTCTCAGTTGCTACGCGTTCGAAGGATTATGCCGGATCGCGTCAGGTAGCTGGAAAGGAAGTTGTGGATGGCCCACCTCCCCCACCTGTCTCCGGTCCTTTGGAAATTGAGAAGCCTACAGTTGAACCTGTTGTGAGGCCACCTTCTAAAGGTGTTCTGCAAAGATCTTCCTACAACCCAAATTCCCGTGTCGCTCAACACTACAGTATTGTTGAGGATTTGGCACAGGTGCCTTCTACCATGTCCGCATTGGAAGTTCTTCAAAGTTTCCCATCGCAACGGAAAGCTTTGTTGTCTGCAATCGATGGAATCGATCTCGCCGATTCTAGTCTTCTCACCTTCGACTTAGAAAATTTTACCCCTTGACTTCCACATCAAATCACTCTTGTTATACAAGTCGGGATCAACGGTCTTAACATCCATAGGGCCGTTGTGGACGAAGGTGCTTCCACCTGTGTCATGTCATCTTCCTGCTAGAAAGCGATCGACTCTCCGGCTCTTTCATCATCTCCCAATGCCTTAGAAGCATTCGATGGCCGGGAATCAAAACCCCTGGGTGTTCTCGAGAGTTTTCCGATTACGTTACAAGGGAAGACAGTCAACGTAGAAGTAGAAGTGTTTGATGCCAAACTTAACTACAATCTGCTTCTCGGCCGCAGTTGGACTCACACCATGCTCTGCCTGAGGATCATGAGCGAGAGGAGTTCTTCGCGTGATAGGCGACATGCCCGCAGGTCTCTCTGGGTCGACATCTGCATACACATAAAACTGTTGATTAGAACAGACATGTATTACTAAAAAAAATCATAAATATATAAAAATAAAAAAGAGAATCATACCCAGCTCCTCGTCCCAGTCCTCCCCCTCCGGGAGTGGAAGATCGGGATCTCCAGTGAAATCAGTCCCAGCATAGGGCCAATCCTCGACCACGATTAGTTGACGCCGTAACCACCCAAAGAACTCGGGCCTCCAGGACATCTGTTGGCCTCCTCCTGACCTGAGCATAAGTGTTTCCCAACGAGCCATCCTCGGCTCTCTCGGTACCGGTTCGGAAACTATTTCCCCTTGGCCCTGGAAAATGGGTAGTCGTTCCAGGATGAACGACACCAGAATGGAACCGTATCCAAACTGTTTCAATTTGTCCTGCTTGCAGCTTGTTAGCTGCCTTTTGATATTGGTTGTCATTGCGGTGGCCCAATCGAACAATGTAGGATTCATACACTCGGAGGCTAGGCTGGTTCCATTTTTCCCCAATTATTTTTGAAAACAAGCTTGAAGGGGATAGCATATGCTTGTGATATAAGTTCGTCCTTCGGAAGAATCCATCCTAGTACATTTAACGATTCCTAGGAAGGAGGAACTCGAATATCGTCATTACGACTGAATCCGATGTCATCAGGGTTTAACGAGTCTGACAAAGGAAGAAATCAGTGTCTTTTCATGTTTAGAGAGTTTGAAAAGACATCGGAAAAGTAAACTCCAACAGTCCCTTTTCGTAAATAGTTCCTCAGATCCGAAAAGGTAGAAAACTATGTCTGAGAAAACCTCCTAGTCGCGATAGGCTAGGGTATTCCTTTTTCGTAAATAATCTATCCCAGTCCGAAAAATGGGTAAACGTATACTGGGTAGATGTCGTTTCGCAGCCACTTTAACGAGATCGAAATGACAAGGGACTCGACAATCTTTTCATGTTTAGAGAGTCAGAAAAGAGCTAAAAGATGACTCCAAAATGAATTTTTCGTGTATTTACCGAGTCCGAAAAAGTATAAAATATAACTCATATCACTGTCCAAGTCGCGTAAAAACCTGTTGCTAAACATAAAAGCAAGTGTAAAATCCATTTTTCGACAAAATATATTAAAATATTGGGAAAAATGACTTTTAAAACCTAATTTTGACTTCAAAAGTTATAAATATGCTTCAAATGGTAAAAACAAATTTACTTTTACTTTTTACCTCACTTGGAGAGCAACAATGGTCTGTTTGTGTGCGAACTTGCGGCGGTGATTGCTACTGATCCGGGACATCATTCAGATCCTCGTCTGTTCTAGGTAAAAGGCACTCCCTTAAGCTCCATTTTGATCCATTTTTTATGAGTTTTTATTGTGCATTAGACCTCTGGGGGGAACCTTTTAAAATTTTAGGGCTCGCTCCATTGGCGCGGGTATTGGGCATAGACCCGCGCCAATGGACATTTGCTCACAAAGGGGTCGCGCCAATGGCGCAACTTGATTTTCTGCTTTAAGTTTTCAAAATGTGAGCCATCTAGATGGATTTTCGAATGCAACAGAGATCTAACAATGCATTTTTAATCATGTTGATGCAGATATTCAGACACAATGGTTATCGAATGGAAGGAGAGGGAACATGGGGAGGAAGATGAAATGGCTATGGAAAATGAAGCTTGTATGAATGCACTCAGGAACTGTGGACTCGAAAAATTCTTCCTCACACCATGCTTATGAGCTCAACCTGAGCTGTTACAGTACTGGGTCAACATATGGGATGAAAATGAGGAAGTGTTTAAACTTCAGGACCAAGTGTTAGCTCTTGAGGTTTCTGATGTTTATTTTATAACTGGATTGTCGTGCAGAGGTTCAGTGCCAATCATAACGAGAAGCAGACCTTCTGGAGAGAAAATGGACATGGTAATGGCAAGAGTGTGCCCAGGGGCATGAATAGGATTGGGAAGCAGGAAGGTGGATATCCACACTGTCCACGACCTAGCACTCAGGGTAGTGCTTCATACCATTATGCGGGTTGCGGGATCGCAAACGCCGCATGAGGAAACCAAGGCCCAACTCATACTAGCCATCGCGCGTGCCCAATATCTTGATCTGGTATACTCTCAGTCTGGCATGCTTTATGATATTTTGACTGATGCTCCATGCCCAGGAACCTCTAAAGCTCCACCTACCCCTGCAGTGGATGGTGTTATTGGTTTCGTGTCTCAAAATTCTCGAAAATCTTCAAATGGGAAGCAGAAGTCCAATTCGTCCAATAATTCTGCTCTTCCCGCCCCTCCAGATTTTGGCAAAACTGCGGAGGTCAACGCCATTCAGGCTAATCCTACGGAAAAGGCCTCCAAAGGAAAGAAGAAGGGCAAAGGAAAATCCAAACCCGACGCCCCAAAACCAGAGTCTTCTAAACCTCGTACTGATGACGGTTCCCAACGTAAACCGAAGTACCACTGCCTTATCTATGAAGGAGATCATTATACCAAAGATTTTCCTCGACGATCTGAGATTACTCAACTCCTGAAAGGCTCCAAAGGGACTCCGGTAGTTCTCAAAGAACCATTCCCATCTCAGCAGACCCAGATGGTTGAGCAGCCCTCACCATCTGCACCATTTGGGTCCCAGGTCTTTATGATGAATGGTGCTGCACCTGTCTCAATTGCTATGCGTTCGAAGGATTATGCCAGATCGCGTCAGGCAGTTGGAAAGGAAGTTGTGGATGGCCCACCTCCCCCACCTGTCTCCGGTCCTTTGGAAATTGAGAAGCCTACAACTGAACCTGTTGTGAGGCCACCTTCTAAAGGTATTCTGCAAATATCTTCCTACAACCCAAATGCCCATGCCGCTCAGCACTACAGTATTGTTGAGGATTTGGCATAGGCGTTTTCTGCCATGTCCGCATTGGAAGTTCTTCAAAGTTTCCCATCGCAACGGAAAGCTTTGTTGTCTGCAATCGATGGAATCGATCCCACCGATTCTAGTCTTCTCACCTTCGACTTTGAAAATTTTACCCCTCGACTTCCACATCAAATCGCTCTTGTTATACAAGTCGGGATCAACGGTCTTAACATCCATAGGGCCGTTGTGGACAAAGGTGCTTCCACCTGTGTCATGTCATCCGCCTGCTGGAAAGCCATCGACTCTCTGGCTCTTTCATCATCTCCCAATGCCTTAGAAGCATTCGATGGCCGGGAATCAAAACCCCTGGGTGTTCTCGAGAGTTTGCCGATTACGTTACAAGGGAAGATAGTCAACGTAGAAGTAGAAGTGGTTGACGCCAAACTTAACTACAATCTGCTTCTCAGCCGCAGTTGGACTCACGCCATGCTCTTCCTGAGGGTCATGAGCGAGAGGAGTTCTTCACGCGATAGGCGACATGCCTGCAGGTCTCTCTGGGCCGACATCTGCATACACATAAAACTGTTGATTAGAATGGACATGTATTACTAAAAAAAATCATAAATATATAAAAATAAAAAAGAGAATCATACCCAGCTCCTCGTCCTAGTCCTCCCCCTCCGGGAGCAGAAGATCGGGATCTCCAGTGAAATCGGTCCCAGCATAGGGCCAATCCTCTACCACGATTAGTTGACGCTGTAACCACCCAAAGAAATTGGGCCTCCAGGACATCTGTTGGCCTCCTCCTGACCTGGGCATAAGTGCTGCCCAACGAGCCATCCTCGGCTCTCTCAGTACCGGCTCGGCAACTATTGCCCCTTGGCCCTGGAAAATGGGTAGTCGTTCCAGGATGAACGACACCAGAATGCAACCGTATCCAAACTGTTTCAGTTTGTCCTGCTTGCATCTTGTTAGTTGCCTCTTGATATTGGTTGTCATTGCGGTGGCCCAATCGAACAATGTAGGATTCATACACTCAGAGGCTAGTATGAGCCAGGTTATATTTTCCTTTGTATGAATTAATGATATGAGACTATTGGTTATGGTACCACTCGTATTTTTCATTATGATCATGAGTTGTGTCTTCTCTGACTGATACATAATTGCATATATTGGGTTTTACACTAGTGTTTGTCGTGTTTCTTGTGTGTGCAGGTGTTTAATCGCGACAAGCGAGATAATTGTGATCTGCCAGAGCAAGGAAACGGGAACGCCATCTTCTCTACGAACAACAACGTTGGACTTGAGGTAGGCCTTCTTCGCAATTTGGTCTATTGCAATTAGGAACTTGCACCTTAGCGTGACATCATTGTTGCTAGACCCGATCTGGGCTAGTAGGGATTGCCTCTGTCCGCAGAGGGGATTTACCTCTACAACAATTTTCTTGCTACTACAAGCTTTTTCTTTAGGCTTTTCGATTGTTGCTTCATTAGCTCTCTTTAAACCAGGTCTACTCTTTTCGTAATGTTCTCTTTCTGAAACCACCTCAACCTTTAAATTTTCATAATGGTTGACTTGATCTTTAACCCGGTTTCCAATATCCTCTTTATATATCCTTGCTTCCTTTAAATAGGTTCTTAGTTTCACAATTTCTTTCTTGAAATTGTACTATATTTCTTCAAGTATTTGGGGAATATTTTTCAGATATTTATTTTTTGCTAAGAGATACTCTATTCCTGCCAAATATAAGCTAAGTTGAGCTTGATCTTCAATTGATTTCTTCCTTTCTTCATCATTTCTCCAAATTTCTTCTCCATGTACTGCATTCAAACCATCCTAGATCTCTCTTGTAGTCCTGAGATCCATTATTTTATGAGCGTCTAGATCTTGAAGATTATCATACATTACACATATGACTAATGCATCCCATGGTTAAGCTTTTTTTGAAGGGGGTTTATCACCATAACCATTTATTACCACTCTTCAAACTTTAGATTCTCAAGCATATATTTTTTACTTTACCTTATCTCTGCACATTCGAAAATTTTTGGTATTGAGAAATGGAGCATCTTGATAACCCATGATTTGCCTGGATCCACCTTCCAATGATTAAGCTGCAACAAAAGGAATTTTATTTTATGCCACTTGTTGGAAATAAGATCACTAATGAGACGGGGTGGTGAAACAATAGTATTAGGATTTATGAAAAAATTAAAAACTTTTTGAGATTGCAACAAGATGATGAGCTTAGTGGAAAGGAGTCGCCTTCACTAAGTGGGCCCGCAGGCTATTTTTGGCGCAAAGTCTATTTTTAGACATATGAATCATGTTCTATGAGTTGCAGGATGCTATTTGTGGATGGTTGGTCAAGTCGGAAAAAATAGATGGACTTCTATTTTTAGACATATTGGGCGGAATCTATTTTTAGATTGCCAGTCTAAAAATAGATATGTCGAATATTATTAGCTCTTAATAATATTCGGACTATAAACATTATCTTATTCTCTTGGAGCACTTCAGTTAAGTGCACAGATGTGGCACAGGAGCTGACAGAAGGAATTACGCTATTCCTGAGGGTTAAGTGGAGCTATTGCATGGATACTTCAGTTAGAACTCATGTGACAGAGTTTGGTGGAGTTGATTGAGGAAATTAGTGGAGTTGTATTCAGTTTAACTAATCTAAACATAGTTGAGCTATTTGTATCTAGTTTAACTGATTGATACAATTAGTGAGAGTGGTGTGAATTAATTATTAATTAATTCACTAATTATAAACTCATTAATCAACTAAAGAATACATAAGTTAACTTCAGTGCATGGACATTTTCAGTGGAGACCAATGGAGAGGTAGGTGAAAGAGCAAGTGTGACTATCAGTTGTGACTATACTGGTGCATGAGTTTGCACCATATATTGATGGAGATGCCAATGAGGATTACGCAGTGCATACCAAAGGGATTCGAACTTAGATTGGGCCATTATTCATCTTGGATTGCGCAATAGAGGCAGGCTAACAAGTGGAGCAGATTGGAGCATGTGTTTTGTTAGATCTGAGCTTATGTAGTGTGTAACAATTGGAGATTGTACTGAGAGCTTGTGAGGAGTTTGTACAATGATTGTTACATGATCTCTATCATTATAATATAAAGATAGTTGGGGGTTTTCTACTACCTACTTTTAAGTTCTATGATCGTGTTTATATGTGTGATTGTTTATGGTTTTAATGTGCGCATGCGATTGTTTATATTTCTGCAAATTGATGATCAATAGTAGAAGAGGTTATGTATTATGCATGAAGATCAAATAGTGTGTGATCAGGAGAATCTCGGTGAATAATTTAATAGTTATTCAAAATTTCTACATAGTATCAGAGCGATATTGATCATTGGAGCAATTGTAAAACATTGAAGCGGTTGAGTTTTGTGCTGGTGGAATTCGAATTTGCAGCAGTGTTTTCTTGGTGTCGAAGTTGAAATGTCTTTCAACAGATTGTGATTGGAGTATGCCCTTGAGGGCAGCTCGAATTATATTGCATGGAAGGACAGGATGGAGGCAGTGCTGGATGACAATGGGTTGAAGGAGTTCATAGATGCAGAAATTCCAAAGCCTACTTCTACTGATGCTACCGTACTTGATGCATGCAAAAAGAAGACAACAAAGTGTCGAAGGATTCTGTTGGAAGATGTGAAGGATCACATAGTATCCAGCCTTCATGGGAAAGCTTCTCCATTCTTGATGTGGAAAGCTTTGACAGATTTATTCCAAAGCAAGAGTGACCAGAGGAAGTTGGCGCTCAAGGATAAACTCAGGAACATAAAGATGGAGAAAGGCGACAGTATGCCCAAGTACCTCACGAAGTTCATCCAATCCAGGGATGAGCTGGGAAGTGTGGGGGTGACTGTTGATGACGAGGACTTGGTGAGCTTGGCTCTCCTTGGGCTTTTGAAGAGTTGGCATTCCTATCAGGACTCTGTCAATGGTCGAGAGAAATTGCCAGGATGGGAGCGACTTTGGTCGGATCTTGTGCAAGAGGAGATAAGGCGGAGTACCAGGGCCAGATCTTCATCAAGGAACTCTAATGAAGAGAATTGCGCTTTGGCTACCAAAGCAAAGAAGGGGAAGAGCAAGAAATCTTCTCATTCTGGTGCGAAAGGCGAGAAGCAGGACATGTCCAAGGTGAAGTGCTTTCACTGTCACCAACATGGACATTATGCCACAAATTGTCCGTAGAAGAAGAAAAATAAGCAGGCTGCTGGATCTGCAGCTGGAGAGGCCTTAGCCTCGCAGTTTGAGCTGGATTTTTCACTGATCGCATGCTTGGTCTCAAGTGTGATGGGATCAGTATGGTTCTTGGACAGTGGTGCATATTTTCACATGACAGGAGATCGAGATTTGTTTTCTGATCTGGATGAGAAAGATCTTGGAGTGCACATCGAGATGGGCGATGATGGTAGATACAGTGCGACCGGTATCGGTACCATTTCCTTTGAGAGGGAGTCTTGTAAACCCTTCGTATTGAAGGAAGTGATGCATGTTCCAGGATTGAAGAAGAATCTTATCTCTGTGGCGATGTTAGAAGACAAGGGATATGATGTTGTCTTCAGCGAGGGAAAGGCTTTCCTGCGCAGTAAGACAACTGGAGAAACCCGGAAGATAGGGGTTCGAGTCAAGAACCTTTATCAATTGCATGTAGATGGTTGTGCAGCAATGGCATGCAAGGCTGAAGGAGTGGTGAGCCGGGATGATGGCGAGTTGTGGCACCGGAGATTGGGCCACCTTCACCATGGAGCCTTGAAGATACTGCAGCATATTTCTACTGGGCTTCCTAAAGGCACTCTTGCGCAGTCAGATCAGTGCAAGGGGTGTACCTTGGGAAAATTTGTGAAAGCCACCTTTCACGAGAAGGATAGTCGCGCCACGACGATCCTTGGGAGAATTCACACAGACGTGTGTGGACCTTTCTCAGTAGCTTCGACAGCAAAGCACAGGTACTATGTGATATTTGTTGATGATTTTTCTCGGAAGTGTTGGATCTTCTTCATGCAGAAGAAGAGCGAGACATACTCAAAGTTCTATGAGTTCAAGGCATTGGTTGAGAAAGAATCGGGGAAGCAGGTGAAGGCTCTTAGGAGCGACAATGGTGGTGAATTCATCTCTGGCGAATTCAAGGACTTTTGCAGCACAAAAGGAATTCGAAGAGAGCTCATAGCACCTCATAACCCACAGCAGAACGGGGTTGCTGAGCGGAAGAACAGAACGATCGTGGGTGCTGCACGGGCGATGTTGCATGATCAGGGCCTACCCATTCACTTGTGGGCGAAGGCATGCAATACTGCAGTATATGTGCAGAACCATTGTCCTCACAAGATACTTGGCATGAGTACACCCGAGGAGGCGTTTTCTGGTAAGAGGCCTGATATTTCCCATTTGAGGATTTTTGGTTCACCTGTCTACATTCATGTGACGAAGGATGCCAGGAAGAAGCTGGAGCTGACCGCAGAGGTTGGGATATTTGTGGGGTACACTGATACGCCCCACAACTATCGTGTGTATTTTCCAGACAGTCGCAAGACTGTTGTGCGACAAGATATCAAATTTCAGGAGGAGAAAGCCATGAAGTGTTCGCTTGAGAGGGAGCCACACTTGCATGCAAATGAGGAGCTATTAGTTCCTAAGGATGAGTCTCAGGATGTGGATCAGCCACAATATGAGGTTCATGGAGTGGAAGAGACCACTCAAGCAGCGCCAACCATCATAGGGCGGAAGCGCATTACAGAAGCTGAGCGACTGGCTCAAGATGCAGAGAAGGTTGTAGGAGAACCTACATCACAGCGCAGACAGAGACAGTCACCTGACCGGTATACTGGATACATGGCTCTTGTGAGCAAGTGTATCGTGACAGAGCCATCCTCTTTCGAGGAAGTTGTGGAGGATCCCGCATGGGTAGATACCATGGTGGAAGAGTATGATTCGATTGTCAGAAACAGTGCATGGGAGATTGTCCCGAGGCCGAAGGGGAAATCAGTGGTGGGTTCGAGATGGATCTACAAAGTGAAGCAAGCAGCTAACGGGAGTGTGGAGAAGTATAAGGAGAGATTTGTTTCCCGAGGCTTTTCACAGATTGAGGGGATCGATTATGAGGAGACGTTTGCACTTGTCGTAAGGTATTCTTCCATACGGACGATTCTTGCTCTCTCAACGCAGATGGGGTGGAACATTCATCAGATAGATGTGAAGATTGCGTTCCTCAATGGGGTTGATCCAGGTGGATATCGGTGGCCTCCCACCTATTCCATTTGGACCCGCAGCATCAATTCTTTCAGTTTTTCAGCTTCAGCACAGCTTACTATTTATAGCAGGTTTTCGGGTCCTGCACACTCGGAGCCGTTTTGGGGCATTAATAATCTAGGTGGATATTGGTGGCCACCCATCGAGTCCATTTGAACCCCCACCATCAGTTATTTTAGTTTGTAAGTTTCGGCACAACTTACTATTTTTAGCAGTTTTTCGGGTCTTAAACTTCCAGAGCCGTTTTGAGGCCCTAAACGACGTTTTTTGGGAAAACGGAGAGCAACATGGGTTCATGGACCGATGTTGCTCGTTCAAAAGTTGTACTCCTCAAACAGATCTTTCTAACGAGCTATTGAGCGCGTCAAACGGAGATCAGATGCCAAAGTTACGTCCCCGGGAAGTTGAACCACCAATTTACCCAAACGGGGCCCACAGTTTTGGCGCTTCATCTCCTACGGTTAGGGTTTTGGACGTTTCGGATTCTACATTGTTTCTCAACAATAAATAGGCCCTCGAGCCTCATTGCAAGACACTTCGTGGGGCCGGAGCCCACATCTCTTCTCGTAGACAAGCTACACCAAAGGCCTCGGCCGCCACATCCCCATCATGTCCGCATTAAAATACGCTAAGGGGGTTGGGAGTCGACACATCTTCTGCAGACAAGCGACCAAGCACCCCTAGCTTGCCACAATATCTAGCTATCATGCCCGCATTGTAACACATTTCTTTAGGGGCTGGGAGGCTACTCCTTCTCGTGACAAGCGCTACCAAAGGCTCTGCACGCCTTACTCCATCATGTCCGCATCAGAATACGCTCTGTAGCCGGTAGCCACCACATCTCTTCTCGTGATACGCCGGCCAAACATTCTCTAGCTCATCTATTTCCATTATGTCCGTAATAGGCTCCAGAGCCTTAATGTAACACAAACAGAGACCACAGACGCTACATCTCTTCTCAGAGATACACTACCAGCGCCCTAGCTTGTTTCCATTATGTTTGTAAGCTTATTTCAGTCATTTTTTTATTAATAAATTGAAGCATTATTTCCGCTGCATCTCTGTATCTATGGTTATATCTATACTTTGTTGCGTTCCTGCATAAAATCCGGATCAGTGGTATCAGAGGGGGTCTGCTCTTTCTCTATTTTTCTCTTCATGTCCCCAATGCGGCCAGGGTATAAGGAGTTCAACCTCGCAACCCCGACGACCCCCCATGGCGGAAGGAAAGAAAGACGAGGGAGCAGGAGATCCTGTCAAAATCTTGCTCGAGGATGCCCTCAAGAAACAGAGGAACGCGATGATGACAATTTTTTTATTTTCGTATCCTTCAATGGTTCACGAGCGATGGCACACATCCAACCAACATGCCAACACCAAGTCTTTGCCAGTACCCCCTTTACGGAGGAACCTCTAACTGTTGGAGACCCATTGCTTCCTAAGGAGGGAGGAATGACCCAAAGGGAGGTCTGGCCTCCCACCTAGTCTCCATTCGACCTGGCAAAGATCAATTTTTCTGCCACCAAAGACAACTTACTATTTATAGCAGGTTTTCGGTTCCTGCACACCAAGAGCCATTTTGGGTCATTAATAATCCAGGTGGATATTGGTGGCCACCCATCGAGTCCATTTGAACCCCCACCATCAGTTATTTCAGTTTGTAAGTTTCGGCACAACTTATTATTTTTAGCAGTTTTTCGGGTCTTAAACTTCCGGAGCCGTTTTGAGGCCCTAAACGACGTTTTTTGGGAAAACGGAGAGCAACATGGGTCCATGGACCATGTTGCTCGTTCAAAAGTTGTACTCCTCAGACAGATCTTTCTAACGAGCTATTGAGCACGTCAAATGGAGATCGGATGCCAAAGTTACGTCCCCGGGAAGTTGAACCACTAATTTACCCAAACGGGGCCCACAGTTTTGGCGCTTCATCTCCTACGGTTAGGGTTTTGGACGTTTCGGATTCTACATTGTTTCTCAACAATAAATAGGCCCTCGAGCCTCATTGTAAGACAGTTCAGGGGGCTGGGAGCCGACACATCTCTTCTCAGAGATAAGCGCGACCAGTGCCCTAGCTCGCCACATCTCTATCATGTCTGCATTGTAACACAGTTCGGGGGGCTGGGAGCCGACACATCTCTTCTCAGAGATAAGCGCGACCAGTGCCCTAGGTCGCCACATCTATATCATGTCTGCATTGTAACACAGTTCAGGGGGCTAGGAGCCGATACATCTCTTCTCAGGGATAAGCGCTACCAGTGCCCTAGCTCGCCCCATCTCCATCATGTCTGCATTGTAACACAGTTCAGGGGTTGGTAGCCACCACATCTCTTCTCAGGGATATGCTGCCAGTACCCTAGCTCATCTATTTCCATTATGTCTGTAATAGGCCTGCGAGCCTCAATGTAACACAGTTCAGAGGCCTGCGTACGCTACATCTCTTCTCAGAGATACGCTACCAGCGCCCTAGCTTGTTTCCATTATGTTTGTAAGCTTATTTTAGTCATTTGTTTATTAATAAATTGAAGCATTATTTCTGCTGCATCTTTGTGCTTATGGTTATATCTATATTCTTTTGACTACTCATGCTTTGGATCCGGATCGGGGGTGATTGGGCTGGTGTACATAGAGTAGCCTAAAGGTTTCGAGATCTTAGGCAACGAGTCCTAAATGTGGGCTTCAAAGAGAGCGATGTATGGTTTTGAACGAAGCACCTCGTGCTTGGTACACACGGATAGACGGTTATTCCTTTGGGACTTGGATTCTCGAGTGGCGGATCCTAACCTGTACCAAATTGTGGTTGAGGGTAAGTTGTTGATCATTTTACTTTATGTATATGATTTGTTACTAACAGGTGATGAACTATTGATACACTCATGCAAGGATGATCTTGCAAAGGAGTTTGAGATGAAGGACTTGGGCCTCCTTCATTATTTCCTGGGATTGGAAATTTGGCAGCACAGTGATGGACTGTTTGTTTCTCAAGGCAAGTATGCCCGGAGATACTGGAGAAGTTCAACATGCATGGTTGCAAGCCTGTTGATACTCCTCTTCCTGGTGGATGGAGGAAGGAGGATGATACTTCGGCGGAGGTAGTGGATGCCACTATTTATCGACAGTTGGTGGGGTCGCTCATGTATCTGGTCAATACACAACCCGACATATGCTATGCTATTAACCAGCTTTCACAAGCTATGGTTAAGAATACCAAGCTCTACTGGAAGGAAGGAAAGCATGTATTGAGATATCTCAGAGGCACATCGAGATATGGATTATGGTACAGATAGTCGGATGAGGTGAGGCTATGTGGCTTCATGGATGCAGATTGGGCAGGGAGCCCAACGGAAAGAAAGAGCACATCTGGAGGGATTTTCAGTATCGGGTCGACAGCAGTTTCTTGGTACAGCAGGAAGAAGAGATCCATGGCACTCAGTTCAGTAAAGGCTGAGTATATGGAAGCAAGTTTGGCTGCATGCGAGGCTATATGGATGAGGAAGATCCTAGTCGGGTTGTTCGGTTCACACTTAGAGCCTACTGTGATTTATTGTGATAATCAGAGTTGCATCAAACTCTCGGTTAATCCGGTATTTCATGATAGATCTAAACACATTGACATCCGGTATCATCATATCAGAGATTGTGTGCAGCGGAAGGTCATGTTACTTTCATACATTCCCACGGAGGATCAGGATGCTGATATCTTGATGAAGGTGCTCACCAGGAGAAAATTCGAATACCACAGAGGCAGGATAGGGGTTGCAGATAATCCATATATTTTTGAGAGGGAGTGTTGAAAATGCAACAAGATGATGGAGCTTAGTGAAATGAAGTCGCCTTCACTAAGTGGGCCCGCAGGCTATTTTTGGCGCAAAGTCTATTTTTAGACTATGTCTATTTTTAGACATATGGATCATGTTCTATGAGTTGCAGGATGCTATTTGTGGATGGTTGGTCAAGTCGGAAAAATAGATGGACTTCTATTTTTAGACATACTGGGCAGAATCTATTTTTAGATTGCCAGTCTAAAAATAGATATGTCGAATATTATTAGCTCTTAATAATATTTGGACTCTAAACATTATCTTATCCTCTTGGAGCACTTCAGTTGAGTGCACAGAAGTGGCACATGCAGCTAACGGAAGGAATTACGCTATTCCTAGGGTTTAGTGGAGCTATTGCATGTTGACTTTAGTTAGAACTCATGTGACAGAGTTTGGTGGAGTTGATTGAGGAAGTTAGTGGAGTTGTATTCAGTTTAACTGAGTTAAACATAGTTGAGCTAGTTGTATCTAGTCTAACTAATTGATACAATAGTGAGAGTGGTGTGAATTAATTATTAATTAATTCACTAATTATAAACTCATTAATCAACTAAAGAATACATCAGTTAACTTCAGTGCATGGACAGTTTCAGTGGAGACCAGTGGAGAGGTAGGTGAAAGAGCAGTGTGACTATAAGTTGTGACCATACTGGTGCATGAGTTTGCACCACACATTGATGAAGATGCCAATGAGGATTGCGCAGTGCATACTAGAGGGATTCGAACTCAGGTGGAGCCATTATTCATCTTGGATTGCGCAGTAGAGGCAGGATAACAGGTGGAGCATATTGGAGCATGTGTTTTGCTAGATCTGAGCTTGTGTAGTGTGTAACAATTGGAGATTGTACTGAGAGCTTGTGAGGAGTTTGTACAATGTTTTTTACATGATCTCTATCATTATAATATACAGATAGTTGGGGGTTTTTAGCTTTAAGCTTTCCCATAAATACTGTGTTTATATGTGTGATTGTTTATGGTTTGAATGTGCGCATGCAATTGTTTATATTTCCGCAAATTGATGATCAATAGTAGAAGAGGTTATGTATTATGCATGAAGCTCAAATAGTGTGTGATCAGGATAATCTCGGTGAATAATTTAATAGTTATTCAAAATTTCTACAAAACTCACACCAAAATGCTAAATGATCAGTAGCCCAACATAGCATAACTTATATGAATATGTAAGCTCAACATAAAATTAACAATTAAACACCATAACAAATATTAAGAAAATAATGCACAAGGGGACACAGGAATATCTGGTGGAAAACCTCAAGGGGAAGAAAACCACCCTACTATAGTTGTGCTTCTTCTCATTGTATCTTATTCTCCAAGCAAATCTTTACAAATTCAACTGGCCACTACTAGCTAGGAGACATTACTACTATTAGATTTTGTTGTCCACTACTAGCTAGGAGACATGACCATTATTAAATTTTGTTGGCCAGCACTAGTTAGAAGGCCCAAACCTCCTATCAATTGTTTGTTGGAAACCACCAACATGAAGCCATACTCCTATCTTGACAATCCATAACTTGTCGGAGGCCCCAACCTCTTATCTATTATTTGTTGGAAACTACCAACAAGAAGCCAGACTCATATCTTGGCAAGCCACCACTTGCCTGAGGCCCCAACCTCTTCAACCTTTATGCATACCTCGTTTCCAAATTTTCAAACTAGGCCCAATATGATATGTTCAGCATGCACACTACAACAACATCTCAAGTTTGCAACTATATCTCTGAATTTATGCTGATCATTGCTACAGGTATACGAGAAACATCATTATGCATTGTAGCTCTAACAACCTCCAACACTAGCATAATACATTTTTAATTTTATTCTCATCATAATGCACCAAATCAAAACATTAATTACCTTTCATACCTCATAATGACCATATCAAATAAATTAAATTAATTAACCATTAAGATCCCACACCAAATACCATGGGAAAAATCGTTGGTAATTTCCCATGGTTTTTTCTTTCTTCTCTTAACACTCAAAACTTCATGGTAAATCACCTGCAACCAATAAAATACATGCATAACCAAACATCTGCAACTAATCAAACACATGCTACAAGGTTGACATCAATGCCAACCAAAAATTGTTTTTTCCAACACTTTATGTATCAAAGCGTCATGGATTGACCCTTTGGTTAATGGAAGAGTGGTTAGTTTCTTCTGAGCCTCCCAAGGGATTCGTTAATAATTCCCTCTATATTCTTTCTAGATGTGTGAGCCTTCTAGAAATTACATTTTTCCAGAGATATTAAAAGCATCAATCACTCTCAATTTGTTGATGGCATTCTCTTGTTTGGTGGTGTCTCCACAATAATAACTAGAAGGTTTATTTTTTTTTGGATTCCTTTCTTGAAACCTTTGGAAGCCAAAAAACTTAGGAAATCTCATATTTAGACATGGAATGTATCGTTAAGGAAGCAATGAAAAATTGGAAGAATTTTGTTATGAAACCAGCTCACAAAATTAGAAGAAAAGAGAGATCAATGACTTAGAAATCAATTTCTTTGAGGGGGAAGCCTCCTTTACATTACATAAATGAACAATTCTTAGATGCTACAAATGACAAAACCTACATTCTACATATAGGAGTCCAATGGGTCACAATGCAATCTTAGCCGACATAACAATAACAATGTAAGGGCACAACAATAACAATAGTGGGCTTCTATGGGGCACAATAATAAAAATATGAGGACTACATGGGCACATCAATAAAAATAAGGGGCTATACTAACAATAACAATAAGGGGATACACTAGTATTATAGGGACCTAACATGCTCCTCTCCTTCAAACACGTGTTGTCCTCAACGCTTGATTATTTCTGGATGCTTCTCTATAAAATTCTCATCCTCCCATGTGGAATCTTCAGCTAGTAAGTTCTTCCACTTGATGATATACTCTGAAATTGATCTAATTCCTAGCTGTTGAGATCTTGTTTCTATGACTGCTTCAGGTTCCAATATGATTTTTCCTTCCTCTTCAAGTTCTGTCAATATTGTTTGAACTGAGACTTGCTCCATATATACTATCCATGTTACCGTATCCTTGCCATAAAAATTTATCGTATCGATCTTTGGAATATGGCGGGTATTAAATCCAACATTATAGTCTATGAAATCATGATTAAAATTTCTTTTGTTCTCATCATGAGTTTCATCCACTACCGTTTCACCATTAGGAATCATTTCTTGTAGCATATTTTTCAAACCTTCCTTCAAACTTTCCATATCTTCTTTTAAACCATCTATGTCATCTTTGGTTTCTCTTTGTGAGATTGAAATTTGTTTCACTTGGTCTTGCAATTTTGATATATCATGTTGCACTTCTTCCTCTTCATGATTCATAGTAGAGCCTTCTGAGGGCTTAATGGGTGTTAAATTATTTTTAGGAGGCATTTTAGAACCAAATACTAACATCTATGCTTCAATATGTCGTTGGAATCACTTCAAACTAATTTTTCAAACAAGACTTATGCAATTTTTAAAAAAAATACACACCTTTTCCTTGCTTTTAAGGAGATCGATATTGAAACTGATGTATATCTATAATTGCGGATCCCCAAAATTTTATCTTCGTTCTTGTAGTATCCCTCTGAGTCTTATTTCCAATTCCACAAGTCTGACATAATTTGGATTCTTCAAGATGAATTTATGCCCAATATCCCACAATGACCTAATTATGGATTGGTTCAGTAGATCGAACATGTAGGGTGTGCCACGTGTCACTATTTCCTCCTTTGGCTCTAAAATTGATCTAAAAGGAACTAGATTCTATTTAATTTTAAACACTTCTTACAGAATTCCAATATGATGCTCAGAGAGAGAGTTATGATGATTTTCCCAAGGTCACCTCTTTGAGATGAAATTCAGGAGCTTGCAGAAACCCTAACTTCGATAGATCATATCTCTGAAAATATTGTGAACCAAGATCTGAAATATTTCCACGAAGTTCCTCCAGATTTCGGTGCAAATGGGTTTATTTTTTTAGCTTTTGAACCTTTGTAGATTTTTTTTTTTAGCAAAAATTCCATGATGGCCTGTTTGAAGCAGTGAAACCCTAGAATCCAAAGCTCTGATACCAAATGTTATGAAACCAACTCACAAAATAAACTAAAAGAGATATCAACGACTTAGAAATCAACCACTTTGAGGGGGAAACCTCCTTTACATTACATAAATGAACAATTCTTAGATGATACAAATGAAAAAACCTACATTCTATATATAGGAGTCCAATGGGTCACAATACAATCCTAGCTGACATAACAATAACAATGTAAGGACACAACAATAACAATAGTGGGCTTCTATGGGGCACAATATTAACAATATGGGGACTACATGGGCACAACAATAAGAATAAGGGGGCTATACTAACAATAACAATAATGGGATACACTATTATTATAGGGACCTAACAAATTTTGGGTGTTCAAATAGTTGAATCATGGAAGGAATTCTAATATGCCTGAAATCAAATTCATCTCAAGCATGGGAAGGAGTACTAGAAAAAGTTAAAGGGAAATTTGCCTCTTGGGGAGCTTGTTGCCTCAACCTTGGTAGGTGTGTTGTTCTTATCAAGGCAGTTCTCCCTACTCTTCCTTTATGCCAATTCTCTACTCTTCTTGCTCCATAGAGCATCCTTCCAGCATTAGCAAAATAAACTCACAAATTCTTATGAGAAGGTAGTAAGGCAAGCTCCAAAAATTCCATTTTCTTAAATGGGCTCTGTTGATGGCCCCTAAAAATCTTGGGGCTTGGGAATATATGATCCATCTCTAATGAATAAGGAAATAGGATCAAAACTAGTTTGGATATTTTTTTCCCAAGAAGAAGATTGGTGGAAAGAAATTTTGAATGTAAAATATGTTCAAGGAGAAAGAGCACAGTGTCTGGAACCTATCCAAATAAAGAAAGGATGTTCCTCGATTTAGAAATTATTTTTTTTATCACCCCCCCTCATCCGATCGAGGTTTTATTGGAAGCCAAGAAATTTTAACAATATTAATCTATGGATTGATAAGACTATGGACTAAAAACCTCTTGAGAAATTTCCTAAATTCCTTCCCATATGAGAATTATTTTTGCGCTCAAAGTAAATTTACATTGGTTGTCATTTCCAATTGGGATGAATATGGAAATTGGATGAATTGGAACTAAAAGAATGTTCCACCAGATCTCCAGCACTTGGCTGCTAAGCTTCATTAATGGTCGATAGGTTGTGCACCTTGGAGGAAAGGAAGATGAAGATCAAATCTATTGGAATTCTTTAGATTATTCAGTCAAGGAAGGCTATGACACTTTTCTCTTTCAATACAACATGCCTCCAAAGATCAACATTTGGAGAAAAATATGGAAGACTAATGCTAATCCAAAACTGAATTCCTTCAATTGGATCCTTGCACATAAGAAAATATTGATAGCTAAGAACCTTAGAAAGAGAGGCATCCATGGCCCTCAAGATGCTCTCTCTGTAAGAAGCAAGTGGAAGATGTCACTCATATTTTTTTGGAACGTGAGTATACAAAAAGGTATTTATGGGGGAAATATCTCCCCTCCACAATAGGTTCAAATGGTCCTATGCTCTACAATAAATCTTCTCTTATCATCATGTGTTGATTTTGAAGCTCAATTGTAGGATCATAACTCCCTTATGAAAGAGTTGGATCAATTGGAGAAAGTATGACTCAATAAATTGGTATGTATGGATAACAACCGACAAATGTTTAGTTGGAATCAACACAATATCAAGGACTGTTGGAAGGTTAGAATGACATATGTATAATTCAAAACCTACAAGAATAATAGAAAAGGATGGACTCTCTATTTTGATGGGGCATCCAAATGAAATCTAGGAATGGCAGGAGGCGAAGGGGCTCCTTATGGCCCTAAGGATGACAAAGTGTTCATGTACTCATGATGTAAATTTTTGAAGATGTTATATGCTTGATGCAAATTTACTTCAAACACAATACCAAATAGCAATCACATAAACATGAAAGTAAAATGATGATAGAACATACCAATAGATCAACGAAAGACAAGCCAAAAATACACTTAAATTTGATCAGCAAAATATATGTGTTGTGGTGCATTACGATGGTCAACAGGATGCTTCAACCAACAAATTATGCTCACGGTAAGCCAACCAGAAGTGTCACACAAACCTCAAGACAAATCCACAAAATTCAACCCAAACGTAATGAAAGTCAATGATGTCCAGTCAATGCAGGCAACATAGAACAGCAGCAGCAAAAATTCAATGTATTAGATCAAAGGTCAACGTCTAGCCTCTGTATATGTACCAATGAATGTGGCCTTCATAAATCAAAATTTCGGTGAAGGCTTGAGGTCAAAAGGACCAAGCTTTGACCAAAGTCAATGTTGGTCAAATCTGCGCTAAAACCTTAGATAGATCCATACCAAAAACCCTAGTTGTTGTTCCACACGTGTGGGAAGAAAAGCCTCCAAAAGGTGATCAAACCAATCAGACACAAGAGAGAAGTGTGTGATGAGTGGATGATGAAATGACCTCCAAGTCTATCTAATTTATATCCATCTTTGTGGGTGTGTGACACATTTGTTGGGGCTCCAAGCCTACATTACAATTCTAGCCAACCTTGCACATAAGTGAAATAAATTCAAAATAAATGTTCTACTCATCCGATCAAGATGATCATTAGATCAATCTTGAACCTATCCGAAAGAGGAATCCAATAAAAATATTGGCATCATCATATGAGTAGTAAAACATGGAGTTTGGACCTAGTTGCCCAAAATCAACACTCCCTCTCAACTAGGGAGAACTTTATCCACCAGTGCCATCCAAACATCATGCGTCATCCCACCATACCTTGCTTTGCTGGCTTATTTATTTCAAACAGTGAGTCACAAAGACATCACTCTCGGCTGACCTGAAATCAGCTTAGAGGTCCGAAACCTCTATAGGACTCAAAGGAGTCTCATACTAACTCAAAGTTAGTTTAACCGACCTGAAGTCAGTTGGAGGTTCGAAACCTCACTAGACTTGATCCCAGATCAAGTGGTTGGACACGTGCCATCCTAGACATAGAGAGTATGAAAATCTTTGATGTGTCCATCAGTCTTGCTATCGGTCTCTTTCCACATTTCCCACCTCATTGGCCAAGATGAGAGGTACTTCTAATGAGTCTAGAGCTCCATGAGTAGGATGCATATAGGGCACAAATCAAAGAGACGTGAACCAAATAAATATCATTACAGTGGGGCGGAAGCACACCAACAAGGTTCGGCAAGCCTAGCCCTGTGGTTTCTTATAGCTCCAAGAAGCTATCCCAAAAACCCCCTGGAGCTCCCAGTGATCGTCCAACATGACCCTCAGAATAGGGTCGTTTCACGATTCCAAGATTCTCATGGAAGGCTAGGAACTTGACCTTCCCCAAGGGCTTAGTGAGAATATCCAAAACCTACTCATCAGTTCCTATATGATCGAGCATTACGACACCTCGTTATACCATATCCCAGAAAAAATGGTACTTGATATCAATATGATTGGATCGATCGTGGAACATGGGATTATTTGACAAACAAATCCCACTCTAGTTATCACAAAGGATAATGGTGGTATATAGAACATGCCTGAACAACTCACTAAAGAGCTTTCACAACCAAATATCTTCACAATAGGCCATACTTGCTGTAGTTTATTCGACCTCAGTGGTGCTCAAAGCCACCGACTTCTGCTTCCTGCTCATCCAAGATATCGAAGCAGACCCAAGTGTGAAGCAGCATCTAGATGTTCTCTTGTGATCCACCACACTGTCAGCCCAATCAACATCAGTATATCCATGGAGTCTCAAACTCTCGACAATGTATCTCAACCCATGGTTTATTGTGCCCGAAATATATCTTAAGAGATTCCTGTCACCAACCCTGTGAATGTGATGAGGATCAACCATGTGTTGACTCAAAGTGTTCACTGCAAAACATATGCTCGGATGAGAGTTCACTAAGAACATCAATGATCCTACGAGTTGACGATACTCAGTAGGATTTCCCAATGCGGGCCCAACAACATTTCCACATAACTTCTTGAAGTTGAGCTCCATTGGTGTCGACACGGACTTATAGTCCACCATACCAAATCTCTCCAGCAACTTCACAATGTATTTTCCTTGAGAGAGGAAAATATCGCTAGGTCTCTTCCATACCTCTAAGCCTAGGAAGTAATGCATCAGTCCTAGGTCTTTCATCTTGAACTCGGAAGCGAGCTCCCTCTTACACTGATGAATGAGAGGGTCAGCAACTGTCAGGAAGAGATTGTCCACATAGAGAACCAGAATGAGAGGCTTTTTCTCTATCAACCTTGAAGAAAAGGTTTGGATCAACATTAATTCGAGTGAAGTCCAGCTTCATCAAGTAACTATCTATCCTCTCGTACCAAGCCCTAGGGGCTTGCTTCAACCAATAGAGGGCTTTCTTCAACCTACATACATGAGAATCTCTATCCTGGACTTTGAACCCCAGAGGTTGCTCCACATGCACTTCTTCCTTTATCGAACCATGCAAAAAAGCGGTCTTCACATCCATCTGATGGAGACGCCATCCTTGCGTGGAAGCAAGGGCAATAATAGATCGGATGGTGGTATAGCGGGCCACATGTGCAAATATATCATCATATTCTATCCCTTATTTTTGAGAGAAGCCTCGGGCAAAGAATCTTGCCTTGTACTTTTCAGCACTACCATCAAATCCATGCTTGATCTTAAAGAGCCATTTCGAGGTGACAATAGATTTGTCCTCTAGTCTCAGGACCACATCCCAGGAATCATTCTTCATAATGGAAACATACTCTTCATGAATAGAATCCTTCCAGACTTGATGCTTTACGGCTTCTTCAAATGATGCATGCTCAGATTGTATGATTGTACTCATGGCTGCTAGATACCCTTGGTATTTATTCGACTTCTTTCTTTCTCGGAATTTCCCCCTTGGGGCCATATGTCTCTCAGTGTCCTTGAGAGTATCCCTGAGCCATGAGGGTCTTCTCTTCATTGAAGTAGGTCGATCAATAGGGTCTGTTATCCATGTCTGCCCCCCTGTTGATCATTTCAACCCCCAGTGAATCTTTGATGAGCAATCCTTCCCGGTCCCGATTACCGTTACCCTTCCCGCCCCTTGAAATGCATAAGAAAGGCCACAAATATGCATTCGAAGTTATGAGAGGTCTAGCCCCTTTAGCCGTGGCCCCCTATATCTTACTGTCCACATAACCATATCTCAGAACCAAGGGTTAAGTCCCCAAGGCGCTTAAGCGTATACGTCTATCGCATGCACCCTGGACCGTTTGATTAACCCATAAATCGATGGCTCGGAGTCTTATTTTCTATGGTGGTCCCCACGCTCGCAACCGATGCTCGAAAACCGACCTGTTTATTCCGCACCACCTTCGCTGGGCAGGCGGTATTCCCCATTGGGCCAGCGATTCCATACGCTGCCTGCCAAGTGTCCCAGGGTACGGCCTCAATACCGCTCTCTCCCCCGCATTAATGTTTGACTGAAGTCATGCAACGAAATTCATATAAGCCGTCCGATCTTGAGCGTTCGATCCAACGGCTCTTGCTCTCCAAAGTTGTGCAGCTTTTAGTTCCCATCCATATCGCCCCTGGCCCACCTCCTCATTGCTTCTAGATGCATTCTTCACCGTAGATTACCCTCGAAATTGGACGGTCAAGATCTGCTTGACCCTCGTGGTTGACCAAACCCCGTAGCCCATACTCCACGTCATCATGCTACGTGTTCTTGTCGCATTATCTAGCGTACACCTATATGTTTCGTCTGGAGGGTTATGTTTATGTTTGAAATTTAATATAATTAGCTAACCCTCACCAAATACATTCATCGCCATTTTCATAATTATGCTACGTTTTTCGTCGCCACCCTGTAATCCTTCCGCCACCCTGCATGCTTTTACCATTTGGCCATGTCCTCACCACTACCATCGATGACACTTCCATGTCCCTCGCACCTGTGTCTGGGCTTCTCTAACACGTTTGTGGGTTTTGCAGGTATATAAGGAGAAGCTGCCGTAATTCGTCGCCTCCATCACAGAGGCCAAGATCACCTCTAAGGACGATTCTTAATAGCAAAATTGAAGAGGGGAGATCGGGGTAGTTGCTGTGATACGACTTCATTAAAGGAAGCAGAGATAAAATCCATTGAATCCCACAGCTGTATTCAAAAGACAGATTACATGGCAAGAAATATTAATGGGGCAGCATACAAATATCAGTGAAAGATCGAGAAGGCCAGTGTCCGGCTTCATGATTTTGAATCCCAATTCAAAGCTGGAGGGCCGAGAGTACCACACACAAACACCAACATCCTCCAGGTCTTATTGCAGTAGGTTTCTCTTTCAGCAAAGGACAAAATGTTTGAATATTTTATTCTCTATTTCTTATTTCTGAGGAGATGTTCATCCCCAGCATTTATTTCATAGAGCAGCAGCAGAATACTTACAGTAGTTTAGCACCGTCAAACAGTGTGGGCGGGCACTCTCTCACCATTCAGGTTTTAATGAGTCAATTAAATGTGTCACCGACTTCTTCTATTAGGTTTTTCTCCTTCTTCTTCTATAAAAACCCAGGAGAAATACATTGTAAGGGTTCCATATTTTTATCAGAGAATTGTGTAGTGAAAGGCATTTTTGTACACATTTTGTATAAGCTCTTGTATGAAGGCTCAGAGCCCATAGGGTCTCAGTGAGGAGGATTTCTATCTGTAATGAGGATTTTGGTCTTTGGTATTTCACAGTATGTAACTTCCTTTTATGTGCTCAATACAACATTTCATTTTATCCATCTTCTTGTATCATGTACTGGAATGCGAGTGGCTCACTGATTTTAGGTAAGGATTTATCCTAGTTGATACCCATACTTGTATCGCCCAAGCGCTAAATATGGCTCGTGCATGATATACCGTTTCATGTTCATTTCATCCATCTTTCGCTATATTAGTTGCTTTGGGAGGGTGTTTAAAACGCCATTGTCATAAAGTGGATTCTTAGAATGATAAGCCCATACATGTTCTCATAGGATCTGGGGTAATGCATCAAAGTTAACCAATATCTTCTTATATTTCTTTCACGCATACACCTCTCGGTATTTTGATTGTGGCATATTACTTGAATCGACCCTTACAATAAATTGTCTCTTAATTGTCTCGATGCTTTGTGTTGAGCTGTGATTTCGTTTCAAGAAGACACTTTCCTCAGGCGCTTCAGTAAGTCTTGAACCCACATTAAAATCAATTTCCTTGTTTACAAGAGATAGCAGGAGAGATTTTGGATTGACACCCAAGTTATATTATATGCTCCTTGCTATGATAAGATGTCCTAGGCACTGGTCTATATCAACTCTAGGCTGTCTCTAGGAGTGAAAATTTATGTCGACAACATCTTTCTGGCACCATTGCCGGGGATCGAAGTTAAGAAAATCATTATCCCTGGGCCTCGACAAATCATTTTCACTCTCTAATCAAGTGAGCACATAGAGTTGAAGAGTTGCATATCTCTCACCTTGGCGACTCCACACTGTTGTTTATTTGATAAATCTGTTTGTAGTTCTGGCTCCTCGAAAGCCACACCTGAGGTCAGAAAAGTCACAGCCAAAAGCACCTTCAGTATCTGACCCAGGAAAGACCAAATGATTCCGTTGGTAGAAGACTCTGAACCGGTTAAGAAGATGCAGTGATCACCTTTGTAGAAACATGGATAGGGATACAAAGCTAAATGCTTTGAATGATCAAATATATGAATTAAAGAGAATGTTTAATAAAGCGCTGAAGAGGTATATGGCTAATATGAATACAAATGATGATTATTTAGAACAGCCCACGCCTCCTCTAGAACAAGGACAAACTCAAGACCTAGATAACAAGCAAGACATGTATGATGTTTTGAAACCTATGGAGGATGAAGAGGAAAGTGATCAAGAATTGCCTGAATTCGTACATATGTCTTGTATTATGCTGGTCAGAGAATATCACAACCTAATAGCAAAGGTAAATAGGGAATGTTGCTTGGAGGAAACGAGAGACCACATAGAGATGTAAAATATGATGTGGAGGAAGAGATCACTCATGGGCCTTGCAGTTTAGCCGAGTATCGTCAGGTTCATGAGGACTGGCCTGAATCAGAGAGAGATAAAGAAACATCAGAAGATCCCCAAGACTCCCCTGCAAGCACAACTGAGGATATTCTGGAGGAGGTACAAGAAGATAGCCTGCCTCCAAATCAGCTAGTACGAGAAAAAGAAAGCTGCTTCTCTTCTGCACAAAGGAACACAAGACAATCATATCCTTTGACAGAAGAAGAGGTTGACCAGATATTAAATCAGCAGCCTGCCTCAGAAATTTTCTATGGAACACCCAATTCTTTCCTATTCGCTTTATGAGTTGATTGCATGTGATCCATTCCTCTGTGGATCGGTGATCTAAGAAGGACCTCCGCCAATCCAACAGGTTTGATTGGTGACATTGCTTATGACTCCGACTTTCCTAGTTATGATTTATTTGATGATGATTGTTTCCAGAGAGAAGCTGAGTCTGCAGAACCATCATCAGTAGACCCATGGGAGGAAAGTCAGGGCCAGCAATCTCAGAATAGTAATGAAACCAGTCAGCCCATCTATGATACGGATGAGGAGAGCCATGATAGTATAATAACAGATGAAGATTCCTTGGATCCTCATTTTTCTTTAACACAGACCATCAGCGAGACTGGCAGCCAGCAGCTTTCCTTTTCAGAAGATGAGGAGATAAGCAAAGAGGAAATTCCTTAGCAGATTGAAATTAAGGGGCCTTCTCCTGAAAATGAAGAAGAGATGAAACATACCCCTACTCAAGAATACATAGATCTTTTCATGGAGCTCATCTCATCAAAGAAGAATATATCAGAGCTCCAAGAGGACAGCACTGTCATATATGATGAGTCATCCAGTTCGGAAAATGAAGAAAATTGAGGGAGATTATCTTCCCCAAGAGAGTCTTGTTCTAGATCCAGTGGAAGAAGAAGAAATCCTGGATGAAGCCTGCCTGCCAGATATTCATAACCAAGTATCTTTTTATAATCCTTACGATCATTTCCTGAACACATTTGAGAAAGGATCTAGGGTCTTTTTGAGCAGCATGTTCCAAATAGAAAGGAAGTTTTTCAAAGCTGCCATCATGGAACAAAAGGAAGAGATACCACTGCCTTTAGAAATACAAGAAGAAGGTGACCAGGCTTTCAAGAGCCATATTGAAGATGCGGTGGAAAAAGCAGAAATCAAAGCTGCCCAGGATGAAGACAGCCCACCAATCACGGAAGGCCTAAAAGAAGAGCTGGTACATCATGTGTTCATTGATCCTGTGGCAGAATATATGGGGGCCCTGATTTGCTCAAATTCTCTAGCATTGATTTTTTGCCTGGGCTAGATTCATCAGGAGAGGCCACCACTGATGGTGACTACAATTTTGAAGAACCACATGCAGAGCACCCTGTGGTTACGTCTGATAGGCAGTCAGTGCTCATATACTTTTTTGCTACTGCTTGACTGGCTGCATTGGCATTATTGTATCACCTAAAAGCGCAAGAGGTTTCCAAGTAAAGTAGGGTAGGTAGGAAAAGCTGAATAAAGCTTAGCCTATGAGCAAGTAATTAGTCGTTTTAATTTCTCTCAAGAAGTCTAGCGAGCCGACACTAATCCCGCTTGGCTATTTTTAAAGGCTCATATTTGCCTAAATATGTGGGTGCCGAATGAATTATCGAGTGAAGAGTGAAAAGTACAGGAACAGAGGCCCCAGATAGAGGATGATCGGTGGACTGTGAAGTTCTCGACACCGTCCGTGGATGAACGTGCAATTCCCACTGTGGAGCCGATGACCTTATCCATGTCTACCCCCGCATTAAAATTCAACCCCAGTCTGGATGAGCAATCCTTCCTCATTCCGACATTACCGCACCCTTCCCTACTCGAAATGCAGGCGTTAGGTGCACACAGCTTGTCGCATTCGGTTATGAGAGGTCTAGCCCCTTTAGCCGTGGCCCCCTATATCTTACTGTCCGCATAACCATATCTCAGGACCAAGGGTTAAGTCTCAAAGGCGCTTAAGCGTATACATCTATCACGCGCACCCTGGACCATTCGATTAACCCATAAATCGATGGCTCAGAGTCTTATTTGCTATGGTGGTCCCCACGCCCGCAACCACTGCTCGAAAACCGGCCTGTTTATTCCGCACCACCTTTGCTGGGAAGGCGGTATTCCCCATTGGGCCAGCGATTCCATACGCTGCCTGCCAAGTGTCCGAGGGTACGGCCTCAATACCTCTCTCTCCCGCGCATTAATGTTTGACTAAAGTCATGCAGCGAAATTCATATAAGCCATCTGATCTTGAGCATTCGATCCAATGGCTCTTGTTCTCCAAAATTGTGCAGCTTTTAGTTCCCGTCCATATCGCCCCTGACCCACCTCCTCATTGCTTCTAGACTCATTCTTCACCGTTGATTACCCTCGAAATTGGATGGTCTAGATCTGCTTGACCCTCGCAGTTGACCAAACCCCGTAGCCCATACTCGACGTCATCATGCTACGTGTTCTTGTTGCATTATCTAGCGCACACCTATATGTTTCGTCTGGAGGGTTATGTTTATGTTTGAAATTTAATATAATTAGCTAACCCTCACCAAATAAATTCATTGCCATTTTCATAATTATGCTGCGTTTTTCGTCGCCACCCTGTAATACTTCTGCCACCCTGCATGCTTTTACCATTTGGCCATGTCCTCACCACTACCATCGATGACACTTCTATGTCCCTCGCACTTGTGTCTGGGCTTCTCTAACGCGTTTGTGGGTTTTGCAGGTATAAAAGGAGAAGCTACCATAATTCGTCGCCTCCATCACAGAGGCCAAGATCACCTCTAAGGACGATTCTTAATAGAAAAATTGAAGAGGGGAGATCAGGGTAGTTGTTGTGATATGACTTCATTAAAGGAAGCGGAGATAAAATCCATTGAATCCCACAGCTGTATTCAAAAGACAGATTACACGGCAAGAAATATTAATGGGGTAACATACAAATATCAGTGAAAGATCAAGAAATCCAGTGTCCGGCTTCATGATTTTGAATCCCAATTCAAAGATGGAGGGCCGAGAGTAGCACACACAAACACCAACATCCTCCGGGTCTTATTGCAGCAGGTTTCTCTTTCAGCAAAGGAAAGAATGTTTGAATATTTTATTCTCTATGTCTTATTTCTGAGGAGATGTTCATCCCCAACATTTATTACATAGAGCAGCAGCAGAGTACTTACAACAGTTTAACGCCGTCAAATAGTGTGGTCGGGCACTCTCTCACCATTCAGGTTTTAATGAGTCAATTAAATGTGTCACTGACTTCTTCTATTAGGTTTTTCTCCTTCTTCTTCTATAAAAACCCAGGAGAAAGACATTGTAAGGGTTCCAGATTTTTATCAGAGAATTGTGTAGTGAAAGGCATTTTTGTACACATTTTGTATAAGCTCTTGTATGAAGGCTCAGATCCCGTAGGGTCTCAGTGAGGAGGAGTTCTATCTGTAATGAGGATTCTGGTCTTTGGTATTTCACAGTATGTAACTTCCTTTTATGTGCTCAATACAACATTTCATTTTATCCATCTTCTTGTATCATGTACTGGAATGCGAGTGGCTCACTGATTTTAGGTAATGATTTATCCTAATTGATACCCATACTTGTATCAGTCAAGCGCTTTAAATATGGCTCAGGCATGATATACTGTTTCATGTTCATTTCATCCATCTTTCTGCTATATTAGTTGCTTTGAGAGGGTGCTTTTAAAACACCATTGTCATGTATGGATTCTTAGAATGATAAGCCCATACATGGTTCTATTGTGTATCTGGGTATCAGACTAAAGTTAACTAATATCTTCTTATATTTATTTCACTGCATACACCTTCTAGTGTTTGATTTCTGTGGCATATTACTTGAATCGGCCCTCTTTACAGTAAATTGTCTCTTAACTGTCTAATGCTTTTGTGTTAGAGCTTTGCATCTTGTCTCTGCAACATTACTTTCCCTGTGGCAGTTTCTGTAAGTTCCGGTCCCATTAAAATCAATTTCCTTGTTTACAAGAGATAGCAAGAGAGCCTTTGGATTGACACCCAAGTTATATTATACACTCCTTGCTATGATAAGATGTCCTAGGCACTGGTCTATGGCAACTCTAGGCTGTCTCTAGGAGTGACAATTTCTGTCGACAACAGGGTCCATCAGTCCTTCAACATCAGGCATCATCTCATCCTTCGACTCTTCCTGCTTCCCTGATCTTTCATCATGGCCTTCCTCGTAACTAGGAAGATTTATCACTTTCCTGAGGGAAGCATCTTCATCGAAGGTGACATCGTGGCATATATCCACTTCTCTTTGACCAGGCGCATAGATTCTATATGCCTTTGACGTTTCACTATAGCCCACAAACATCCCCTTCTTTCTAGAAGCATCCATCTTGCTTCTCTTCTCTTTCGACACATGAAAGTAAACGAGACAACCAAAAAATCTAAAATGAGAAACATCAAGTTTCTTACCAAGGAAGACTTCTTTGAGAGTTTTGGAGTCTAGAGCGGAATGCGGGCATCAATTTTGTATGTACACAACAACGTTCGCAACTTCTCCCCATAGAAACTTCGGAAGACCTTGGTCACATAGCATGGCATGGGAAACTTCCACAATGGTTCTATTCTTTCTTTCAACAACGCCATTTTTCTCAGGAGTATACACGGTTGTGGTCTCCCTCTTAATGCCAGCTTCTCTGCAAAAGTCATTGAACTCGTTTGACTCATATTCGGTGCCATTATCGGTCCTCAAAATCTTAATCTTCTTTCCTTTTTGAATTTCCACCAAGGCCTTGAAGGTAAAAAACCACATGAATCCTTCATCCTTCTTCTTCAAGAAATATATCCAGGTCTTGCGAGAGAATTCATATATAAACATCATGTAATAAGAACATCCTCCCAAGGATGTCACGTGCAACATACCAGATAAATCAGAATGTATCAATTGCAAGACATCAAATGTCTTTGTGACACTTGAGGGGAAAGGTCCCCTTGTATGCTTTCCTTCGGCACAAACTTGACATACACCTTCATGATCATTTTTTAATTTGGGCATCCCTGTCACCACCTTCCTTGCTTCGAGAAGGGCTTTGTAATGAAGGTGTCCAAACCTCCGGTGCCATAATTCGTTTTTACGAATTGTATCACATGTCATAACTCCCAATGGACTTCCTCCAACCTGGTAGAGTGTATTAACTCTAACACCAATAGTGAGAGCTTCATTGAAACTCTTATTCCAGATGTGTACCTTTCCATCAACGAATGCCACCTTGAAACCTTTGTCTTCCATGGCTGAAATAGACACAAGGTTCTTCTTCAAATCAGGTACATACAATACATCTTGCAAATGGAGGACTTGACCTTGAGATAAGTGGAGGGTTACAGTCCCTATCCCTTTCATGGGATAGGTGGCATTATCTCCAAGGATAATTTGCATATTAGTATCCTTCTCAATCAAATCAGAGAGGGCTTCTTTAAAACTAGTGAGGTGCCTTGAAGCACCACTATCAATCAACCAGACATCCAAGATGTCGGGTGGAGATGAAACAGAGAGGGCATATACAAGAATGAATTCATTTCTTTTATTGTCAACAACATTAGATTCTTCATACCTGGAATTTCTTGATCTTTTGAAAGGTTTCCCATTTCCATTACGACCAGAGGGAGCCTTCCTATTTCATTTGAACCTGTTGTTCCTTTGATTGTCATTCCCCCTGTTTTTGTTGTTGTTATCATCATCCCCGGGAGAATCCCTTCTAATAGGGAATTCTCTAGCATAGTGGCAAAACTTGTTATATGTGTAACATCTTCCTTTATTTCCTTTGGCCCCTGCTCTTCCATGGTTCCTCGGACCACCATTTTTCTTATTCTTAGCACAAGCGGTGAAGGCAACATTACCTTCCTTTTCATATTCCATCATTCTTGTCTCTTCTTGAGTGCATCTCGACAATACTTCATCAAAATCAAGAATCACATTATTATTGAGAATGGTAGTATTGAATACATGCCATTCAGAGGGGAGACCTCCAAGTGCAATGAGAAACATTTCTTGATCAGCTATTGTTTCCCCAATGGCGAGAAGGTTATTCCTGATTTCGGTCAACTTCAGAAAATAGGATTGAATGTATTCATCCTTTCCTTTCTTGAGATTATTCAATTGGTTCTTAAAGAAAAGAACTTGATTTGAATTGTTAGACCTGAACATATTGACCAACTTATAATACATCTCCTTAGATGTGCCCAGCTCAGAGATGTAAGCAACTAGACTTTTGTGGATGGAATCCCAGATAATTAGCTTAGCTTTGATTTCCCCTTTTTTATACTTCGACTTTGTGGCAGTGAGTGCAGATGATGGAGGCTCTTGGATTTTTCCCTGCACATAGTCCATGACATCTTCATCTTCCAAGACTAAGTCCAATGAAATCTTCCAATCATGATAGTCAGACTTGCCATTCAACTTATCATAAGCTTTGAAGCCATTATAATTTGAGGTACCCATGGCTCCTTGACAAATGCCACTTCTTCAGTGATTTCTCTCAACACAAACTTGGGCTTTGTCTTCGCCTTAGCTCTGATACCATGTAAATTTTTGAAGATTTTCTATGCTTGATGCAAATTTACTTCAAACCCAATACCAAATAGCAATCACATAAACATGAAAATAAAATGCTGATAGAACATACCAATAGATCGACAGAAGACAAGCCAGAAATACACTTAATTTTGATCAGCAAAATATGTGTTTTGGTGTGTTACGATGGTCAATATGATGCTTCAACCAGCAAAGTCTCCTCACGGTCAGCCAACTAGAAGTGTTACACAACCCTCAAGGCAGCTCTACAAAAGTCAACCAAAGTCAACGAAATTCAACATTGTTTAGTCAACGCAGTCAACACAGAACAACAACAACAAAAAGTCAACGCATCAGGTCAAAGGTCAATGTCTAGCCTCAGTATATGTGCCAATGAATGTGGCTTTCAGAAATTGGAAGTTTGGTGAAGGTTTGAGGTCAAAAGGACCAAGCGTTGACCAAAGTCAATGCTAGTCAAATCTGCACTGAAACCCTAGACAGATCCGTACTAGAAACCCTAGCTGTTGTTCCACACGTGTGAGAAGAAAAGCCTCCAAAAGGTGATTGAACCAATCAGACACAAGAGATAAGTGTGTGATGAGTGGATGATGAAATGACCTCCAAGTCTGTCCAATTTATATCCATCTGTGAGGGTATGTGACACATCTGTTGGGGATCCAAGCCTACATTACAATTCTGGCCACTTTGCAAATAAGTGGAATAAATTCAAAATAATTGTTCTGCTCATCCGATCAAGATGATCATTAGATCAATCTTGCACCTCTCTGAAAGAGGAATCCAATAAAAATATTGGCATCATCATCTAAGTAGTACAACATGGAGTTTGGACCTAGTTGCCCAAAATTAACACGTAAGAACTTGGTTATATGAAAACTAATCAAGCAAAGATTCATGGTATTTATTGAGGTCTCTTTATTGCTAAAAAAAATAGGCGAAATAACTCACATTCCTAGGAGACTCCCTCCTTATTTTGCATCATATAGTAAAAGGATCAATTCCGAAGGAAAAATATGAGGAAAATACCATGAAAAGAACACAAAAAATGGCAAAAGACATTCCATCAATATCATACTTTCATGTCTTATGAGGCCATAACAAAGAAGTAGACAAGCTCACTAATGATTGCAAATTGAAAGCAGGAGAGTTGCACATGGTTGGCTAAATTAGGCCATCAATTATGCCTTAATGGGGTCTAATAACTCAAAATTTTAATTTAACCGATGCATATACGCTCATTAGAAAATGAGAGGCCCTAGAGGTCTCATGGCAAATAGAAGAGATCTATGTTATGTAGAGAGGTCAAGAGCATCCAATTTAACCCCTCAAAGGTAATGGCTCATAGTCATTAACTATGAGCCTCCTAAGGACTCCAATGGGTTCAGAGTCATCAAGGACTTTATTATCAATTAGTAGTTTTACGTATTGTAAATGTTGTGTTGTGTTGGGGCAATTATATAAGGTATACACCTTTAGAAACACCATTTTTGTTGTTCATCAATATGCTCCTTAGGTAGCATATCTCTTCAATAAGAGAAAATGATTGAAAATTTGAAGAATTTGCTATATATTTGTTGTGAGCTAGACATAGATTTATATAATATAAATACTCTTGAGGTTAAAAAAAATCTATCAACTTTCTTTCTTATTCTCTTAATAATCTGTATAAACTTTCCATTACTCCAAAAGGGGGCTTTGAGCACCAATTTGATAATTGAATCCTAAATTACAATAAATCTTATAGTATAACTTTCATAAAAAAAACCTCAATCTCTATAAAAAAAATAAATAAATTGTTTTCATAATTTCCTTGGAGATTAAAAAACAATCCCCTACAATTACCATTCAAATAAAGAAATATTAATATAAATTATTAAAATAATTAAATTATAATAATATTAAAAAAGTAAAATTAATATTAATATTAGGTGAGAGGTTTTATTCTTCTTGTTAATATACATCTTGAGTGGGCCTAATGGTTAAGAGAATATGTTTCCTCCTAAGACATGTTCAAAACCAGAGGAGCATAGAGTATGTATGCCTTAGTAGACTTAGCACTTAAATCACTGCGCTCCCTTGTCCTACAAACAAGAGGGTCTCATACACCAATTTGGCGGAGGTGGATCCCTTGTCCCACAAACAAGGAGGTCTCATACACCAATTTAGTATGTGGTGTGGATCCCTTGTCCCACAAACAAGATAGTCTTATACACCAATTTAGTATGTAGTGTGGATCTCTTGTCTCACAAACAAAAGAGTTTCATACACCAATTTTATTTCTGATTTGACAATGACCTTAAAATTATATATATATATATATATTAAATCACTATCTAATAAAACTATACATGCTAATCAAATTTGAGGAAAAGGTCAAATTGATTAGTTGTAAATCACAAAGCATTTGAGAAGATCAATTGTATTAATTATAAATATAAATTACTTTCCAAATTTCACTCAACAATGAAATGTTGAAATGTATTTCGCAGGTTTGTCCAACTTCATATTCAACATGCAAAATTCACTACATGATATCGTACAATATGGATAAAAGTTGAAGGCGTTCACTTGAATCGGTACAAGTTTGGAGATGAGGAAAATTTTAGAGTTGTAACATTTGTTTGAACACAAGAAAAACAAAGTAATGATATTTAAGTAACTTATAAAGGTAAAACAATATAAGTTTATAATGATTTAAATTTTCCAATTTCTATTTTATTTTTATTTATTTAATTAAAAATTTAATTATTAAATTTTATGGTAAAGTTTTATATTTATTTTATATTAAAATAAAATGTTTAAATTTAAAAAATTATTATAAAAATTAAATTTATTTATTCTTGATTTATTTAATAATTAATAATTTTTTTAAATTGAAAATAGAAACAAGTAATAATAATAATAAATATATAGAGTTGTGGGATCAAGATTCATATTTATATGTGTAAATGTTTTGGGTTTTTTCTTTTATTTACTTATGATTTTTTTTTTAATATCAATTTTGATCTATTTTAACTTCAAATCTACTAAGTGTTAAGAGGGATCAAATTTCTTTTCATTTTAAAAGAAGTTTGCATTTTAAAAAATTTGATTAAGATGGATCTAAACTAATTTAATTATTAATTATAATTATAAATATAACTATTAATCGATATTTTAATTTAATTTAATTTAATTTTGAACTAGTAAAAATGTAAAAATGTTATATATTTTTTTGTTAAATTTATTTTATTTTGACCAAATCAAAATGCTAAACAAGACATTATAACATCTCTAACATAGTTGGAGTGTGTCACTATATGTAAAAACTCTAAATTGATATTTCAATTAGAAATCCATATTTATATATCAGAAATTCTAAATCAAGTTACATATTTTCAAAATATAGATAGGAGTTCAGTGTACATTTTGAAAATCCCAAGGTTTTGAGAATGATATTAGAGGTGGTTGCATTTTTGGCAATTTGATTAGGTGGGAATATCTGGGAATGTCGAGTGAGGTCTAAACTAAAAATATTTACTTGAGGTTTCGAGGTGGTTGTATTTTTGGAAAATATCAACTTGTGATTTCAAGGATGATATTCTAGGTGATCACATTTTTTGCAAATTAATCTGCGGGGTTGGAATTTCAAAATAGACCTACTCTTGAAATTTTAGGGTTTTCACACCTCCTCAATCCATTTTCATAGTTTCAAAGAAATATCTTGATGGTTTTCCAAAATTTTTAATCATGTTTAACTGAAAAACCAGGATGTTGAATAATATTAAATTTTAGGGTTTTCACACCTCCTCATTCAATTTTCACAGTTTCAAAGAAAGATCTTGACAGTTCTCCAAATTTTTTAACCATATTTAACAGGCAAATGGCCTCAGGGGATGTTGAATAATATTTAGTTGCATTTTTGGAAAATATCAACATTCAAGGTAATTTAATTAATTTTTAAAAATTAATCTGACGGATGTCTAGTGAAAGCTAATAATATTTAGAGTGTAATTCACAATATTAAACCCACTTAAACTAATTCTTTAAACTAATTTAAAATCTTACATCTATTTAAATAATTTATATTAATAAAATGAAAAGCAAAAAAATAAATAATAATAATAAATAAACCAAAAATCTTCATATATTTAATAAATTTTTTATTTAAAATTATTGTTATGTTTGATGACAATATTGACTATTTAACATTAAAAAAAACCATGAATCAAAATGTAACAACAACTTTGTTTTGACTTAAAAGAATTATTAGAAAATTTTAATTAATCAACTTATTATTTTATTAAAATACACTAATCCTATTTAAGTTATTAATAAAATTATGCATACCAACTCAATCTTTAAAAATTATAAAGTCAATACAATAAAAATAATTCTCCAAATTTCACTATCCAACTTTTTACCATTAATAAAAAATACTCTCATTTCTTTTTAAAAAACACAATCTTGAATTTAAAGCTCAAAAATGTTTAATCTTTAGACGAAAGTTTCTCAAAAAGTAATCTTTGAAACCAAAAAAGTGTTCACATTAATCACGTTCAGTTATGAAATGATGATTTTTTTTTTAATAATATAAAATAAATGATTCATGATTAGGTCCATATGAATTAAATGAATTAAATGAATTAAATAAATTATTTAAGGTAATAAATTTAATTATAGTTTAAAGCTAAGTTTCTTATTCTTAAACATGGGTGAAGTATTCACTCTAAACGTTTAAAGTTTTAAAAAAAATACACAAATTTCCGAAGTCAACACTGAAGTTATCAACCACAATAATTTTAATAACTAAAAATATTGATAAAATTAAATTATTAAAAAATTATAATAAAATATATTATTTAAATTTAATAATTGAAAATATTAATTAAAGTAAATTATTATAAATATAAAAATAATTTATATTTAATAGATGGAAATTTATATTTAATAATAATATTATATTTAATGAAAAAATATATTATTAGTAATTTTTTTATTGAAATTTGGTGATATAATTTGATGAGAAAGGGTTGGAATTTCAAAATATACTCATCAGTGAAATTTTACAGTTTTTAGACCTGCTCAATCAGTTTTCACAGTTTTAAAGAAAGATCTTGACAATTTTCCAAAAAAACACTGTATTTAACGGGCAATTCATGTCTGTCAAATTCCATCCCTAAATAAAATTTAAATAAATTATTTAAAATAATAAATTTAATCATAGTTTGAAGTTAAGCTTATTGCTTTTAAAGATAGATGAAGTGTTCACATGAAACGTCTTAAACAAAATACACAAGTTTCAGAGCTTATCAACAACAATAATTTTAATGATTAAAAGTATTGATTAAATCAAATTATTAAAAAATTATAATAAAATAAATTATTTAAATTTAATAACTAAAAATATTAATTAAATTAAATTATTATAAATATAAAAAATATTTTATATTTAGTAAATGGAAATTTATATTTAATAATAATATCATATTTAATGAAAAATATATATTATTAGTAATTTTTTTTATTGGAATTTGGTGATATAATTTGATGAGAAAGAGTTGGAATTTCAAAATATACTCATCAGTGAAATTTTATGGTGTTTAGACCTCCTCAATCAATTTTCATAGTTTTAAAGAAAGATCTCGATGATTTTCCAAAAAAAAAAAAAAAACTGTATTTAACGCCCAAACCATGCTTGTCAAATTCCATCCCTAACTAAAATTTAAATAAATTATTTAAAATAATAAATTTAATTATAGTTTGAAGTTAAGCTTCTTGCTCTTAAAGATAGGTGAAGTATTCATGTGCTAAACGTCTTAAACAAAATACACAAGTTTCCGAACTTATCAACAACAATAACTTTAATGATTAAAAACATTGATTAAATCAAATTATTAAAATATTATAATAAAATAAATTATTTAAATTTAATTTAATAATTGAAAATATTAATTAAAGTAAATTATTATAAATATAAAAAATATTTTATATTTAGTAAATGGAAATTTATATTTAATAATATTATATTTAATGAAAAAAATTATTATTAGTAATTTTTTTTATTGGAATTTGGTGATGTAATTTGATGAGACAGGGTTGGAATTTCATAATATACCCATTCGTGAAATTTTACAGTTTTTCTTTTTTCAGACAATAAAATTCCATCCCTAAATAAGAATATAGTTTATATTAATTTAATATTTTTTTGTTTTTTTTTGGAAAAAAATTATTATTAGTAATTTTTTTATTGGAAGTTGGTTATGTAATTTGATGAGACAGGGTTGGAATTTCAAAATATACCCATCCGTGAAATTTTACAGTTTTCCTTTTTCAGACAATCAAATTCCATCCCTAAATAAGAATATAGTTTATATTAATTTAATATTTTTTTGTTTTTTTTTGGAAAATAGAGAAATCATCAACATCAGATAGCTTTCACATGCTAAGTGGGGTCCCAGCGTGCAAGAACGGTACCCGAATAAGACGAGGCTGAAACTCGTAACCTCCTTAAAGCTGATCACTAGACCATGATTAATTAAAAAAATATCATCCAAACAATTATAACCATTTGAATTTGCTATTTAAACACATTTTATTTAAATTTTGGCCAAAACTTATCAAAAAAATATATAAAAAAACAAAATTATATTCTTTTAATTTTTTTTGGATCTTATTAAAAATTTCAAATTAATATTTTACTTGCTCCATATTTATAGAGATTGATCCATACTTAATTGTAAAAATCTTGAAATTGGGTAACAAAATTTCAAAATATAGATGATAGGGCCCACACCTATACGGAGAAAGATAAGATATAGGAATAGGTTGGCTACTTTTATTATCCTAAGATAAAGGAATGAATATGCTAACTCCTTACATAATCTAGGTATTATTACTCCCAATGGCAACTTTCATCAATGATGACCGTTGATTTGGATATTTGTTGCATGCATATATTTATAACATGAAAAGCATCTGTGGGTTACTTGTAAGGTAGGGTCAAATTATCTACACAGCCAGCCCATGAAAGAAACTCTCTCCTTTTTGGTTGTCCAATTCTTTTATGATGACCAGCCATTGAATGCTTGACACTCATTCACCCACCCACATATATTCCAAGCACACAGATAATTTAAGGCAGCCTGAGACTAACGTATCCAAAAGCGTGAGCATCGTAACTCGTACAGGAGCAGTAATTGAGAAATGTACCACAAGCGTGGGCCTGCAAAACAGTTTTTATAAATATAGTATTTTTTATCAGACAGATGTCAACCTTCTGATGGTTGACTATGTGAGAGCTGTTTTCCACATCACATGAATGAATGAAAGATGGGGAGAGTTATTCACCCACTTTGGCCACTACCCAAATTGAATTGAATTCCGGATTTGATGGGTTTAACTCTCCCCATTGATTTGAACCAGAAGGGATGGGCTTAAAGCTTTAATGTGTAAATGATTGTTGGAAATTGTTGTTTGGGTGAATTAAATAAAAACCCAAGAAAATAATGATTGTTCGAGTGAGTGGGTGGGGGTCAGCCAGTCACTGTTGTGCAGAGATAAATAGTTGACTGCAGCAGTAAGTGTGGGTCACGAGAGATTTACACTGAGCTGGAATTGGAATGTTGTAACAGTGAATGCCATTCCAACGACAACAAATCTTTTGTTTTTTAACAGCAGAGCAGTACAGGTATATTTAAAAAAAAGAGAACAATCTCTGGTTTCATCAAATATATATACATATATGTATGTATCTTTCTATATATGTGCGTATACGTTTGGTTATACTCTTGCTGTATATACTTCCCGCCATGTAGGGTAGTGTAGTTGTACTGTGCCTGTTTGGTTTTCCTCATCCTGTGGGGTTTTGCAGTGAGTCGAATTAGAAATCATGTTATTCAACTGTTTTGGCTGGTTGGAAAGCAAATTCTGGATAAAATAGTTGTATGCACTGTAGTGGCTTTGATTTTTCCACAACTGTATGACTGAAATTCACTGGTTTGTATCTCATTGGAGCTGTAACTCACCCAACATTTAAATAATATTGTCTGCTTCTTGATTGTTTGTATTATGATTGTCTGGTCTGATATTGTTATTGGTCTTGTATGCCATTAGATTGGGTGTTTTCAATCTGTCGATCTGGGTAGATGGATGGGAGCGATCCATGGGACTGGAAGGATGAATCCTTCATATTGGATATGGATTCGCCATTGGGTTAGGGATTCTTAACTGCTAATTTCATACTCTTTTTGGTATTTGGCAGTGCTCTGTTTGGTTTAATGACTTACATGCAACCTAATTTTGTGGGCAGTTCTATCTCAGTCTCTCTGGGATGAATGGACTCAAAGCGAGGCGGAGAACAGAACTTTTTTTACATCCACACCTTTATCAGAAGTAACGGATCCCAGATTGCCCACATTGGATATCAAAACCAGTGAAGGTTTGTTAATTATCTGATTTTGAAATAAACCACAGTATGTCAATAGTTTTATAATGAGTTGGAGTATAGTTTGGTCTCATTTGGTTAATAGCAGGTAAGAATGAGGATACTGTTAATCCAGATCATACTTCAAAGGGCAGTCCACGGTGTAAAAGAAGGCGGATGCTTTTGTTTCCAGGAGATCAATCTGAGTCAGTTATCTGCGATTCGAACCCAATTCAGCAGTGTGAAGGAGGCATAGGACTGGTGAGCCACGAAAACAATAAAAACCTTTACTGGTCATCTGCGAATTGCATTGTACCTTTTAATTTGACTATACCCATGATTGCTGTTGACAGGAGAATAGTGATAATCATCTGCTGGGTGGATATCAAGGCATGCAGGTGCCTGATTCGGCGAACACTGCACTCTGGTTCTCTGCTAATGGTATGTATTGCAAACTGTTTTGCTTTGACTTATATGGGTTTGTGTGATTGGGAGAATGAGTGTTTGGGTTTTGTGAAACAGAAGATCCATTTTGTCCCGGAAATGAAACTGCAGAAAAATGGATGCTTGAATGCTTTAATGAGCGTGAAGGCCATATCCTAGGTGACCATGAATTGTAAGTAGAATTGGTATTCAGGTTTTATTTTCAAACCTAGTGGATGCGCAAACCCTGTATCGGTAGTAATAGTTGTCTTGAATATACTGATATAGTGATCTCATTTTTCCATGGAATTAAGGTTGCCTTTAATCCTCACAAACTTTATGTTCTACTTGATGTAGGAATGCCCTTCTACCTCTGACGCAAATTCCAGGTATGGTGGTTCTATAAATCTATATCATCAGGAATTCCTTTGGTATTCTTGTGTTTATGCTCATCCTTTAAGGCCCTTTCTGACAGAACTTGATCATAGAACCTATTCTCCCAGAATAAAAAGCCAAATTTAATCAAAATATAATCAAAGGTTTTAAACTCCATTGGTATGCTTCTGTCTAGTTCGTATCTTTTAAAGGGCCATTGTGACCTAACTTGGTCTATCGAACCTATTCTCCCAGAAACAAAGGCACAATTTAATCAAAATATAATCAATGATATTAGGTTTTTGAGAGTTATCTTCCGTCATTGAGGAAATTGTATGAACATGCTTGATATAGCTGATGTGGGTTAATGCAGAAAAGGAAATTGCAGTGCCCGATTTTCCCACATCTACCCGAATATCTCCACTGTTGGGTCAGTAAACCTTTATGATTCAAACACTTATGTTAGCACTCAATTCTTTCCATTTTTTGTGATAAATCAATGAGAAGTTCTGATGTACTTGCTATTATATGTTGCATTCCATTAGCTCCACATGAAGGTAAGCCTAAGCTGGCTACTCCAGTGGCATACCCATTTGCAGTTGTGAAGCCCAGTGGAGTAGAAGGGGATGTGACTCTCAATGATATCAACCAGAGGATTTCGATGCCCCCAGCAAGGCCTATTCAACACCCTGTGGGTGATCATGCAAAACTTCCATCGGCTGCATCCTCAGGATCTGGACTCTCCGGCAAGGCAGTAGTTGCTCTCACTAAAATTCACACAGAGGGAAAAGGAACCATCACCATTATGAGGACAAAAGGCTGATCACCCAACTTTCCTATGATTTGTATCAATTTTCAACTACACTAGGCTCTTCTTGGTTGTAGCATATTTTTGTGGCCTTGTAAATTGTATATCAGCTTTATGTTTGGCTATTCATTATATTATCTAAGTTGAAGTCTAGTGACAGATCCGACTGTTGGTTGCAATAAATTTTCAGATTAATAATACTGAGAATAACTGCAGTGGAAGTGTTGGGCACTTATAGAGGCCCATCAAAATGGATTTTCTGCAGGCTATTAGCAGAAACAAGCAGATTATGCAATGATTCAACTGCAATTATAACAACGTAATTGTCAGGATAACAATACCAAGAGTAACCAGTGGAAATGTGGGGCACTTGAAAGCCCAACAAACTTAAATGCCCAACAAAGGATGAGATAGATTTTGTGCAGGCTATTAGCTAAAACAAGCAGATTATGCAATATTTATAGCAACATAAGGCATAAGTTCAATCAGAAAAGGAATTGGAATTCTTTGCACTAAGATAATACAGAGAAATTAGTAATGACGTTTAATTGCAACTTCTGTTGATATTTGATGTCTGAGGACTACAAACCCTCTTATATATGAATTTTCAAGTATACTTGGTGCATGGGTGTAAGCAGATAATTCTTGTTAAGGCGCAGTTTGATGGATATAGCCATTTCAATGTACTGTAACACAGCAGGTTCTAAGTTATAAATAGTGTGCGGGTAATCGAAGTCTGGTTTAAGATACTGCAAAGCATCAAAGTTACAGTCTCAATATAGTTTACCAAAGCAGGCTCTAAGAAATGCAAATGGTGTGTCAAGAATCAAGTCTGGTTCAAGAAATTGCAAAAAAGTTGACAATGAATTTCTCCTAAGATTGAAAGAATCACAATCATAACAAAATCTTAAAAGACACATTTTCAATCAAAAGTTTTCATCAAAGTGGTTCTACAAGGCTTTTACAAAAAAGCATAAACACAGACAATTAATTGTGCATCAAGCATAAACACACAATTTATTAAGTCCATCTTTACATGCTCTGTAACATGAATATGTGAACGTTTTGATATCAACATTCTTGAAGCCGAAGAAGCCTAATGTTTTATAAAGAACATGCTTTCATTATTCTTAAACATAATCAGAATTATGCTCTCAACATAGATGGTTCTATCTATGTTTGTGTATGTGAGAGAGAATTCTTGAACCCTAAGAAACTGGGGAAAAACAATATAGTGAATGGCACTCTGCCCATAATGTAATCAGAACTATGCTTTCATCATAGATAGTTCTATGTTCATGGCTGTGAGAGAATTCTTGAAGCCTAAGAATTCAATTGGTATAAAAAAATATAGTGAGTGACACTGTGCTTGTAATGTTTTTTAAAGAACATGCTTTCATGATTCTTACACAGAATCAGAATTATGCTTTCAACATAGATGGTTCTATGTTGTGTCTGTGGGAGAGAATTCCTTGAAGCCTAGCAATCCAATTGGAAAAACAATAGAGTGGCTTTGTGCCCATAATGTTTTCTATAGAGCATTTTTTCATCATTCTTAAACTGAATCAAAATTTTGCTTTCATCATGGATGGCTCTATAGTCGTGTCTGTGAGAGAGAATTCTTGAACCCTAAGAATCCAAGTGGGAAAGAGAATATAGTGAGTGGCCCTTTACCTATAATGTTTTCTAAAGAGCATGCTTTCATAATTCTTAAGCTTTCATCATAGATGGTTCTATGTTGTGTTTGTGAGAGAGGATTTCTTCAAGCCTCGAAGTGGGAAAAAACAATATAGTGGGTGGCACTGTGCCCATAATGTTTTCTAAAGAGCATTCCTTCATCATTCTTAAACAGAATTAGAATTATGCTTTCATCATAGCTGGTTCCGTGAGAGAGAATTTTTAATGCCTAAGAGTCCAAGTGGTGAAAAACAATATATGCACTCTGATAATACTTTCTAAAAAGCATGCTTTCATCATTCTTAAGGAGAATCAGAATTATGCTTTCATCATTGATGGTTCTATGTTTGTGTCTATGAGAAAGTTCTTGAAGCTTAAAATCCAAGTGGGAAAAAATAACGAGTTACGTTGTATCCATAATGTTTTCTAAAGAGCGTTCTTTCATCATTCTTAAACAGAATCAGAATGATGCTTTCATGGTTCTGTGAGAGAATTTTTAAAGCCTAAGAGTGCAAGTGGGAAAAAACAATATATGCACTGTGAGAATACTTTCTAAAAAATACATGCTTTCATCATTCTTAAAGAGAATCAGAATTATGCTTTCATCATTGATGGTTCTATGTTTGTGTCTGTGAGAGAGTTCTTGAAACTTAAAATCCAAGTGGGTAAAAATGATATATGAATGGCATTGTGTCCATAAATGTTTTCTAAAGAGCATGCTTTCATCATTCTTAAACAGAACCAGAATTATGTTTCCATCATAAATGGTTCTATGTTCGTGTATGTGAGAATATTTATTATGAACCATCACTCAACAGTCTATGTTATTTAAAGAGAAGCCTATTCCTTATCCCTGTAAATTGGATCTTGCATGATTGAGTTGATTTTGGTTGTGTTCTTACTAACTGTGGTAAGTTGCATTCTGAGTGGATCATAAGTTCATATAAAGCATTAATTTCAATCAAATATATTTAAAGGTTATATATACTATCCAAAAAAATGTAAAAATTACAATACAATGCAATATATATATATATATATATATGACAGAATTTTGTTGTGACACCTTTAAGTCACTGTATGGTGGGATACATTAATTAAATATCTGTTAATGCTCGAGTTTGTTATCTTGGTTTATAAAATCCCCAACATTAAAAACTATGTAGTGCAAGACTATAGGTGTAAACAACACCTATCTAAATTAATGGATGACAAATAGTCAATCTCTGATCTTACACTATCTTTCCAGACACATATATATGAATGTAATGTCTGGAATTTTGCAAAGGATGGTGAGAGTCATTGTAATGTTTTGGTTAAAGCTTTGAGTGCTCATCATTGGTGATTTGGAGACATGAGCCTTATTTTTGCTCTATGATGTAATTTCTATTTTGGGAATTAATTTAATAATTTTTTATATATTTTGTATTTGAATATTATTTTTATTTACATAGATGATATGTATGTTATTGTTTTGTATTATCATGATTTTTGTTTTTTGTTTTTGAATAGGTATGAATTTTTAATAAATAATTGGTTAATGGTTTTGTTAGCATTATATTTATTTTATTTCGCTAAAGAAATATATATATATATATATATATATATATATATATATGAAAATATTGGTGTATTAGATTATGTTAGATTTTATTATATTTTATGTTTGAAAATGAGCTAATAAATGGTTATCTTATTGGAACTTTAATTGATACAAAGCAATGTAAATATGGTGGAAGTTGACAAAAGTGGACTTGTAACATTCATTTGATGTATCTATTTATTCTTTTGCTTGTCAATGTGTTTATTAAAGTTTGGAGTTGAAAGATTTAAGCTCAACTTCTTTTTTTCTTCTCTGTTTTTGGGAAACATGAGATAAGCTAGGTCAAATTTACCATGATTTTACACGAATCTTTAAAAAAAAAAGTGGAGATGTAACATAGGTTTGATGTGTCTATTCATGGTTTTGCTTGTCAAAGTGTGTATTAAAGCTTGAAGTTGAAATATTTAAGCACAATTTTTGTTTTCTACTCTGTTTTTGAGAAACATGAGATATCCTTGGTCAAATTTACCATGATTTTATATGAATCCCTAGAAAATGACCAAAATAATGTCACCATTGGTTATTACATGTAGATGTTCATTGTAGTGTCGAACTTTTGTTGATGTTTCAAAGATTTGAAGATGATGTTACATATGTAGTGGATTTTTGATTTAAAGGTGCAATGGGAGGTGGTGACCTTGCAATGCATCCATATATACATATGAGGCCTCTTTTTTCTTTTATATGAGCCCTCTTTTCCCTTTTTTGAAAAACACGGTTCCCGTTTTTGTAGCCATAAGTTCTTACTTCACCTGTACTAGCTAATACTCTTCAAATGCCTTGGTGATTATTCTACCTTATCTATAATAAAGATTGCATAAGCTTAAGGATAAAGAATTGTAGGTTGCCTTTCTTAGCTTTAGGATATGGAAGTATATCCTTTCAAATAATTCATTCTATTACCAAACATGAAATATTACCTTGAGATAATTCCACCTAATATTTCACTAGGAGGAGAGGGACTAGATACATCTTATCTTTATGAGGCTAAGGTATTAAAGTAACGTAAAATTATTTTGATTACTTTGATTGCAGATTCCATGCATCCAATTGGTATGGAGCTAAGTCAATGGTTGATTTGACTTTGTTGATGCTTATTGGATACACAAAATCTGCAATTGAGATAAGGATGAGTTTCCTCCATACCCATAAAATGCATGGAATCCACAATTGAGATAAGAATTCCCATTAAAAGCACAATTCTTCTTCTTCTTCCATCACCTTTGGTTGGTTAAAGCTTTGTCTAAAATTGTCTCATCTCTATATTCTTGCTTAGCCGTATGTGACTTAGGTTCATCTTCTTTAATGAAATTGTGACCTTATTTTGTTTGACCTTTCATTAGAGGAATCATGAATTTAAATGTCATCACACAGATTGTTAAAGGTTAGATTGGTTTGATTCCCTTCATCTATGTGAATGGGTTTTTTTTTTTTTTGGGTTGTCTAGGCTAAGCATTGGCTATGGCCAACCCCTATATTGGATGTAAGAAGTACTGATCACCCACTGTGGGATGAGCCTAGATGCCCCTTGAGAAGTTTAATTCCCCTAAAGTGGCTTCCATCCTCAACCCCTCCCCATAAGATTTGAATCTGTGACTTGATGGGAATTGAGCCCCATGCAAACCAACTAGTCTACACCTCATGGGTTATCTTGTTGAATGTTAGTGTGAAGTAGATTGAAAAATTGCACACGCTAAAGTGGACCTTCTTTTTTGTGGGAGTAAGTGGTGAATGTGATATTTACTCAGTCACTTCAGTTCCATGAAGCTGGGCCTATCCTTCTGTAAAGTATAGTGACTACTTATACTCGATACTTATGTCTTATATCTTGTGAATGAACAAATTATTTGTCTCCGTACAAGTAGAACTATTTTTTTTGAAAATGTGAATTGATCCTTGACATTAGTTTTGAAACATTAATGATGATTTCCATGTGCACTTGCACCCTAACTATAAAAAAACTTAAATTCTCCCCGTGTTAGCAGGAGTAATCGAGTACTATTGCTTATCCTTGTGTGAAGTGAGCCTTTGTTCATGCAAATGCAAGTGAGGTTTCTTATTCATTCTCACGATTGCCACTTAGGCCTTCGAGTTCTACCCAGTGATGTGAATTTTGAGTGTAGTTTAATCAGGTGGCTTTTTCCTTTATTTACTTTTTAAACAGTGGGAAAACCTATCATAACTTAGTTGTTAAATTAACAATTGGGATAACCATCATTAACTACTATCCCACTAATGTGGCTTGACTCATCACTATTGTTCAAAGAAAACCATGGCACCTATAATTACTCGTTGGTGGTCTATAAGGTGATAGACTTTTGCTCCTGCCATATGCCTGTAGGTCTTGGGCAATTACCCTGTTTCCTTACGTCCAAGAAAGACAAGCTCTTAGCAAAGAAAAATCAGTTTTAGGACATAATCTATACCCAAGTTTTCTTTTTTATCTATTTATAATATATTTTTCTTTTTTATTATTATAATTTTAATTAGTGTTTTTGAAATTCAATTAAAAATTAGTAAAATTTTAATTTTAATTTATTAAATATACATGAGTTTTTTTTAAAGACATTGAAACCATTTTTATATTCAAAACGCAATTTTAATTAAAAAAGGTTGCCAAAAAAAATCATATTACTAAATTAAAAAAATAATATTATCTTATTAAACTATGCCATGAATTTCCTATTACCGTTTCAAAGTTTTTTCAAACCTTTAAACCTTTTATCAATTTGAAAATGCACATTACTACATATGCATGTAGTGGGGCGATGCATTCATGATTTTGACCCAGGTAATTTGCTTAACGTGGCTTATCCATTGAGAAAAACTATAGGTAATTTGTGGCTTTGGAGCCCCACTTTTCGTTGGTGTTGTTAATTTGAGTTATGCTTAGCCTATGCTAGGGCAACGATGTGCATAGCTGGTGGACTTCTAACTTTCTACCGTGCATACCAATTATACGTAAGTAGGCTAGGCTGCCCATCTTTAAACTCAATATTGTAACATATGAAAGGGTAAACATTTTCAATGGAAGTATTTAGAATATGAAATTGAGTTTTTTTTTTTTTTTTTTCCTTCTTCAATTCAGGTTAGGTTATGTCTCAAATGGTTGGTTTAGTTGATGTAGGGTGGCTGGTTGAGGATTTTCAATAAGAGCGTTGAACCTTTTTGTTTGAATTTACATTGTCAATTTAGGAATGTGCTATTTTTATGAGGTATTGTGCATTGTATGCATAGATAAAACAAAAGAAATAGGAAGTAAAGAATTAATGCTAATTTAAATATTGTTGTCTTTTTCTTCTAATAGTGTTGCTCGTGGCCTTCACTTTTTGTTTAAGAGAATCAAATAAGGTTATATAAGTCAGTTATGTTAGTTGCTTTAGTGTTGGTGTAATAGAGATCATGGTGGAGAGTAATTGCATGTGCCATAGGATCAAATGTCTCTTCTTCATCATGTTACTTAGGTGCTCCACAAGATCCTATTCATGGATGCCTATCCACTGGGAGAGAATAATGCTAATTCTAAAACTCCAAGAATTATTCCAACAACAAAGAGGATGACCAATCTTAGTCTTGTATCTTTTATTTTCTCACCCTCTCCAAGATTGGTGGTTTTGCGTTCTTTCTACTCAGATAGGGGCACAATTCTTTCTAGTACACTCCGCGATGTAGTAATTACTTAATAAATAGTACAACCTCAAAAGTTTGTTGAAGATCAATCGATTACATTAATACTAAATTAATCATAAGAAAATCCACATCATTAGTTAATTATTAATGAAGATTAAGAGCTAATTATTTAATTAACCACTAATTAGGCTTGTGTGCTAATTAGAGTGTGACATTAATTAATATTTAATCAACCTTAAAGACAAATCATAAGTTACACTATGACTCAACTATAATAGAAAACCATAGCATACTAGCATATTCGTGCAAAATGTGGGTATCTAGTTAGCATTGTTGTGATAGATTGTTGTTGTGATTATTATCCTACTTATTATTTGCCCAAAGAAATTCTTGAGCTCAATATACTAGAAGAAAAGTTGGGTTATTTGGAAGAAAGCACAGATGTTGGAAGCCATGGTGATGTTTTTTGTTAGATGGACAAGTGAATGATGAATTTATGGATTATTTAAAGAACGTATAGTGGGGCATTGACTATGAAGATCTCCATGACTACAAAGAAGGAAACATCAACAAATTTTCTATTCGTGAGAATTTTGCTTATGAAGAAGAAGAAAATCCTATCCTTTGTACAAAAAATCATGGATTCCTACCCAATGAATGGAAGGGACTCTTCTTCATGTTTCATGTTAACAATTTACAATATAGAAGAGAAGGCATTAATGCTACCTAAAAGGAAGGTGGTAATGAAAACATGGTTGGTCAAGAGATGCAAAGTTTTAGTAGGTGGTGTGAGAAACAAAGGATTGATGATGATAACCCTAATCAACCCCTTAGATTCTTTGATGTGGGTCTCTTTTACATGTTTGACTAGGATAACCACCATTGTGATATAAAATAAGGTCCATTTAACCCCTTCAAAGACAATAATACTGACGACCATGGAGAGGGAATATGGATTTTCCTAGAATTTGAAGGAGGGCCATCCCGATCTCCTTAAAGGTAGCATAGGAAATGAAGTGATAATGATGTTCTCGCTATTAATACTGAAGTATTATATCCAGATTTTAGTGAAGAAATCATTGTTGATGACACAAATAAAGGCCACCACCAAGACTATGATGTTGATGATGATGATATCGTGGTTTTGAGGACTGACATATTTCATGTTGTTGATAGCAAAGGTAACTATGCCACCTCTAGAAGGTGATGAAACTACCACTAAATAAGGAAGTAACATTTGTATAGCCACTGAAGACATAACCATTGTAAAATAAGATTAGTTTAATACCCAAGGGATTAGAGGAGTTCTGAGTGCAAATGAGTGTATTCATGAGAATGTGTTTCTTGAAGAAAATAATAAAGTTGTGTAGTCTAAAACTACGAAAAATAACAAATCCAATTTCAAAGTGAAAATGAAAGTAGATAATGCTTGTTTCTAACTTGGAATTAGAAGATTTGTGCAACTCTTTTCGAATTTTGAGTATAATATCAAAATTATTATACAAGTGTAGTCTTAGGTCATTCTTGATACACCTTGATTTCCCTCATATTTTCAATGACGATGTGAATTTAAGTGTAGAATTGATTTGATATAGGATAAAGAAGTTTGTGTTGAAAATAATGTGTCACCGCCTGCACCTCGATTCAATTTATTACTAAGAAAATAAATTGTTTGAAGGAGAAAAGATTGATCATGTGTGGGGATTTAGGATTTAGTAATTGGGCTAATACTATTGTATATTGAGACCTTTATAATGATACAAAAGGAGAATGAAAGCTAGTTGCTAATATAAATAGTCCACCTCTTGCAATGCACATCAACTAGTTTCCTTAAAGGGTTTATGGATTATTTTTAATAATAACTCCATTTCTTCAAATCAAGTAGGGTTTCAAAATTACAAGGATTTGTGGTGTTTTTTCCAAAATAAGAATCAATGGGAACACATATTGTCGTAGGTGTTCTCAAGGAAATGATTAGGGAATTGTGTGATCTATTTATATGTTGGACATCAAAAAGTAAGAGCAACAATGAATTTCAACCAATATTGTAAAAGAAAACTAGGTATCAATTACTAACAATTTATTCGTAAAATTCCTTGTATATTTCACTTGATAGTTCAACGCAATAGATCTGATAAAATTATGTTCAAAATTTGAAATATACACTATGAGGGCTTATTTCTCCTTAGATTTATGGATTTGTAAATTACTGTTTATTGTGTATGCATGCAAATTATATTTATGTAGAAAATAGACAAAAACAAAATTAAATTCACAAACCACAAATTAACACAAGATATAACCTCGACAACCATTTCCGGAGAAAACTCATTTGGAAGGTGAGGCCACTATGCTCTCTTTATCTGAATGGAAAATGGATGCAAGAACAAAGAAGTAAGGCCTATGGCCCGTGGGATGCTACAATGCACAAATTCTCATTTTTTCCCTCTCCCTATCCCCTCTTGGCTATTCTATGAATCTATGGAACAAAATTCCCTCCAATAAAATGGGACGCCTTTTCCTTGTAGTGGTTCAGTTATAAAAAAATTTAATAACCTATTAGTGGTTAAGTTTGATTCATTCAACTCTTAATTAGAGTTACAATATCAACTCTTTTAGAGTCTTCGTCATCATGGTCACATGGATATCCCCTTTTCCTTGAGTAGTGGGGGTTGCCCTGACACTCACTAAAATTATGGTGGTCAAAACAGGAAGGTCACTTTTTGAGTGGCATAACATTTTCATATGGAATTCGTTTGAGGCGATTATTTCACTGTTGGAAGGGTATTTGTGTGTAGAAAAGGAAAAAAAGGGTGTGGCACTTAAATGGAAAAATTGTACCCCTAAAAAAGTTCATTTTGTGCCTCAAACTACTGCAGATGGTTTTAGACCCCAATTTTCCAAACTAGGTCGTATCGGTAAAAAGGGTCCTTTGGGTTGATTCTTCTGTTTTTTTCACTCTAAAAGCATCGATATGGATACAAAACAATATAATGACAAAATTCGTATCACACCTCCACATTTTTTGAGGCTTTTGATCCGAAAAGGTTTCTATTGAATGAGGCAAGGAAAACTCCACCTTCTCTTAGGTGTATCATTTAGCTTTGAAGGGAAAATATCCTTTCATCCCAATCTGCCAAAGATCTTGTTATGTCTATCTTGTAGTTATGAACCTCTTCTACAAAACTGTATCTTCTTTCAACTTTTCATGAGCATCTAGTGCCAAATCCTCTACAGAAGGTGGGACCTATTCCTCTTCCTGATCTAGCATGGAAGGCTCATAGAGTTTTAGATTTTCCTACATTGAAATCTGAGTAAAGGAGCATGTATAGGGGTAGATTGAGTCTATAATCATTATCTCCCACCTTTTCCAGTATATTAAAAGGACCATACGACATATCCTTGATTTTCTTTCCAGGACCCTATAGTCTCTCCTTCTTCAACTGTAACCATACTCTGTCTCCTACCTTGAATGACTTTTCTATTCTGTGTCGATCATGTTTAGCCTTATTTTTTCCTGTGACTTGTGTATTCTCTCCTATACATGTATATGTATTTTCCTAATCTTTTCAAAAAAAAATTCTTTCCTTAAGCCACCCCCTACAAGATCCTCCCTCATTCATCTGTGCTTCCCATATGCAAAATCCAAAGGTCAAGGTGGTAAATATCCAAAAAAAAGTTTCAAATTGAGACTTAATAGTAGAAGTGAGGAATGATCTATTATAACATTGCTGCATATATATCATATTTTCATCCTAGGTTTTCGAATGCTTCTAATTGTAAGTCCTCACCAAAGTGTTGTTGACTATTTTTGTCTTCCCATTTGTCTGAGGATGGAATGTTGTAAATCTCTTTAATTAAATATACATCTTCTCCCACAATGTAGTCTAAAATGCATTGACAAATATTGTCACTTTTTAAAACGATGGCCCTTGGTTTCCCAAAGTGAACCCAAACTTGTCCAAATAACCTGTTCACTGCTTGTCCAATGATGGTTTTTTTATAGGGCATTAAAGCACACAACCTTCTGAACTTGTCAAATACCATGAACAAGAACTCATGTTCCTTTTTTGTTATTGGTAAGCTTTACACAAAGTCCATGGAAATTATTTCCCAAGGATGAGTGGGTATAGGTAAGGGATGATATAGACCTTGTTTCCTATTTCTAGCTTGTGAATACAATAAAACATGTATCCTCTTATAAACCTAGCTACCTGTTCTTATATTTTGGGCTAATATATGTTCTTGTTTATTTAGGATAAGAATCCCTTTGGACTCTGGGATCCCAACTCTGGTTTTCAGTGGTCTCTAGACGTCTCGGTTCTTGGGTGAACTATGATTTTATAATGTTGAAAATGGCAACAAGAAATATTGAAAATGGCATCAAAAGAGATTATAATTTATTTTTCCCTTAATTAAATTAGAAGGAATTGTAATTCCACATCACATGACAGCTTGTACGAGTTAATTGAGTTGGGAAGACTTAGTTAGCTTAGTAAATTTGATTTGGGGGTCAAAATGGAGGCATGTAGAGTTCACTATAAGTTTTAGGGTGTCCAATTACAGTTTGTTTTGAGTTCTAATTGTTTAACTTAATTATTTGAGTTAAAATCAGTTTAACTAGTTCTAACTAATGGAGGAACTAGTGAGAGGTCAAGTAAATTAAATTGATTTAATTCACATGCAGTGGTCAATCAGATAATTGATAATTCACTCATGAATAACTCATGCATGCCAGTTCCAAGAAAGACCCAATTGAGACGAGAGTCAAAGGGAATTGTACTATCAATTGTATAATAATCCAAATTGTATAGGTGGTGCATGCACCCAGAAGAAGGCCTAAAATAATTCATTCCTTAATTAGAGAAAATTACCTTTCAAAGGAGGAATGAAGACACAAGTTTAATCATTGTTTTGGTTGACAGGAATCGGTGAGCCCAAGCAATAGGAAATCGTCCGAATCAGAGTTCATATGAGAGAGATATCGCCAATTTAAAATCAACAATTTTTTTTTTCCAATTTTTTTTGTGATGGAAGGACAATTACAACGCAGATCTGAGTCTCCAGAGTGCCCAGACGATGTGATATTTAACAAAGGAAATGTTTTCCTTAAAAATATTTCCACGGGACAGGTGAAACAGATCGGTGTGCGAGTCAAGAACATACATGCTCTCAAGGTTGAAGATGCATGCAAGGCTTTGAGGAGTAAGGCAATGGTTAAAGACTTGGTGGTTGAGAGGGAGCATGAATTACCTCTCAACATGAAACCTCAGAATAAGCCTTAGAAAGTTGTGGAGCAACAACAATTAGAGAAGTAGAGAGGAGATCTAGTGGAGGCATCCACTCAAGCAAAGACCTCTAGTAGGAGGAAATTTTGAGCCAAGTGAGAAAATGGAGCACAAGCAGCCATATCTCTAGGTGAGAGGTGGGGCGATGTGAAGCAATAGTCCCAAGATAGCAGAAATTTGGATAGGGTCCATTGAGATGTCTTTTCTCATGGATAATTACCTTGCTACGGGGCCCCACAGTACACAATAGCAGGATGGATAAGTGGCGATTGATGAAGTCAAATCTTAGAGTGAAAGATACATAGATTAGCAACATCTAGATACTAGAGAGTGCAGAGCAAAGTTGGAATCATCGTAGATGGCATAGTGTAGAGTCAGCAACAACACAAAGTTTTCCAGTTGGAAGTGCAGTAGCTAGTAGCAGTCAGAGACTCTGGTGACAGATAGATCATACTGATTTAGTTTGGATGCTATTTAATTTCAGAATTTGCAGTAGCAACAACACTAGAGAGAAGTGTTTCATGCAGAACATTCCAAAGGTACCAGATCAAGGTAGAGTTGAATTCCTTTCTTATTGAGAGGGAGTGTTGAAAATGGAAAAAAGAAATATTGAAAATGACATCAAAAGGGATTCTAATTTAATTTTCCCTTAATTAAACTAGAAGGAATTGTAATTCCACATCACATGATAGCTTGTACGAGTTAAATGAGTTGGAAGACTTAACTCAGTCAATTCGAGTTGGGGGTCAAACTGGAGGCATGTAGAGTTGACTCTAAGTTTTAGGGGGTCAAGTTGAAATTTATTTTGAGTTGTAATTGTTTAACTTAATTATTTGAGCTAAAATCAGTTTAACTAATTCTAACTGATGGAGGAACTAGTGAGAGGTCAAGTGAATTAAATCAGATTTAATTCACATGCAGTGATCAATCAGATAAATGATAATTCCTTCATAAATAACTCATACATGTTAGTTCTGAGAAATACCCAGTTGAGATTGGAGTTAAAGGGAAGTGTATTATCAGTGGTATAATCATCCAATTTGTACAAGTGGTGCATGGAGTTAGAAGAAGGCCTAGAATAAATCATTCCTTAATTAGAGAAATTTGCCTTTAAAAGGAGGAATGGAGGCACAAGTTTAATCATTTTTTTTGGTGAGCACGAGTTGGTGAGATCAAGCAATAGGAAACACAAGTTTGTGCATGGAGCTTGTGAGAGAAAGGTGTGCCAAGAGTAGCTTGTGCATAGGTTGGAAGTGAGAAAATCAGAGATAGTGTAGAGAGCTCTGAAGTCTGAGAGAAGCATTGTATTGTTTCATATTCCTGACTTAATGCAATATACATATAGCGTGGATTTTAGCTGAGGATTTCCCGAGATACATCTTTGAGTTGTGCGATTGAAATTATTTCTCTTTCTTGTTCGTGTGATTGTGTGATCGTAATTGGTTTTCATAATTTGTAGAATAGGTTCAAGTATTTTGTTTTAGCATATTACAAGATCAGTTGAATCTATGTGGATTTTATACATTTGATATATGTGGCTTACAATATGTTGCATATATCTAGGGAGGTTGCTAGTTCCCCATCGACAATTTCTTTGAAATGTTGTAGTATATTATTCATTAAAATCATAAACACAACTAGTGCATTGCATAGGCTAAATGACATAACTAACCACTCATAAAAACCTTGGCTTGGTTTTGATGGTGGTATTCTAGGTAAATTTTTCTCTGACTCAAACCTGACGATATCCAAACTTAAGTTCAACTTGGTCAAGTATTTGGCTTGTTGCGGCTGATCTAGTAGATCATCTATCCCGGGAAGGGAGTAACTTTTCTTGAGCATAATCTTGTTTAACACTTTGTAATCTATACACATCAACTAAGTCCCACCCATATTTTTAAAAATGATGATGGGTGAACCACATGGTGATGTACTCAGTTAAATGACACCATGTTTAGATATCTATTGCAATTTTTTCTTCACCTTGCTTTTATAACATATTGTTGGTATAGGTTAATGTTTGGAAATGGGGAGTCCGAAAATAGTTGGATCTTGTGCGCCACTTCCCTCTTGGGTGGTATATGTTTATGCTCTTAGAACACATCCTTGCATGTCTGCATCAACTATTCTAGTTGTTATTTTTATTTCTTAGTACACCCCTCCATGGATGCATTTTCTCTTACCGACTCTTCTATAGACTGATTTTCTCTTAAAAAAAATGAAACATACTTTCTAGAACTGATTAGTGTTTTAGTTTGGTTGGAACTTACTAGCAAAGTTTTTGAATCTCCATTATGTGTGTTAATGGTGAAGGATTTTCCATCCTTGATGAGACAATATTGGTGATGGGACCAAAATAGGTAAACTATAACACCCATCAATCCATTCCTGAGCATACAAAAACTATATTGAACCCACCTTTTGCACTTAATGATATATTTTACTAGCTTAATGGATTCTTAGTAGAGTTCAATGAGGCTTTCATATTTTATATGCCTTAACAAATTTATTGTGAAGGGTTTGAAGAGTTACAACATATATGTCAAGAGATCCAAAATTGGAGATATTTTTGGGACTTGTTCCCTATTGTAGGAGAGCCTCAACTCGACTAAATGAGTGCATTTAATCACTCTTCCTATTGCTATGAGGTGGACTAGGAGAAATAACTCCTTTTCGAGGAATTTTTGGAGGGAAATACAATCCTCCTCTCAAGTAGGTTGTTCCCAATATTTGTATAAATAAGAGGCTCAAGTATCCCAGTATGGAGATACAAAAGAGTATGAAGAATAAGATGAGAGACTATATTTTTATTTCCAAGCAAGTTTTGCATTTTTATAATGTGAAAATAGTTTCTCAGTTGATGAAAGAAATGTTCTATTTCAGTTATTAGTTTGAATTTCCTCTAATGATTATGAGCATCCTTCGGTTGGGTCCACCTCAAGAGCTTAAGAGCCCTCCTATACTTTTGTTAGTGTTATTCTTTTATCCATTTTTTCCAACATTTATGAAAGTTATATTTTCATAGCTCTTATGTATTGTTAAATAGAATATTTTATGAACAACACTCTCTTATAGTTTATTTTCACAATTAATTGTAGTATTATCAATGACTAATGACATTTTAGATCTTCATTCACTTTATTTCTCTTATTGTTACAAATTTTATTATTCACCGTTTTGCTTTGTAACCAATTTTGCAGCTATAGGAAACACAGAGTTTGGTTTCACTACGTTAAATTTTCACCAGGTTTCCTTAAAGATTTGATTAGTTTTATGTTATAATTTTCTAACATTTCCATAACTTCCTTTCCTCTCAGACTTGAATTCTTTCTGGTTTACATGCTTAATGGTGTGTCTCCTATAAAAAAATAAAGACACCTGTAGTAGCTTGTAATCAGATCTCCATTCTCATTTGAATTTGCAATAAATTCATGATTTGACTTATTTAACATATTAAAACACTTACAGAACATTGATAATGGGAATTGGAACTATAGAGACCTCATAGACATTTTTATCAATTTTCTTTAGAACATTGTTTTTTCCTACAAATTAGGGTTTTTGATTTATAGTATTCCATTTCAATAGTGTGATTTTTTATTCCTTGAAAATACCATAGAAGTGTGCAAGTGTGCTTTTCCATTCATTTTCGATAGCATATTGTTTGGTCTAAAATTCGGATGCAAATTAGAGTTTCATTTACTATCAATCCAGGTAAGTAAACTTCGAGGATCATCCAATATATATGGACTTAGAGACAAACTAACCTAAGCTAGGTGAAGAAATGCCAAAGCTCCCTTACAGGAGGTTTTTCATTAGGATCTCCAACACCTATTTAGTTATTTAATCAAAATTAAATCTAAAGACATTGTGATAAGTGTAAGAAATATTAAGGCTCTCTTGTAGGAGACTGTTCATTAATATTTCTAATCATCTTAATCAACAAACTATTTAAACTAATAAAATTAAATCACTTAAACCTAATTTTGATTGATTGCATGAAATGTTAAAGCTCTCTTACAAGAGATTATTCATTTATATCTCAAGCATATAAATCAGAAACTTAAACTAATGAAATCAAACATTAAATAACGAATCAGATTCATTGAAGGAAACATTAATACTTTCTTACGAAAGGTCATTCATTAATATTCCAAACATATGAACCTACGAATTTAATCTAATGAAATTCACAAACAACATAAAATAAAAGCCTACTAAAATAAAAGTGTACTTTAAAAAGCCTACTAAAATAAGAGTGTACTTGCTAGGCAATGGGGATCCTTCCAAGGATTCACAAGCACACAAAAAGAAAAGTCAAATGTAGAGGATCAAAGAAGCTCTATCTTATTCATCATCAATTGCAAATTGCAATTGCAACCATTACATTGATTCTCCAATTTAACTTCTCACTACCAACCTATAAGATACTAAGATTACAAATCAAGATTAAGACTACAAATGAAGATTAAGATTACAAATGAAGGAGATAACACTCCTATTTATACAAAAACTATGATAACAAACTCATAAATGTAAATCCACTATTTCCTCCTTTGACCCACATATTTCTCAACCAATGGTGACATATAACCCTATCCTCCATGATCTCCTCCATGAGGTCCATGATTTCCTCAAATTCGAATTTGATCATAGAGTGCCACATAAAGATGCCTTGGAAGCTTCTTTTGTACCTACACATGTCAACAAACTCATTCTAATTGTTAGGTATAAGTATAAGCATATTATTTTCTAAAGTTTAACCACAAATCCACTTAAAAATGTTAAGAATTAATAACGAAAAGCATAGTTATAACCCAATGATAAGGTAAATGGAATGATGTGGAGGTGGAATGAAGGTGACATGAAGGTAATATGGAAGTAATGTGAAGATATTGGTGAATAATGGAGTGAGAATAGGGACTATTTTGAGGTCCAAAGTACCCCCAAACTGAAGGTATTGCATGTCCTCATGCAATCTATTACATTACTTTTTGATACTTGAGCTTTGGTTTAAACTCTGCATGATATCATTTACTTAACTTTTGCAAAGTGTTTTTGATGAACTGCAACTTGGTTGGTTCTTGTGTTTCAACCATATTTTGTTTGTTTTATTCAATTTTAATGTATGATATTTGCATATTAATAATGTGATTTTTATTGCAGAGTATTTTTGTTGGAATGCATCATGGTTGGTTCTTGTGTGACAACCATGATTGTGTTGGCATCCAATTATCTTTTAAGTACTTTTTGAAAAGCCATTTATATGCTCATGATGATGTAATAGTAAATATATTTGGAAAGCATGTGGGTTTTGAATGTGATATGAATGTTTTGAATGTTATATGAATGTGACAACATATGAATGTGAATGTATTTCCCCCCTCAACTGATGGTTTTGGCAATTTGACAAAATGACGAAAGGAAGTGAAGTTTTTCCAAAAATTATCATTCTAACTTATCAAGGAATTAAATGGTTAAAAGTTAGAAAATATCATACCTTAACTTACCCTTTCAAAAATGGTTGAGAGTTGTGCACGTGTGGCTGCAAAATTATGTTCATAGTCTTCTTTACTTGGTTGTGAAAATGGTGGATGAAATTGAAAAAGTGAATATTTTATTGTTGCTGCATCTGCTGCTGGATCTTCTGCTGAATGTTCGGAATCTTCTGCTGAATGTGGCTGAAAATGTATAAGGCTTGGAAGGTATACAAAATTCAGAATTTACACTTTCCCCCCTAGCCTTATTTATTGACTTGTCCTCAAGTCATTTACATAACAAATTGAAAAGTAATAATAGTAATTCTGTGTTCTCTGCTACAAAATGATTGGTCTTCAAGTCTTCAACGCTCATTGGCACAATTCTTGTCATGTGAATAAATGTTTCGGTGTCGAACATAACAATAAATTGTTAACTTAGTGGTTATTGATGGATGCCACTAGTCAACACGAGAGCTCCCATCTTTAATGTGGATGAGAGTCAAGATGCCCTAAACACATCTTTCTAGGTATGAATGAATTTGTTGTTGTTGAATACTTAGAAGATCCAATGAACAAGGGACATTGATGTATTCCCTTTGTTTATCGGCATGATAGCTTGCCCTTAAAGCATGCAAGCTTCAAGGTGTTTTTAGAAAAATATTTAGACTCAAGGATTATGGACTCAATGGTGTATGGAAGTAAGGTTTTATTTGCAAGTGTAGGAAAAATGAAACTAACATTGAATATGTAAAGTGGACCAAACAACTTGTAGATGACATTGGTTGGTTTTATTGGTGGGTTAGGATTGAATAAAAATGTAATGAAGTGTATGTGGTAATGGAAAATGGATAATGACTCTCGCTGGAAAAGAAGAGAAAAAAAATGAATTATGGTCATGCAAACTCTCAAATATAGCAAATCTGCTCCTTAATTCTGGTATGTCTGCTAAAATAACTGAGTTTGACCAACGTTGACCAACCACCTGTAGACGTCGAATTCAGGTGTGGATAGGTATTTCACCATCCTTTTACATTTAGGAACAAACCCCAGCTCTTTGAATTTTGCAAATCCGTCATGCAACATGTCAAACCATTAAGCTATTACAAGAAGTTGCAAGAACTTGTAATTTTATGGAAATTTCGTTTATGATCATGGACTGGTTCTTTAGAATTTCTCATGAAATTAGTCTTGGAAAGACCAATTGTTGTCACAATTTAATCTCCTTAATGATCACTTGATTATCCTATAACCTACGAAAAAAAACTTGGCAGAAAGAAAACATAAATGTGTTCAAGAAGAAATGGCCATTTCCTTCATGATTCTTACGCAAAAATTTCGTACCAAATAAAACAGATTAAGAAAAATCAAAGTTTTAAAATTAACTCAATTCATGATATTAGTATCAATTCATTATTAAAAATAACCATGAAAAGTAATACTCCCTGTTTGTGTCAGATAACACATGTGCTTGGCAAAGAGTTCAACATTATAGATTTGTTGTATCCTGCAGATTAGTATGTTATAAAATATACAACAATATGAATTTGCAATTACCATTCAATTGAATAAATTTCATTTGCGCTACATGAATTCTATGCAAAGTGTTTTTTTTTTTTTTTTTTAAATTTTGCACATGTACCAACTCTTGCAGTCTTAACCAATTCCTGTAATTTTCATGATTCTCTCAATTTGCATACCACCAAAGTTTTGTTTTATAAAATGCCAATATCCTTCACATGCTAATATTCACCCTTTAAATCCTTCAAAACAATAACTGTTACTGTTATCACCCTAGTAATTCTTAGGTCGTGGGATTTTGGTTTATAGTTAAAGAAAACCAAGGGTAACCAAGAACCTCTTTTAGAATTCAGGATCTAGCCTTCCTGAGTTTCGGAGAGGGATCTCTCCTTAAGATTTAGCTTTGTTTTGTAATGGATTTTAGGCTAGCTATGAGTGGAAAATTTGGTTTGATTTTTTGAATGTTGGTAGGAATAAATGACTACAAAGGAAACCATAGAAATATCTACCTAACCATTGGGCAATGGAGTCAAATTTATAGCAAACAAGACTAGAAAACTAAGGTCAAAAGAAAAAATATACTAAGGGAAAGATAAATGATCTTCAAAGGGTTTTAAAAGGCAATTTTGATGAAGTGGTATGATCTAGACTAAGGGCAGTTAAGAATCCTTAGATCACAGAAAAGGAAGAGGGAAAATGAAGTCAAATGAGACTAAAGAGAAATTAAGAATTCTAAAGTTTGGAAATCAGCAGAAAACATAAACATGAAAACTAGTAAAAACAGAGAGCTTTTTACACTGATTCTGTAATACCTTTCCTAGTTATTCATTTAAGATAGAAAATAACACAAGATGTATGAATGAAACTTAAAGAAATAAACAATGAAAACTAGAAGATACAATACTCATCTGATGAGCACGAGGATCATTAGTTATGATGTCTATTTGCTTCAGTTTCCAGACTGCTACTTCAACTTAACTCACATAAAATCCCAATGTTTCAACAAAAAAAAGTCTATAGTAGTATTGATAATTTTATTCCACCCCAAATACTTCGAAAGATGAAGTATTAATACAATTGAGTTACTTACAAAATATCTAAAGTTTGAGATAATATCTCAAGAAAAAATAGGAAATATTACATAAGAAGAGAGACAACAGCAAAACAGTTTGCAAGCTGTCCTCTTTTACAAGGAAAAATAGAACTGTTTATCTTATTATAACTGATTTTTTGATTAGATGGAAGCTTTGCTGGCAATTGAGACATTATCTCATGGAAGATGAATTGTAGAATACTCCTTTTCACCTTCTGTTCTGATACTCTTTATCTTTGCTTTTCACTGTTTCACTAATGTAATTGAAAAATAACCAGCAGTAACAATTTGCTTTTACTGATACACTTTGACATCTGATACACTTTGACCATTGATTTTTCACATTGATATACTTTGACTGCAAATTTTCATAGTAAATCAGTGAATTCCTGCCATTGCTCAGCACTAGGAATTCTCATGCTCTTTAGCTTCCTGTAACTTTCATCTCCTTCTATATACTTTGTAAAATTGGCCTTAACCACAAAAATATGCTTGATTTCATTTTGCAAAAAGAATAAGTTTTCAAAATATTCCAAAATGACTTTACCAGTAGGGGACCCTTGAGGTAAAGGTTTATTGACTTGCTCTTTGGAATATGCCCTGATTTTGTTGTCATAATCTTTTTGTGGCATTAACTTCTCATTCAATACATGAATATCTGGTAAACCTACTTGTGACAGTATTGTGTATTTGGCCTCAAATCTGGTGATAGCCAAGTTCATATCTTTGCACATGTCCTCCAAATTATTCATCATGTTTCTCTTATTCAGGACCTTTTTGATTTGTAATATACTTTCAGTTCTATCCTGATTTTTTAGTTCCTCAAGTTCTTCTCTGTGTTTACTATTTAGAAATGTGATAAGTGTGAAGGCTTGAGCAGGATTATCAGCCAATTCTTCTTTGGTCTTCTGTATTTCTATCTGTGCTCCTTTAAGTAACTCTTTTTGTTCATAAATTATCTGGATTGAGGGCAATTGCAAATGTATGCTCTGAATGATGTTATTCCACAGATAATTCTTAATGTAGGATACCTACTTAGTGAGATTTACCTGCTGTTGAAGAATTTTAACTTGTTCCTGCAATCTGTTGGCTCTCTGCTCATGTCCTTTGGAAGTGATTAAGACAACTCTGTTGGATGTTTCCAGATTTCTTATGGTGCCGTTTAAGTTGATTATCTCTTTATATTTTATGGACATATCTTCCATAGCTTTGACTATGGTAGTTGTTTCTCCTGTTGTATTTATCTGTGATGTTGATGAAGAAGTGGCAGAGATATCTTTAGAAGTGATTGACCCTGCAGTTGCCAATACTCCTTTCGGTGCCAAATGTTCTGCCAATGTTGAGAGAACAACTGTACTTACAGTTGGAATAACTGTAGGAATGGAAACTTGCTGAGCTTTCTTCAAATTTTCATTTTCTTGCATAAGTGCATCTATTTGGTTTTCCATCTCTTTTATCTAGGCTGTCATTTTCAAAACAAGTTGCACTGTTTCTTCTTTTTCTGTCTTTTCTTGAAGAACTTATTTTGTTTGAGGGTGCTTACTCTGTGGTAATTTGAGCTGCTTTTTTAAGGCTGTAATATCATCATTATTCTGTCTAATTAACTTCTTAGCAACTTCAGTATTAGAAGGATCTGCTCTAGATTCAATTACCAAATCTTCTAAGGATTTTATTCTCAAATCCTTGGCATGTAAAGATGCTTTATCCAACTTCATTTGAGTTTTCAAGTTGGATACAGTGTTTTGGAGCATGGTAGCACTCATTGTTTTGCTTACTACCTTTGAATATAACATTTTTGATGCACTCCTGTGGAAATCTATTTGATCTAGTTCATGAATAGTATCAGCATTTACTGCAAATTCTGTCTTTCTGTAGTCTGAAGCTGATTTTGGATGTGCTACCACTAGTTGGAGAAAATACATGATCATTTGGTTGGTTGAGTAATCAAATGCAATTACTAATCTGTCCTTATCTCTTGGTTTTTCCTTTAGAAGTTTAGAATAAACTTCATTTTTGATTTCTTCATTTTTCTCCTTGATTAGTTTGAATCTCTTTTGAATATTAGAATCAATTTCTTCGGTTGTTTTAGAAGAAGAGGGAGCTTCTGTATCCATTTCCATTTCAACCATCTCTTTGCCTTTACCCTATGCTTGTACCTATTCATTTTGAATTTCTCTGGGTGTCTCATTCACAATGATGGTGGCTTCATCATCTGTTTGCTGCTCATTAATATCATCCACATCTATGATTCCTTCTTTTTCTAAAGTAGTCATTTTGGCCTTTTTTCTGTATATTGTTTTAAATTTGTTTTCAATGATTGTTTCGGCCAAATATCCTTCTTCCTTCCTTGGTATTTTATTTGATGCCTCTGCTGGTTGGTTAGCTGTAACCACCTATACATTTTTCACCTGTGTTCCCTGTGTATCATCATTATGTATTCCTTGTGCATCATCATCAATCAAAGTATTTGGTTCCCATTCCAATTGATTGACATATTTTTCAATTATTGGCTTTGATTCATGGAGGAATGGGGGCAATTTACATTGGACCCTGAGATTATTTAGAATACCATGAGGGTCATAGCTCCAGTAAAAAATTTCCTGAAACTTTAATGTTGATAGTTTGTTGGTTGCTTCCTTCAAGGCATCTCTGTTGTTTACAATGAAAGAGCCAATTTGACTTTTCAATTTAAATTGTGCCTTCTTTTTAGATGCTATGAAATTTACTGCATCAGCATTCAAAATCTGCCTTATGTACTCTAGAGCAAAGATTCTGGTGGTTAGAAACTTTGGAAATTTGTATGGGGCCAAGATTGCACCATATATTCTAATCTCAGTGTGATTTTTGTATAAATACCAATCACCCACTTTACAGTTTTCAGACAACTGTAAAATCCTTTTGATATCTTAATGTATTCTTGGTGGTTCTGCTTTATCTAACAAACTGATAGCAGGTCTGATAAATAGGTCATTGAAATTACTGTAACTATACTCATTGCTATTCTTTCTCAGAAGAGAAGTCCAAAATATTAATGAAAGTGGTTTTCTCTCCATATCCATCTTCTGTACTGCAAAGGGAAAATTATCTGCTTGAAAGAACAAGAAGAGATGTAACAGATATGAAGTATATTTGAACACTCCTTAATCAGGTAATTTTATTAGCTGATAATGAATATTCTCTGCAATGAATTTGAAAAATTTAAAGACCAATTCTGGTTGTTTCCCAGGTGACAAAGTGGAGAGGACGCCTAAGATAGAAGCATCTGTGAATTCATCATTAAAACATAACCTAAAATAAATGACAGCATGGAAATGACCTATCTGGAGCCTTCAGGAAAATCAAAGGTATCATAAGGAGGATTCACCTTGGGAAGGTTGACATGATTGGGCATGAAGTTTTGAAGGATTTCAAACTTCTTAGGGAAATCAAGCTCTAAATATGTCTGAGTCAAGTCTTCAATTGACAATGATACTGCAAGTCGGTCATGGCTTAGCTGGAGCATGTCATTGATTTATTCAGCAGTTATATAAAATAAAACCTCACTATCTTTATTAACCATGCACCTTTGATCAGGAATATAATGCATCTGACACAACCTAATGAAATCCTGAGCAGGATGGGTGATGGGAACCACATACTTGGGAAAATTGGACTCCCGTACAGGTATGTCATTGGCTGATTTCTTTTCAAATTTCTCCTGACACCAGTTTTATACTTCCAAAAGATCAAATTCTGGAGTGACATCAACAATTTTGTAATCTAAGTCAATCAATGGATTACTTTCTTCATTGGTGACAGGAGGCTGTAATGGTCTGACTACTTCCGAAGAATCAGCAGTTAAGAAAGGAGTAGGTTTATCAATTTTGGGAGGTTTAGGATTTGGAAGCTTGCTGGAGGCAGGCTTTTGAGATTTAGGACCTCTAGTTTTAGGGGTGACCTATTTCTTGGTCATTTTAAATGAACAGAGCAAGATTATATAGTTTGATAAGTTCTCTTGAGAAACAGAAGGTCAATTAAGCATATTTGGGAAGAAGTCGGAATCTGGGCGAGGGTTTATGAGAAAAATCCGATTTGTACAGTGCAACAGGTCTTCTAGATCAAATTCAACAGTGAAAATAGTCTTGGAATAGTTTAAAACCTTAAAAATGGAAACAGTGGATTCTAGAGAAATTTTGACAGGGTTTCCTCTATATTTTTAAGGTTTTAATACTTTTTGAGAAGGGTAATTCAGCTTTCTTTAGTAAATGGCAAGTTCAATTAGCTTACTTTCTTTGGAATTTAAGGATTTTTACAGGTTGGAATGGTGAAAAGTATCTGTGAAAGGTATGATTTGCGGTCGTAAGGAGTTACTGGTCTGCAACAATCTTCAATTTTGTTGAATTTGGCTGGCAGAGGTTGTGGAGATTCTCGGGAACAACTTTCAGAGAAAAAATGATTTACAGTTTCAGAGATAGTACTCGAAAATGGCATCGGGAGGCTCTACAAAGGGTTCTCAGTGGTTTCAAAGGTTAATGCGCAAAATGTTTATAAAAATAGTGAAAAACCTAAGGCCAAGCCTTAAGTCAAATCATGATAAATCATATTAATTGCAGGCTTAATGGCAGGAGTGGTTTGTGCGCTTGAACGAGAAACCGGAAATGGTTTTCGCATTGTTTTTGAGCAGTAAGTGGTTTTAAGCTTGAGCAATGCAATCTAGTATAATTTGGACATGTAGCGGGCGTTAGTTTCTCAAAAATACATTTTTTGCAAAATTTTTTGGCAACTCCATTTGATCACTTTAAAAATGTGAAATGGAATCTGCATCGTCGGATCTAACGAAGAGGAGCAAACGGTCGGGATTTGATGCAAAGTTGCGGGGTAAATGCAGTGGGGCCCGGGCTTTGAATGTTGGCCGTAGATCTAACAAAGGGAGATCAACAGTTTAAGTTTGATCCGATAGTAAATGGTGGGGGCAGGAAAGGATTTATCAGATTTTTTTCTGACCGTCGGATGAAGAAGGGGAAAAGATGATCAGAGGGTTAATATTCAATGTGATGGGGGAAAGGTGGGATGATCGCGTTAAATATAGATCGTTGGATTGCAAAGGATGATCGGACGGTTGCAGTGTAACACAATCGGGAAGGATGGGCCCTGGGGATTGATTTATCACATTCGATTAGAACCGTTGATTCAATGGGATGTTGGAGATTGGATGGCTAGGATTGAATCCGATGATGCCGAGGGATTTGTTAAGATTAATGCATAAACAGATTTTATGCATGGATTAAAGTGGTCGAGAGGGGTGAAAAAAGGGGATTTAAACCAAGGTTAATACTGGTAGTAAAGGGATATGTATCGGGGAATACATATAAGGTTATAGTTTTAACCTTGGGTTAAGAGAGTCGGGAAAGGGAAATATAAACAAGGGAATAGGTTTATTTTGAAGTTTAGTTTAAATTAAATTTCGGGTATTATTTTTTGTTTTAAATATATATAAAAACATGTTCAATCATTTTTTATATATTTTTATTATATAGTTAATTAAATCAAATTGATTTAACAACCATAGAGGGTGGGATATTTACATAATGATATATTTAGCCAAAGGGGGTATAATGTGGGTCTTTATTTAAACATGTGGGGATAAATAACTTTGGCTAAAGTTATATTAATGAGTTTTTGGGGTTTATTAATATAAAAGGAAGTTATACTAATATGAAAAGATTATTTCTTAGGGATTTATTAAATAAGTTAAAGTTAATATGACAAGGGAAAATGGAAACTCAAAATACATTAATATAACTAAGAAAGTGAAGATTAATAGCAAATTTGCATTATAATAACTTCATTACTTAAACTTAGGATAAAGTGTGATTTTGAGGGTTTTATGCTTTCAAATGATGTGGGAAGTTAATCAAATGAGGATTAAAGTATCTTTTAAGCAAAAATGAGATTTTTACTTATGATTTTCAAGGAAATGAATGCATGAATGGAAAATGATGTGATTTTAGGGATCAATATAGACATTTAATACTTTCAACTAATCAGCCATAGAGCCTTGGGTCCGGTCCCAACAGAAGTCAAGGAAATGCTTTGAGCCTTTCTGATTGATAGTTTTAGAATGATAAATGGCCATGGGGAAAGGAAGTTAGTTATTTGCAGCCTTGGTGAATAATATTTACAATGATGCTTTTCACCTTCTTCTACCTACCCAATTTTAACTGCTAACATTTTTTCTTCCATTTTGATTAGGTGCATTTGAGCTAGCAACCTTTACAACATTTATTATTTCTGAAAGCAATAAAACTATCTAATTCTACACTTATTTCATCCATGAATCCAGATTAAACTGTTGGATTCACTTATTTTCTACCTAACTATCGAATTGTCATGATTAAACTGTATGACAATTCTTTATTCTCTATCTAAAACAAGTAAATTGAAAGATGAAAATTCAAGATTAAATTTTTCAACTCATCAAAGACTATGGCATTTATTGACACTCTGCCATAATCAACTACAAAAGGTAAAAGTAGTGGCATTTAGACTTGCACACTTTCATGTTTTATTCATTTTTTTCTTTTGGGGTATGTTATTTTTTCTAAGTCCTTTGATTTTTCTTTTACGACTTTTTACCATCTTTTTGATTTTTTTATTTTTTTTATTTTTTATTTACAGAATATGAGAATACAACTTGCAAAAGGCAAAGTATGTAAATATTTACAAGATTACCATCAGTCAAGTCAAAATTATGAATCCTATATTTATATGTTGCTAACATCGGCTTCACTTGGGGATGGCATTTCCTTGTGAAATGTCAAGAAATTTTAGATCAATAGCGTTATCCATTGATCTTGGTGATCCTGTACATGTCTTCTGTTTTTCTACAACAATTCATATTTATGACATCTTATATTGCAAAGCTTAGGGCCTTCTCTTCGGGCTTCAACTTTGTAGATAAAATCTCCAATCCAATCTACACATTGACAATGAATATTTACAATGATAAAGTAAATGAATCTAACTGTTGAGTGACTCTGAAGAATAGTAGTGTTTCAACATCCTACCATTCACTGGTCCTTCTTGAAGTTCAATTCCATCCAAATTCCTGATGAAAAAGGAATTATTACCTCTGTAACCATATATCACATAGGGTCCTTGCCATAGAAAGTCAAACTTTCCATGTTTGCCTTTATCCTCTCTTCGTGAATCCCATCTCAAAACTTGATCTCCTATGAAAAAATCATCTTCTTTAACCCTTTTATCAAATATCTTTTTGATTTTGTCATGTAAAACTTGTGATTTTTCATAAAATTCTTCTCTAGTTTGTTGGATATGTATGGTTTCATTGATTCTTCGTTGAATATCATTTGTTTCCACCTGTGATTCCTGGATAATCTTCATGACTGGAACACTCAAGGAAGAAGTCAAAACTGCATCTGTTCCATAAAAAATCTAATAAGGTGAAGTTAAAATAGAATTTTTTGTGGTAAGCCTATCAGCCCATAGGGCATAGACCAACTTTTTGTTCCATGTCTTTTTGTTTTCTTAGAGTAGTTTTTTGATGATATTGATTAAGCTTTTGTTTGATGATTCAGCTAAACCATTACCTTGGGGATAATATGCTGTGGAATGACCTAAGGTAATATGGTATTTATGACAGAAAGAAATTATTTTCTTGGATTTGAATACTACTGCATTGTCAGTAATAATCTTATGTGGGCATCCAAATCTTGATAAAATATTACTTTCTATAAATGAGATTATAACTGAATCAATGGCTTGCCTAGTAGGAATGGCTTCTATCCACTTGGTAAAGTAATCTATAGCAGTTAAAATCCATTTATGTTGGCCTGAAGAGAGAGGATGGATTTCACCAATAAAATCTAACCCCCATAGTTGAAATTGTTTTTCAGTTGATATAGGCTTAAGAGGTAAAGGCAATAGTTTCTTCTTTCCTTCAAAAAATTGGAATTTATGGCAAGAGGTAACAAATTTTTTGACATCAGAAAATAAAGTTGGCCAGTAAAAACCATCTCTCAGTATTTTGTCTGCTGTACTCTTCCAGTATAGGTGGCCTCCACAGTCACCTGCATGAAATTATTCCTCAATAATTTTGTCAGCCTCAGATTTTAATAAACAATTTAGTAAAATCCCAGTATTTTATTTCCAATAAAGTGAATTATTTAAGATACAAAATCTCACTGCTTTCTGTTTGATGAATATTGCCTTGGTTTTAGTTAGCCCAGGAGGAGCGTGTAAATGTGTTAGTAAAAAGATAATATTAGAGTACCATGGTGAGTCTAGATAGGCCTCACTGATCAATGGACTCACCATCTCCTCCTGGTCATATATTTGTGCAATGAAATTAATATCTAAGGCATTGCAATTTGATTCAGCCATCAATCTGGCTAAACCTCTTTTAATGAGCTTAGTTGGTTTGATTTCCAGATCGTACTCAAGGATAGTGGCTATCCACTTTCCTCTCCTACCATCAGGTCCATCTTGTGTCAAAATATCTTTAATTACCGCATTAGGGACATATGCAATGATGTGTGAATGAAGAATGTAAACTCTGAAATCCTTGATGGCTTTAACCAGGGCCAAAGCCTATTTTTCCATTATGTTGTATTTCAGAGGTGCATCTCTGAGGGCTTTACTAAAAAATGCAATCGGCTGTTCAAAACCTTGATTGTTTTTTTGTAGAAGAAATACAGCTATGGTGTGTTTAGATGCAAAGGAAAAGATTATGAAATCTTTTGTATAATCTAGGCTGATGAGGACTGGTGCTTTTGTCAAGGCCTGTTTTATGGATTCGAAAGATTGTTTGGCCTTTATTGTCCATTTTATTGCAGAGTCCTTTTTAAGCATATTGTTGAGATATTTTATGATTTAAGCCAGATTAGAGATAAATCTTCTTAGAAAATTGATTTTACCCAAGAATGCTTGAATTTATTTTATGTTCCTTGGTGGTTTAATGTTTAAAATGGCTTCAATTCTTGCAGGGTATATTTTAATGCCTTCTTTGGAGATTATGTGACCTAACAGTTTTCCTTCTTCTAGTCCGAAAAGAGTCTGTTTAGGAATAAGGGATATACCATATTTTCTACATTTGATAAAAAATTGTCTCAGGTGATCTAAGTGTTCATCATTTGTTTTTGAAAAGACAGTAATATCATCAAGATAGATAACTAAAAATTCATGGATCTCCTTAGCAAAGACAATATCCATTTCCCTTTGAAAAGTAGCTCCTGCATTTTTTAATCCAAAATGCATTTTCATGTACATGAAAGTGCCCCAAGGAGTAGTAAATGAAGTTTTAGTCTGATCATATTTATGAAATAGAATTTGATTATAACCAGAGAAACCATCTAATAAAGAAATTCTTGAAGAACCTGACACCCTCTGCAAAATATGATCCATTTTAGACAAGGGGTAATTGTCTTTCAAAGAAGCTTTATTGAGATTTCTAAAGTATATACACAGTCGAATTTCTCCTGTTTTCTTTCTGGTGGGCACTAAATTAGATACCCAGTCAGAAAACCTGACTGGTGTAATTATTTGTGCATCAAACATTCTTTTAACTTCTTTCTCGATTAAAGGTAACAAGATTGGATTAATCCTTCTTAGTTTTTGTTGAAAATGTTTTTGATTTTCTTTCAAAGGAATCTTATGTTGAATTATGTATTTGTTGTAAGTTTTCAAATCTTCGTAACCCCATGCAAACACATCCTAATATTCTTTCAAAATTTCTATGTATTTAACCTTTTCTTCTGATGACAAGGGTTTTGATAGTTTAATCATTTTTGGTTTTTCATCTGTTCCTATGTTACACTCTTCTATATCAGACCTGACTGGTTCCATTTTTGGCCTTTTGGGCACATCGTTGGAATCAAATAAGTCTTCTAGGGCAGTTAAACCTCTGGGTAAAATGTTATGCTTTAAATCAATCAAATCTGGTTCATCTTCCATCATTTCCTCTATATCTACTTTTTCCAATTCATCTATGTCACTCTGAGTAAATATAGTAGGTTTATCAAAATTATGTACATCTAAATTATCTAAATCATCTATTTGACAAGAATTCGAATCTATATTACAAGGTGAATCTATATTAAATTCATTATCAATTTGACAATTTTGGAATTCTCGCTCATTGTTCAAAAAGTTATAAATTTGTTCATCTTCTGAGAAAATTTGCCAGTATTTTACATTATCTAGGATAATAGGCCTGTGTTTGATTTCAGCAACGTACTTTTGTATTGGTGAAAATGGAAGTTTGCAAGTGCTGGCAAAGGTTGCCACACAATGGGCTTGCATGTTCTGTTTTCTAGGGATGATAGCAAACTTGCTTTCTAACAAATCTTCAACCAAATCTGTTGCTGTGTCCCTGTATCTGGCAAGTCTGGGGTTGTGAACATAATATTCTGTGTTTATTTGCTTAATAACTAGTTCTAAATCTCCCATGATTAATATTCTTTTCCCTCCCAATTTTATAATGATTTGAAGACCTAAGATTAAAGCCTTGCATTCAGCCATGTTATTGGTACATTTGAAATTCAATCTAAAGGCATGTCCTTGGGATTGGTTGTTTCAATGTTGGTAATCCATACACCAGCTCCAGCTCCTGATTTATTCAATGATCGATAAAAATATAAATGCCATAAGGCCTCATGACCAATGTAATCATCCATTATTTTAAGCTTCTTATCAGTGATTTCAGTTTGGTTGTCATTATGATCAGAATTACTGAGAATAAAGGAATCAAGATCAGTAGGAGTTGAATAGATGGGATAATTGGTAGGTCTGTCAGCAGTACTGATCATAACCTTCATTAAGGTTTCTTTGTAAATTTTTTTGGGTTGTCTAAATACCGAGATAGTGGCATAACTCATGTCAAGTTGTAGAGATCCCTGCAACTTTGCTCCCCATGAGCGAGAAAGAAGCATGCCATACTTTGGCGGGATATCAGCTACCACAACATCCATGATCATGCTTTTACCAGGATATTGGACTAAGTTTACATACATATCTTTAATCAATCCTATGCATTGGAATTTGGATGAATCAAATGAAAACATGTCTTTATATGGTCGGGGTATGTCTAGATTTAGGGTTTCCATTATTGCTCTGGGCATTAAGTTGTGGGAAGCTCCAGTATCTAGCATAGCATTGTGTAATATCTGATCATGTACAGTAAGACTTAGATAAAATGGAGGTAATGACCCATCTGAATGCTTACCATCTACATTTGGACCAAAGATTAATTCAGGTCTATCATCACTCATATTAATTGTATCTTCATTTTCATTTACATTCAATGTTTCAGTAATAATAGATCTATACAAGTCATTTTTAGCCAATTCTACTAAGGGAACAACTATCTTTAACTTGGATATTTCATATTGCATATTAAATGTTGACTGAGATTTGATGGCTTGAATTATTTCATCTTTTGGAACTGTGGTTTGGGATGATTTTTCTTGTGTTTCAACAGTTTTACCTTTGGCTTGAGGTCTTATTTTCTCTTATGTTTGAGTTTCTTGGTTTCTGCTATCTTTAATTGTTTTTTCAGGAGAAGTTTGAGGGTTAGCAGATGCTTTATTAGATTTGGGATTCTCAGTAGAAGATTTAAGATTTGATGATTTTGAGTCAGTTGGATTCTTTTTTGGGTCAGTAGATGTTGCTGAATTGATGGTCTTTGTAGTATTAGCCTTTTGGGCATCTTTGGAGGATTGAGCCACCTCATCAGTAATATCTATAATCTTTGCACTTTGCTATTTTTTAGGACTGGGTGGGTTCAAATTTTGTTTATTTTCTTTGGGAAGAATTTGCAATATTTTTTTTTAGGAACATCAATATTTTTTTTGTTTTGGCTTTGCTGGGTTGGAGCATTGTTCTTAATAGTAGGCTCATTGGTTTTCTTGCTCCCAAGGTTATATTGGATGTGAATTTCATTGATTGCAAAATCATAACCTTGCTTATAATCGAAGGATTCACCAGATTCCACTTTGAACTGTTGTAGCTCAAAGAGTTCCTGGTCTTCCTGTGTGAGGAAAATTGTATTGTTTTCATCTATCCCCATAATTATGTTGATGTCTTCCTCCTCCTCAACATTGTTTTGTGAACTCTCTACAAAGTTTTCTTGGAATGGGGGTCTTATGTTCTGATCAGGGGAAGGTTCTTTACCTTTCCCGGGATTGTTGTTTTTCCTGTAGTTGGGATTCCTAATTTGGGATTGATTCTCCAATTGTGGTTTCCTTTCAATGTGATCTAGTCTCTCAACTAATTTTTCTAATGTTTTGGTAATAAAATCAAATTTACCATCTAATTTTGAAGCTTCTTCTTTGATAGTAACCCTCCTCTCGTTTCTCATTATGGATTTTTTGGCAAGGATATTGATTTCTACACCTACGACGTTTTGTTGCATTTGTTCTAGGGTATTTGCATCTCTTTATCTAAGTTGGTAAGCCATGTCTACATCAAAACAATCAGGGAATTTGAGTAGCACAGAATACGGAGTGGGTTTAAGGTCTGCAGGAATAGCATTGTAAAAACTGTTGTATCTGGTGCAAAAATCTTGGATAGACTCATTGGAGGCTCTCTTAACAACATCAAACTCAGATAGTATTTGCATAGGATTCTTCTTCTTTTTCCCTTTATTTAGGAATTCTCTATGGAATGCAGCTAGGTCTGCTATACTACCAGCACCTAAACTTCTAAACCATGTTTTTACTTCTTCAATTAAGCTTTGTGCAAACAACCTCATTTGGACATCAGATTCATCTATCTCATAAATTTCCCAAAAATCATTCATTCTGGTGATATGTTGTTGTGCAGTAATTTGTGAAATATTATCAAACAATGGAATATATTTTTGATAATTTTGGGGCATGTCATGGAGATTTTGAGGTAAGACCAAGGGAGCATATCTGGCTGCCATGGCTTGGATTTTTGCTAAACTAGGAGGTACAATAGTAGTGGAAGGGATAGTGCTGGTTACAACAATGGATGTAATTGAAGAGCTTGGAAAAGGAGATGAGAAAGAAGTAGTATGGTTGGAGCTTATAGAGGTAGTGGATGTAGTGGACTGAGTAAATGATGGAAATAATACTTTGGGCTACAAGGGCAGCTCAGGGATGAATGGATTTGTTGATGAACTAGTGGTGGATTGAGGATATGATGAATATATGATCCTATGCTGCAGAGGCAACTCAAGACTTATAGACTCTTGAGGTGAACTGACAGTAGAATCTATAAATGAAGTGGCAGCATACAGAGTAGAATCTGATGCTGGAAAGACTGTGGTGTATAGTTGGGAAACTGGAGGTTTGAATTGAGACAAAAAATTGGCTAGCTTAACAACTTCTTCAATGTCTTTAATTTTTGTGACACTTACCCTTTTTACTGGACTTTGACTTTCAGTTTTGTCTGATTTAGTAGGTACTGAAATAATTTTATGTTTCTCACTCAAAAAAGAAGTAAAAACAGGATCTAAAACAATTTCCTTTAAATTAGTTTCAGATTTGGTTCTAAATAGTGATTTTTCAAACTTCAAATCAAATTCAATATCTGATAAGCTTACCAATTCTTTGGGTAAATAATCAACTCTTTTCAGAGGTACTTCAGTTTCTGAACTATCAGTTTGTTTTTTCTTTTTTCCTATCTGGTTCGGATTGTCTACTATATCTGGAGGGTTGGGATCAGGGTTGGATCTAGTGTAATAGACTTTTTTAGGAGCCAGAATGTTTATTGGGTAAATATCCACAACCTTTAAACTTAATCTTAAAGTAGAAAAGATATGTTTTAAAAATATTCCTCCAAGATTAAACTTAAAACTGGAGATTGGTTAGTTCCCTAGTATGGTCGCCAGTATGTTATCACCCTAATAATTATTAGGTCGTGGGATTTTGGTTTATAGTTAAAGAAAACCAGGGGTAACCAAGAACCTCTTTTAGAATTCAGGATCTAGCCTTCCTGAGTTCCAGAGAGGGATCTCTCCTTAAGATTTAGCTTTGTTTTGTAATAGATTTTAGGCTAGCTATGAGTGAACAATTTGGTTTGATTTTTTGAATGTTGGTAGGAATAAAGGACTACAAAGGAAACCATAGAAAGATCTACTTAACCATTGGGAAATGGAGTCAAATTTATAGCAAACAAGACTAGAAAAATAAGTTCAAAAGAACAAATATACTAAGGGCAAGATAGATGATCTTCAGAGGGTTTTAAAAGGCTATTTTGATGAAGTGGTATGATCTGGACTAAGGGCCGTTAAGAATCCTTAGAGCACAGAAAAGGAAGAGGGAAAATGAGGTCAAACGATACTAAAGAGCAATTAAGAATTCTAAAGTCTGGAAATCAGCAGAAAACATAAATATGAAAACTAGTAAAAATAGAGAGCTTTTTACACAGATTATGTAATACCTTTCCTAGTTATTCATTTAAGATAGAAAATAACACAAGATGTATGAATGAAACTTAAAGAAATATAAAATAAAAACTGGAAGATACAATACTCATATGATTAGCACGAGGATCATTAGTTATGATGTCTATTTGCTTTAGTTTCCAGCCTGCTGCTTCAACTTAACTCACATAAAATCCCAATGTTTCAACAAAAAAAAAGTCTATAGCAGTCTTGATAATCTTATTCCTTCCCAAATACTTCGAAAGATGAAGTATTAATACAATTGAGTTACTTACAAAATATCTGAAGTTTGAGATAATATCTCAAGCAAAAATAGGAAATATTACATAAGAAGAGGGACAACAACAAAATAGTTTGCAAGCTGTCCTCTTTTACAAGGAAAAATAGAACTGTTTATCTTATTCAAACTGATTTTTTGATTATCTGGAAGTGTTGCTGGCAATTGAGACATTATCTCATGGAAGATGACTTGTAGAATACTCCTCCTTTTCACCTTCTATTCTAATACTCTTTATCTCTTCTTTTCATTGTTTCACTGCTGTAATTGAAAAATAACTAGCAGTAACAATTTTCTTTTACTGATACACTTTGACCACTGATTTTTCACCTTGATATACTTTGACTGCAAATTTTCATATTAAATCAGTGAATTCCTGCCATTTCTCAGCACTAGGAATTCTCATGCTCTTTAGCTTCCTGTAACTTTCATCTGCTTCTGTATACTTTGCAAAATTGCGCTTAACCACAAAAATATGCTTGATTTCATTTTGCAAAAAGAATAACTTTTCAAAATATTCCAAAATGACTTTACCAGTAGGGGACCCTTGAGGTAAAGGTTTATTGACCTGCTCTTTGGCATATGCCCTGATTTTGTTGTCATAATCTTTTTGTGGCATTAACTTCTCATTCAATGCAGGAATATCTAGTAAACCTGCTTGTGACAGTACTGCGTATTTGGCCTCAAATCTGGTGATAGCCAAGTTCATATCTTTGCACCTGTCCTCCAAATTATTCATCATGTTTCTCTTATTCAAGAAATTTTTGATTCGTAATATACTTTCAGTTCTGTCTTGAATTTTTAGTTCCTCAATTTCTTCTCTGTGTTTACTATTTAGAAATGTGATAAGTCTTAAGGCTTGAGCAGGCTTATCAGCCAGTTCTTCTTTGGTCTTCTGTATTTCTATCTGTGCTCCTTTAAGTAACTCTTTTTGTTCATAAATGATCTAGAATGAGGGCCATTGCAAATGTATGCCCCGAATGATGTTATTCCATAGATAATTATTAATGTAGGATACCTGCTCAGTGAGATTTACCTACTGTTGAATAATTTTAACCTGTTCCTACAATCTGTTGGCCCTCTGCTCATGTCCTTTGGAAGTGATTAAGGCATCTCTGTTGGATGTTTCCAGATTTCTTATGGTGCCTTTTAAGTTGATTATCTCTTTATCTTTTATGGACATATCTTCCATAGCTTTGACTATGGCAGTTGTTTCCCCTGTTGTATTTATCTGTGATGTTGATGAAGAAGTAGCAGAGATGTCTTTAGAAGTGATTGACACTATAGTTGCCAATACTCCTTTTGGTGCCAAATGTTCTGCCAATGTTGAGGGAACAACTGTACTTACAGTTGGAATAACTGTAGGAATGGAAACTTGTTGAGATTTCTTCAAATTTTAATTTTCTTGCATAAGATCTTCTATTTGGTTTTCCATCTCTTTTATCTGGGCTGTCATTTTCAAAACAAGTTGCACTGTTTCTTCTTTTTCTGTCTTTTCCTGAAGAACTTCTTTTGTTTGAGGGTGCTCACTATGTGGTAATTTGAGCTGCTTTCTTAAGGCTATAATATCATCATTCTTCTGTCTAATTAACTTCTTAGCAGCTTCAATATTAGAAGGATCTTCTCCAGATTCAATTACCAAATCTTCTAAGGATTTTATTCTCAAATCCTTGGCATGTAAAGATGTTTTATCCAACCTCATTTGAGTTTGCAAGTTGGATACAATATTTTGGAGCATGGTAGCACTCATTGTTTTGCTTAATACCTTTGAATATAACATTTCTGATGCACTCCTGTGGAAATATATTTGATCTATTTCATGAATAGTATTAGCATTTACTGCAAATTCTGTCTTTCTGTAGTCTGAAGCTGATTTTGGATGTGCTACCACTGGTTGGAGAAAAGACATGATCATTTGGATGGTTGAGTAATCAAATGTAGTTACTAATCTGTCCTTATCTCTTGGTTTTTCCTTCAGAAGTTTAGAATAAACTTCATTTTTGATTTCTTCATTTTTCTCCCTGATTAGCTTGAACCTCTTCTGAATATCAGAATCAGTTTCTTCGGTTGTTTTAGAAGAAGAGGGAGCTTCTGTATCCATTTCCATTTCAACCATCTCTTTGCCTTTACCCTATGCTTGTACCTGTTCATTTTGAATTTCTCTGAGTGTCTCATTCACAATGATGGTGGCTTCATCATCTGTCTGCTGCTCATTAATATCATCCACATCTATGATTCCTTCTTTTTATAAAGTAGTCATTTTGGCATTTTTGCTGTATATTGTTTTAAATTTGTTTTCAATGATTGTTTCGGCCAAATATCCTTTTTCCTTCCTTGGTATTTTATTTGATGCCTCTGCTGGTTGGTTAGCTGTAACCACCTGTACATTTTTCATCTGTGTTCCCTATGTATCATCATTATGTATTCCTTGTGCATCATCATCAATCAAAGTATTTGGTTCCCATTCCAATTGATTGGCATATTTTTCAATTATTGACTTTGATTCATGGAGGAATGGGAGAAATTTACATTTGACCCTGAGATTATTTAGAATACCATGAGGGTCATAGCTCCAATAAAAAATTTCCTGAAACTTTAATGCTGATAGTTTGCTGGTTGCTTCCTTCAAGGCATCTTTGCTGTTTACAATGAAAGAGCCAATTTGACTTTTCAATTTAAACTGTGCCTTCTTTTTAGATGCTATGAAATTTACTGCATCAACATTCAAAATCTGCCTTATGTACTCTAGAGAAAAGACCCTGGTGGTCAGAAACTTTGGCAATTTGTATGGGGCCAATATTGCACCATATATTCTAATCTCATTGTGATTTTTGTATAAATACCAATCACCCACTTTACAGTTTTCAGAAAACTGTAAAATCCTTTTGATATCTTCATTTATTCTTGGTGGTTCTGCTTTATCTAAAAAAATGATAGCAATTCTGATAAATAGGTCATTGAAATCACTGTAACTGTACTCACTACTATTATTTCTCATAAGAGAAGTCCAAAATATTACTGAAAGTGGTTTGCCCTCCATATCCATCTTCTGTACTGCAAAGGGAAAATTATCTGCTTGAAATAACAAGAAGAGATGTAATAGATATGAAGTATATCTGAACACTCCTTAATCAGGTAATTTTATTAGCTGATAATGAATATTCTCTGCAATGAATTTTGCAAAGTTAAAGACCAATTCTGGCTGTTTCCCAGGTGACAAAGTGGAGAGGAAGCCTAAGATAGAAGCATCTGTGAATTCATCATTAACATAACCTAAAATAAATGACAGCATGGAAATGACCTGTCTGGAGCCTTCAGGAAAATCAAAGGTATCATAAGCAGGATTCACCTTGGGAAGGTTGACATGATTGGGCATGAAGTTTTGAAGGATTTCAAACTTCCTAGGGAAATCAAGCTCGAAATATGTCTGAGTCAAGTCTTCAATTGATAATGACACTACAAGTGGGTCATGGCTTAGCTGGAGCATGTCATTGATTGATTCAACAGTTATATAAAATAAGACCTCACTATCTTTATTAACCATGCATCTTTGATCAGGAATATAATGCATCTGACACAACCTGATGAAATCCTGAGCAGGATGGGTGATGGGAACCACATACTTGGGCAAATTGGACTCCCATATAGGTATGTCCTTGGCCACTTTCTTTTCAAATTTCTCCTGACACCAGTTATATACTTCCAGAAGATCAAATTCTGGAGTGGAATCAACAATTCTGTAATCTAAGTCAATCAATGGATTGCTTTCTTCATTAGTGATATGAGGCTACAATGGTCTGACTACTTCCGAAGAATCAACAGTTAAGACAAGAGTAGGTTTATCAATTTTGGGAGGTTTAGGATTTGGAAGCTTGCTGGAGGCAGGTTCTAAGATTTAGGACCTCTAGTTTTAGGGGTGACTTGTTTCTTGGTCATTTTAAATGAACAGAGCAAGATTATATAGTTTGCTAAGTTCTCTTGAGAAATAGAAGGCCAATTAAGTTGATTTGGGAAGAATTCGGAATCTGGGTGAGGGTTTATGAGAAAAAGCAGATTTGTATAGTGCAGAAGGTCTTCTAGATCAAATTTAGCATGAAAATAGTCTTGGAATAGTTTAAAACCTTAAAAATGGAAACAATGGATTCTAGAGAAGTTTTGACAGGGTTTCCCCTGTATTTTTAAGGTTTTAATACTTTCTCAGAAGGGTAATTCAACTTTCTTTAGTAAATGGCAAGTTCAATTAGCTTACTTTCCTTTGAATTTAAGGATTTTTACAGGTTGGAATGGTGAAAAATACCTATGAAAGGTATGATTTTTGTCGCAAGGAGTTACTGGTCTGCAACAATCTTCAATTCTGTTGAATTTGGCTGGCAGAGGTTGTGGAGATTCTCGAGAACAACTTTCAGAGAAAAAATGATTTACAGTTTCAGAGATAGTACTCGAAAACAACATCGGGAGGCTCTGCAAAGGGTTCTCAGTGGTTTCAAAGGTTAATGCGCAAAATGTTTATAAAAATAGTGAAAAAACTAAGGCCAAGCCTTAAGTCAAATCACGATAAATCATATTAATTGCAAGATTAATGGCAGGAGTGGTTTGTGCGCTTGAAGGAGAAACCGGAAATGGTTTTCACATTTTTTTTTAGCAGTAAGTGGTTTTAAGCTTGAGCAATGTGATCCAATATAATTTGGACACGTAGCGGGCGGCGGTTTCTCAAAACTATTTTTTTCGCAAAATTTTTTGGCAACTTCATTCGATCACTTTAAAAATGCGAAATGGAATCTACATCATCGGATCTAACGAAGAGGAGCAAACGGTCGGGATTTGATGCAAAGTTGCGAGGTAAATGCAGTGGGACCGGGGCTTTGAATGCTGGTCGTAGATTTGACAAAGGGAGATCGACGGTTTAAGTTTGATCCAATAGGAAATGGTGGGGGCAGGAAAGGATTTATCAGATTTGTTTCTGACCGTCGGATGAAGAAGGGGAAAAGATGATCGGAGGGTTAATATTCAATGTGATGGGGGAAAGGTGGGATGATCACGTTAAATATAGATCGTTGGATTGCAAAGGATGATCGGACGGTTGTAGTGTAACGCGATTGGGAAGGATGGGGCCCGGGGATTGATTTATCGAATTTGATTAGAACCGTTGATTCAATGGGATGTTGGAGATCGGATGGTCAGGATTGAATCCGATGATGCTGAGGGATTTGTTAAGATTAATGCATAAACAGATTTTATACATGGATTAAAGTGGTCGGGAGGGGTGAACAAAGTGGATTTAAACCAAGGTTAATACTGGTAGTAAAGGGATATGTATCGGGGAATATATATATGGTTATAGTTTTAACCTTGGGTTAAGGGAGTCGGGAAAGGGAAATATAAACAAGGGAATATGTTTATTTTGAAGTTTAGTTTAAATTAAACTTCAGGTATTATTTTTAGTTTTAAACATATATAAAAACATGTTTAATCATTTTTTATATATTTTTATTATATAGTTAATTAAATCAAATTTATTTAACAACCATAGAGAGTGGGATATTTACATAATGATATATTTAGCCAAAGGGGGTATAATGTGGGTCTTTATTTAAACATGTGGGGATAAATAACTTTGGCTAAAGTTATATTAATGGGTTTTTGGGGTTTATTAATATAAAAGGAAGTTATACTAATATGAAAAGATTATTTCTTAGGGATTTATTAAATAAGTTAAAGTTAATATGACAAGGGAAAATGGAAACTCAAAATACATTAATATAACTAAGAAAGTGAAGATTAATAGCAAATTTTCATTATAATAACTTCATCACTTAAACTTAGGATAAAATGTGATTTTGAGAGTTTTATGCTTTCAAATGATGTGGAAAGTTAATCAAATGAGGGTTAGAGTATATTTTAAGTAAAAGTGAGGTTTTTACTTATGATTTTCAGGGAAATGAATGCATGAATGGAAAATGATGTGATTTTAGGGATTAATATAGATGTTTAACACTTTCAACTGATCAACCATAGAGCCTTAGGTCCGGTCCCAACAGAAGTCAAGGAAATGCCTTGAGCCTTTCTGACTGATAGTTTTAGAATGATAAATGGCCATAGGGAAATGAAGTTAGTTATTTGCGGCCCTCGTGAATAATATTTACAATGATGCTTTTCACCTTCTTCTACCTACCCAATTTTAACTGCTAACATTTTTTCTTCCATTTTGAATAGGTGCATTTGAGCTAGCAACCTTTACAACATTTATTCTTTCTGAAAGCAATAAAACTATCTAATTCTACACTTATTTCATCCATGAATCTAGATTAAACTGTTGGATTCACTTATTTTCTACCTAACTATTGAATTGTCATGATTAAACTGTATGACAATTCTTTATTCTCTATCTAAAACAAGTAAATTGAAAGATGACAAGTCAAGATTAAATTTTTCAACTCATCACAGACTATGGCATTTATTGACACTCTGCCATAATCAACTACAAAAGGTAAAAGTAGTGGCATTTAGACTTGCACACTTTCATGTTTTATTCATTTTTTTTCTTTTGGGGTATATTATTTTTTCTAAGTCCTTTGATTTTTCTTTTACGACTTTTTACCCTCTTTTTGATTTTTTGATTTTTCTATTTTTTTTTTTTACAGAATATGAGAATACAACTTGCAGAAGGCAAAATATGTACATATTTACAATATTACCATCAGTCAAGTCAAAATTATGAATCCTATATTTATAGGTTGCTAACAGTTACAAAACACATAACAATTTTTTATTTTTATTATATATTTAAAAAAAAAATGATAACAAACATAGCATAACAATAACAATCATATCTAACAATATAAAACAATATATTAATATATTAATACAATCATATATTATAACATAACAAACATAACAACGAATTACAATTAAAAAGACATAACAAACATAACAACAATTATTTACAACAAATTACAATTAAATATAACAAATAACAATAATTTACAACTATATTAATATATTATAACCTATAACATAACAAACATTAAATAAAAATTAAATAACATAACAAACATCAAACATATACAACAAATTACATTTAAAAAAAAATATAACAAATAATAACAAATTACAATTATAATAATATATTAATATGTAAATATAATTATAACAACATAACAAACATTAACTATAATAAGAAATTAGAACTAAAAATATATATAACTAAATCAAAACAAATTAAAACTAAATATATAACAAAAATAAAAATAAATACAATATATAACAAAAATAAATATAAATCAAAACAAATTAAAACTAAAAATGGAAAACAAACGCAAAACTAATGGAAAGCAAAACGCAAAACAATTGAAATAGCGGAATTGAAGGCATATGGAGGGTTTTTTCATTGAGGCAAGATAGGAATGACCGTGTTGGTGGTGGAGAAGGCAGATCTGCAATAGAGTCTTAGCATCGGAGCATCAGAGCATTTTTTTGTAGGTGATTTGTTGATTTGCTACGTCATTTTCTGAAATCGATGGTACTCGAAGTATTTTCTGAAATTGATGGTACTCGAAGTTAGAGTGAGAAAGAGCTTGAAACACTCTGAGAAAGGACACTGGGGTTCCGAATGGTTGATCTCTCCGTGAGTGAGGGTGATCAATTTGTTCAAAAGGTGCCGTAAAAAACCTAGTTGTGGGCTGCAAAATGAAGTCCATGATAGGGCGAGTGAGGGTTTGCAATGGCTTAGCTTGATGAATGGTTTTCATTGTGCCTTGGTTTGATCTCATTAACGACTTGATTTTGGGAATGGTCTTGCAATGAATTTGATGAACGTCACAAAGATAAATGAATTGTGGATGTCGTGAGTCATGCAGAGGGTGGTTGGATTCCATAGCAAATTGGGCCCCAACCTCAATGGATTTCCTATGCGATCGATGTTTTCTGCCTTCTAATATAGAAGATTTCGTTTAATCGCAAGCCAAAAGGAATAGTTCGGTACAGATCATAAAACAACTCACAAATCGACCATGTTGCTTTATCAAATCCGTGTGCTATTTTTTTCCTACTTATAAATTTTTGTGAGCATGCCTTTCTTTTCTGCGAATGAGTTATTTTGGATCTTGTGCAATAGCCATGGCTTACATTGAAAAATATCATCGCCCTCTTAATGTGCTCGATGAAATTTATATGAAGAGTATGAAACTAACTTCATTGTGGGATGTATCTCTCTTAAAAAATCAAGGACTATAGAAGAAAATATATAATTACGTTGTGCGAACATCCATTATTTTGAATGTGGCTTAGTCCCGGCGAACTGTGGATTAGAATGAATTGCAGCCAAATGTGAAAATTTCGGTTCTGGGTACCTGCATTCTACAGAGAATTTTGAGTTTGATAGGTTTTGTGTTGGCGTTGTAGCTGAAGAAAATCGCACATAGATATGATTGAAAAATCAGAAAAAATAGTTCAATGAATTGGAGAGATTTAAATGCCATTGGCAGCGACTCAACGATTAATGTGGTAGTTGTTAGTAGATAGCAGATTCCTTGACAATTTTTGGGTTTACAACAATAAAATATAGTGAATGAAGGTGCAAGGCTGGGAACATGTGAATATGGTGGTCTCTCCTCAAGCCACGACTCCTGAATCACTGCCAAAAAACAATTAGTAAAAGACAAATCTATGGGGAAATAGATCACTCACAGCAAATAACCTGTGGAACAGTGAAAATGTGCAAATCCATTAATTGTACAGTTTCCCTTTAAGAATAGGTTCAATGATTATCTCATTCTCTTGAATGTCAAATATTTTTATGCCTTGTAGTGTAGGCTGCATGGTCCCTAATGTAAGAGTTTCAAATTCAATAGATTCTATCTTATATTGGCCAATTCAAATAAGATCAAAATGCAGATTCTTCAATTGACATAGTTCTTTTTTTTTTTTACTTTCTGGGGTAATGGTTATCTCGATACAGGAGAAAATTATGGTGCAGGAACAATAGATTTAAATCGAGAAGCCAGAACTAGATAATGTGATAAAAAATTGCAAAATCAAACAATCATATGTGCATTAATAATGCCATTGATTTATTTCAGATAGAATGCGCAAATCAATTTTCTAGCAAGAGTATTTTTATTTGAAATAAATCGATAGATTTTCTGATCTTCCTGATCGCACGAAGTGCAGGAAGAGAGCATACTAATCTCTTGATTTAATTTTATTTCTGCAGGTTAGCATGGATGGATAATAAACACAATTAAGATCTGGATCAAACCTCGCATTATATACACTCTTTCTGCAATGTCGCAGGAGCGTTTAGTCTCGCGGAAGACAAAAATTTCTGATAATCAAGCTTCTGGCTTACCCGTGATACAGAAACAAGATATAGAAATGCGATGATGAAGCAACTCTTTTACTGTGCCATTGAATTTATTCATTTATTCATGATGATTTTTTTATTTTTATTTTTTATTTTTGAAAATAAGACTAAAAACTTTTAACGAAATCTCATTTTATTTTCTAATCTAATCTACCTTAACTTACTTGAAATATTTTTTTATTTCCTAGGTGAAAGAATGCTTCCAATGAAGCCACCTACGGACTAAGAATTTTAAATTCTCACATCAAGATTTAAAATTTTTACTTTATGATTTCCAAGAATGTGAGTAACCTGTCTTATTTTTGGAGTCTGCACAAGGTTCTTTTGGAACCAGTCTTCAAGATTATCCTTGCTTTCCAAGAAGTACCTGTTTAACATCTTCAAATTTCTCATCCGTAGATGAGTTAGTAAGAAATGGGGGGTTTAAAAACTAAATTTGAAACTAAGTATGAAAATAAAAATAAAAAAGCTCAACTTGAACTTCTTTATGAAGATCCTGCTGTCACCAGGTTTTACATGTTTTTTTTTTTTTTTTTCTAAATTTGTCTAAAATCTATTACTATAACAAAATGGTACAATGAGGCACTGGCCTCAGTAAGTCTCAGCCAGAGTTCGTGGCATTTAGCTTCCAAAACATGTTAAATACTACCCTATAATGGGAAACCAATCCAGTCCAAAAAATATATGCTGCCCACACAGGGGAAACCGACCTAGGATCAAAAATTGTTGTTCTGTTTACAACCATTTTAAAACTATCTAAATTCTTCAAAAAAACTGCAAGGCACCCAAATGATTGGGATATGTGAACCTGATTCCTGAAGAGGCTTGCAGGTTTAGCTATCATTTGGTGTAGTTGGGCATTCTTCAAGAATTCGGCAACTGTAGGCGTCGAAGTCATCCGTTTCGGCCTGCATTGCACCAGTGTCATCCTTCTCCCTTTCAGTGCCAGTAACCTTATCCAAATGGTCCCGTGTCTGCTCTGCATTGCCTGCATCTGCGGTGCCTTCGTCAATATGAATCCGCTTGCGTTTGCTAGTAGGAGGTTCGCCCTGAGTTGGGTTGTGCTTCGCCGTAACGTTGGTGTGAGGTTCTTCAGGAGGCTCGCCCTGTGATATGTCTTGCTTCTCCTCATGGAACATGATGGTTATAGTGGCTTTGATAGTGGGTTTTTCCATGGTACATTGGTAGGTAAATTGAGCTGTGTAATGGGAAGACTGATAGCTGAACGGGAAGGTAACAATAGTAGGACCAGAGTGCTGGGGCTGAAAGCTAGAAATGAGAGTGCGTCCTCTGCCGCTACGCGTGTCTGGGTAACGAGGCGAGAATTATTCAGATGAGGGCAGAGAAGTAGAGTTCGAATCAGGCGAGGGCGAGGAGTGAGGCATTCTCCCTCTGTAGCTGCCTCGTCTGTAGCGCATCCATTGATGCACCTTGGGCATGGCTTCACTGGGAGAGAGGGACTGATTATGAGGAATTGGTCACTGCGAGTATCAGGAGAAGTGGAATTGAGGAATAGATTGCAGTAGATGCTCTGTGTATAGTGAATGCTTGGCCCAAACTCTATGCAACAGAGAATTGGGCAGCGCCTACCAGTTGCAGTTGGGAGACTTGGATTCGCAACCACCTGGGGGCATTGACATTGCAGAGGTAGAGGAGCTGGAACATTTAGGAATGCATGTCTGAAGGCTTCAGAGGGAGCCATAATGGAAAGATAATGCATAATGGCGGTGATGAATCGAACCAAGTGCCGCATTGAATACCATTTATGAGAGTTCGTAAGTGTGATATTACAGGCAACAGAGTGGCTGCGCCACTTGCCACCCCAAACCTCCACTACCTTCTTAACTTTGGAAAACACCCACATCCGGGGCAGGTTTAACAAGTTAGCCCATAAAAAGAAATTGCAATAAAAATGACTGCCTAAGTCTATCTCTAAATCATTCTCCCCGGCAACGACACCAAAATGTTTGGTCTAAAATGCGGATGAAAATTAGAGTTTCATTTAATATCAATCCGAGTAAGTAAACTTTCAAGGATCATCCAAAATATATGGACTTAAAGACAAACTAAACTAAGCTAGGTGAAGAAATGCCAAAGCTCCCTTAAAGGAGCTTGTTCATTAGGATCTCCAACACCTATTTAGTTATTTAATCAAAATGAAATCTAAAGACATTGTGATAAATGTAAGAAATATTAAGGCTTCGTTATAGGATACTATTCATTAATATTTCTGATCATCTTAATCAACAAACTATTTAAACTAATAAAATTAAAGCACTTAAACCTAATTTTGATTGATTGCATGAAATGTTAAAGCTCTCTTACAAGAGACTATTAATTTATATCTTAAGCATATAAATCAGAAACTTAAACTAATGAGATCAAACATTAAATAAAAAATCAGATTCATTGAAGGAAACATTAATACTTTCTTATGAAAGGTCATTCATTAATATTCCAAACATATGAACCTAATAATTTAATCTAATGAAATTCACAAACAACATAAAATAAAAGCCTACTAAAATAAAAGTGTACTTTAAAAAGCCTACTAAAATAAGAGTGTACTTGCTAGGCAATGGGGATCCTTCCAAGGATTCACAAGCACACAAAAAGAAAAGTCAAATGTAGAGGATCAAAGAAGCTCCATCTTATTCATCATCAATTGCAACCATTACATTGATTCTCCAATCTAACTTCTCACTACCAACCTATAAGATACGAAGATTACAAATCAAGATTAAGACTACAAATGAAGATTAAGATTACAAATGAAGGAGATAACACTATATTTATACAAAAAATATGATAACAAACTCATAAATGTAAATCCACTATTTCCTCCTTTGACCCACATATTTCTCAACCAATGGTGACACATAACCCTATCCTCCATGATCTCCTCCATGAGGTCCATGATTTCCTCAAATTCGAATTTGATCATAGAGTGCCACATAAATATGCCTTGGAAGCTTCTTTTGTACCTACACATGTCAACAAACTCATTCTAATTGTTAGGTATAAGTATAAGCATATTATTTTCTAAAGTTTAACCACAAATCCACTTAAAAATGTTAAGAATTAATAAACTTTGGAAAAGCATAGTTATAACCTAATGATGAGGTAAATGTAATGATGTGGAGGTGGAATGAAGGTGACATGAAGGTAATATGGAAGTAATGTGAAGGTATTGGTGAATAATGGAGTGAGAATAAGGAATATTTTGAGGCCCAACACATATAATTATGCAAGTGTTCTTTATTTCATTGCAATTAGTATATGCTTTCATGCCATTTCCATTTCTGTAATTCATTTTTAGCAAATGTACTTTTCTTGTATCATAGCTTAGTTAGCTTGGTATTTGTGCATCTATCCTTCATTTCAAATTTTCCACCTGCATAAATATAAACAAGAGAAAGATATAGTTCCTATTGCACATACAATGATGGCCCCTCTTAAGTTTGTACGAAACCCGTGCTAATAAATAAAGCTGAGACCTTTGGGAGTTGCAACATTGTTGTTGCAATACTAAGGGCCATCACTTTTTAATGTTGTTGATAGGGAGGTGTAAATTTATGCACTACCTTTTTATTTAGTTTATTTTCTCTTTCTTTCATTTTATCTCTTGTAAAAATAAAAAAAACACATTCACATCTTCTTTTTAGAAAAAGAAAAAACAAGTTCTTTTCTTTTATTCCTTGAAGACTTAGGGATAAGATAGGAAAATTTATATTAAGAACCCCCACATCCATTGACATCTAACCCTTTTCAGCTAACTGTGAGCCTCCTTCCCTATCCATAGGGACCTTTAAAGCCTTTTTTGATAAGCAAGCGATAGATATTTGAAGAAATTGCAGAAGGAGAAAGATCTTCACACCCCACCAAAACTATGGCTAAAAATAGATAACATGAAGTGTTTACATTTACCATTAGATAAATAGATGGAGAAGCTATAATAAAAAGCATTAACCCATTTGTGCTCCCACACTTCTACGATTTGATTATAGAGGATCCTGACGCTTTCATGTTTGATTTTTTTATGGTATGCAGGACTTATGATTACACCATTGATGAGAAAAAAGCTCAAATTGTTTCCTTCCACCTTGAAGGATGCAACCCTATGATGGTTCATGAGCCTAGAGGGAAATATAATTACCACATGGGAAAATATGCAACAATATTTCAACAAAAAATATCAAGATTAATTTAGAGCAATGGACACTAGAGAAGAAATATTTAGAATGATCCAAGGAGAAAATGAGTCCTTGGAAGACTTTGATGAGAGATTCTAGCTAAGTTATAGAAGGGCACATAATTTCACTCTAGACCCAGTCTCCTTAGAACTAGTTCTACTACAAGTAGTCAGAGAATATCTAATGGAAACACTCAACCAATGGAGATATATACTAGCTCGCTTGTGATGACATTAAACAGGTATTCAAAAATCATTTGAGAGCTACTAGAAAGACATGTAGAGTAAGGAAAAGATCAATAAGTCCTTCCTCCTACTCCTCCTTAATTAATAAGAATGAAATAGGAGGTATGTTATTGGAAATGAAGAATAATATATTAAATACATTTTCTATGCAGATGGACACCTTGTAGATCAAAATAAAATACGAGGAAGAAAAAAACACATTAGCCGTATTTTTATCTCAATGCACTAAAGACATCCTAGGAATGAATGTCCTTTAAATATCATAGAAATATGCTCTGAATGTAAGGAAAACCATTCCACTGATAAATTTTCATATTTTCAAGGTGTAAAGGCTGTGTACCAGGGAGCAGAAGAGAGCATGGAGCAATTATTCTTTATCAACCAAAGGAGGCCACAAGCTCCAAGGAAATTCCAAAAATGCATGAACTTGCCTTCTACTTTCAGTACTAATTATAATAGTCACTATCAACCATGGTTCCCTCATAATTATTAACTTTGGCCTATGCCCATTCCTTGGCCATATCCTCCTCAAACTGTTTTTCCTCCCTTCCACCCATATCGCAATCAACCTCCTTAATTGGGTAACCTATTACAAGGATGGAGGCCTCAGGTGGCCCAACTGCCTGCTATGATGCCTTCTCCTTAGAAAAAAAAAGTATCCCAAAATGTTCGTCCAAATAAACCTTAGGTGCCTACACAACCAAATCCAAATCCCAATAATAAGCATGCTCAACCAATATACAATGGAGAAATTACCTATCAAACTTATGCTGCAGAAATATAGGAAATCAACCTTAGGTCAGGGAAGGTCATTCTAGATGTCCATCCACCTTCTCAAATTGAAAATATTGAGGAAGAGAAGGAGGATTCATTTTCTCAGGTCAGCCAAAATAAACCTCCTTATCCTAAGAGGTTGACAACCCAAGAAACACACACCTTAGAAGAAGTTGAACTTATGGGAGAATTAAAGAATATATGTGTCAAAATTTCTCTTCTCCAAACCATCAAATATGTTCCTATATATAATAATTTCACCAAGGAAGAATGTCTCAGAATACCTAAAAGAAAGAGAAAGGGATTCCCCTACTATCAATGTCATAACACAATTGAATAATATAATGCTTGAGATAATAATCATTTCCAAGTATTTAGATCTTGGAATCAAAGTAGTAGATGTGCACAAAAATGGCATTTAAATTCCAAAAACTCACATTGAATTGGGAGTTGCTGTTAGTCTAATTGTCATTGATGTCAATATCCATGACCAGTAAACACAATAAAGGGAATCATGAGGAATAAAAGTCAAAGGAATCAATGAAGAGGTTCTTCATTCTATTTCTGCTCTCAACACATTAAAAACATATTTTCTAATACCTTTGAGGAAAAATTATTTCATGAGACCTCCACCATCTGAAAGAGAATAATTTTAGCTTTCCAAAGAGCTACTACTCAGCTCAAAAATCCACGCTGTTTGAGAGTTATTGAATTTTTTAAGTTAAAATATAATTTCTGGTCTGTGAGCCGACATCATCCTTCTAGGACAAGTCGGCCTACTTTAAAGGTCACGTCCCTTAATTTTTCACAACATGATGCGTATTAATAAGACCTTAAGACCTCGTTTTCTACTCAAGAAATTAGGTCAAGAAAATATAGAATGGTGAAGACAAGTTCACAACTCGTGAACTAAAGGAGGCAGCATATCAAAATTTGTTTTGGGTTAAAAAAACTATAATTGAAATAGTGCCCTCGGATCAGTAATATTAGTGGAAGAATATAGTTGTTTTTGAAGCACGAGTTAAGGGTTGACTAAAATTCCTAATTGGACCAAATATTTACAGTTATATATATGCTCAAGACCGAATTATTTCAAGGCTCAGATCTCTTGTTAAGGGGTAGAATACACCTACAGGACTTTAAAACAGTAAAATCAAAGTCTGTTTGTTTGGAAAGGAGAATCGAAAGTCTGATACAAACCCTTGGATGCGTGGAAAGTGTGGTTGCTGGAGGAATAATAACTCAAGACACCTACATGACTCTAGAATTGTAAAAATAGAGTTTCAAAAATACATTAAAGTCTCAGGAGTTTGGTATATTTGTTGGTAGACTTAGACCAGAACCAGAATTTAGAAACTTCGGATCTATGTTATAAAAGTGTGGGTACATCGAACAATTAACATCGGACTTGTGGCATTCATTCATAATTCGGACCTGTGCCTTGGTAAAAGAAGCTATAGATAGTGGAGAACTATTTGTGCTGTGTGGTACAAAACTTTGGTAAAGCTATGGTGCAGAAGAATCATCATAACCTATAGAAAGTACACTCCTGAAGTCTTGGTATAGCTGTGATGCAGTAGTCTTGGAACAGTTTGGTGTTGAAATCTTAGTGGGGTGCAGAAGTATTGGTACAATACTTTGGAGAAAATTTGAAAAAGAAGTTGATGCAGAATAGTTGGTGCAGTATGGTGAAGATTGGTGCAATGGAGCATCTTTGAATCAATCATCTAATAAATAAGCAACAAAGGATTGGTGTCCTTAGAGCAGGAGCTCTTAAACAAAAGGTTGGTGCCTTGAGAAGATAGGGTCAAAGCCCTAGAGGTCGGAGCCTCATCAAAGTCCAAGTTGGTGCTTGGCAACAGGTTGATGCCTGTTTCATTAAAAAGGTTGGTGCCCTCACTCATCTATTGTATACTATTATTAGAAAGGGAATTGAAATTATTATTAATCCTTAATATTATCATTATACACCTCTTTGTCTTTTATTGTGAAGAATATAACTGGAAATAATTAACAATTGAAAAGAAATACTGATTCACCCCCCTCTCAGTGTTTCCAACAATTGGTATCAGAGCCAGATTCTTGATTATCAGCCTAACAAATGGAAGAAGGATTCTTAGGCACAATGAAGAACATGGAAGCAACAGGGAAACTGCCTATCTTTGATGGAACAAAATTTAATTTTTGGAAAAAGAGGATCCTACTATCTAATGTCTCTTGGTCCTGAATTATGGCACTCTGTTTTGGATGGGTACAAAGCTCCCGCCAGTCTTCCAAATGATCAAGATGAAAGAAGAGCGTACATTGCTAATGCCAAAGCTTTAAATTCCATCACTAGTGGAATTACCAATTCCAAATTTACAAAAGTCATGGATTGTGACTCAGCCAAAGAAGTATGGGATAAGTTGGTTTCTCTATATGATGGGGAATCCAAAGTTAAGAAGGCAAAGCTTCAAACCTATAGAAGAAAATTCGAGAGTCTGAAAATGGATGATGAAGAAGATATTACATCATACTTCGTTCGAGTAGCTAAAGTGGTTAACTCTCTTAAAGGACTAGGAGAAAATATTGAAGAAAGCACCATTGTTCAAAAAATCCTAAGATTACTTCCTGATAGATTTGAATCCAAAGTAAGTTCCATAGAAGAAATGAAGGACCTATATAATCTCAAGATGGATGAACTTCATGGAATTCTTATTGCCTATGAGATGAGGAAAGAGAGCCCAAATTTAAAAGAAGCAGCTTTCAAAGCCTCAAGATCTACAAAAGAAGGAAAAGGATGGAATTTCAACAACGATGAATCTGATACTGAAAATGAGTTAGCTCAATTTGTACGGAGACTAAAATGGGGATCTAAGCTAAAAGGTAAGTGCCCTATTATTTGTTTCAATTGCTGAAGAATAGGTCATTATGCTGCAAAATGTCCTCATAAACATAATAGTGATGATGAAAAGGATTCTAAAAGAATGATGTAAAAAAAGAAAGGGTTTAATAAGAATAACTTCTTCTCCAAATAAGATGAGTATGATGAATATGAATATGTAGTCATAAAAAGGAAATCAACTAGAAATGTGCGTCATTACAATGAAAGTGATGATGAATCAGATGAGGAAAGTAATTATGTTGGATGCAAAGAAACGCTACTCATGGAATTTACAAATGATGATGACTCAGAATTAGAAGATGAAAGAAACATGGATAGTTTGCTAATGATTGCCATTGAAGAAAATGAGAATCTACAAAAGAAGATAATTTCTCTCAAAATAGAAAGAGAGGAAGCAAAAAGAAGGGAAGACTTCTTGAACATTAAGCTAAAAGAGAAGGACGATATCTGTGAAAAACGTGAAGCTGAAACAATATCTCTAAGAAAGGAATTAGAGAAAGCTAAAAGGAGTTGGCAAAACTCTCTAGCTCTTGACAACATTCTTAATTCTCAAAAACCTCAACATGACAAGTCTGGAATTGGTTTCAAAGGAGAATCATCAAGTACAAAGAAAAATGCCAAAAGTTATGTTGATGTACTCTCTTTCCATCTAAAAGAAGAAAATTTATCTCGTCAGGAGCAAAATCCCATCTCAAAACCAAGAATTGAAGAAAGAGCAACTCCAAGGAAGAATGTTGGTTCAAGCTATGGATACTACAACAGGTATCAAACTATTTTTCTTGGGCATTGTTACAACTGTAAAAACTTTGGGCATCAAGCTAAGCATTGCAATGCTCATAAGAATGAAGCACCAAGATTGAATGATCAAACAAACTAACTACGTGGTCCTAAAGAGCAAGGACAAATCAAAACTTACAATTCCTTTGATCCTTTGGCTAAGTTTGATCTCTCTTGCTCATTATGTGATAATTATGATCATAATGAACAAAATTTCCCTCTCAAAAGGGAGAAAGCTAAAAACGTAAATCTGAAAACTGATAAATGTGGCTTAGCTCTATGTGCTCATAGTGAAGAAAATCATTGGTTCGTGGATAGTGGATGCTCAAGACATATGACAGGTGACCAAAAGAAGTTTATCTCATTAAATAAGAAAAATGGAAATGTATCCTTTGGAAGTTGATCCGATAAAATCACTGGAAAAGGAAATGATACCATTGTCAATGGACTAGGGAAGGATCAAAATACCTTGCTGGTAGAAGGGTTCAAACACAATCTCTTAAGTGTTAGCCAGATTTGTGACCAAGGACATAATGTTGTCTTTAGTACAAAAAATTGTGAAATAAGAGACTCATCCTTGGGAGAACTTGTGGCGAAAGGAGTAAGAACACCAGATAATGTTTATATTCTCAGTAGAATCCAAGAAGATAAATGTTACTTAAGTCAAACAGATGAAAGTTGGTTATGGCACAAGCGATTGGGGCATACAAGTTTTGATAACCTAGTCAACATCAACAAAATTAATGCAGTAAGGGATATTCTAAAAATGTGCAAACCAAATCAAGTTTTATGTGGCCCATGCCAACATGGAAAGCAAACTAGAACTAGCCACAAAACTAAGGAGTTCTGAACAACAAAACCTTTGGAAATCATTTATGCATATTTGTGTGGGCCAACTAGAACTGCAGCTCTTCAAGGTGAAAGGTACTTTTCTCTATTTGTTGATGACTGTACTAGAGTGATGTGGATATATTTCATAAAATATAAATCCGAAGCATTTGAATGTTTTAAGAATCTTAAGGCTCTCATTGAGAATGAGAAAGATTCTAAGATTAAATGTCTTAGAACAGATAGAGGAGGAGAATTCACCTCAAAGAATTTGATGAATTCTGTAAAGAGCATGGAATCGAAAAAGAACTCTCTACTGCTAGGACACCCCAACAAAATGGAGTAGTTGAAATAAGGAACCGAACCATTCAAGAAATGGCAAGGACAATGCTACTAGCAACTGATTTGCAACCAAAATTTTGGAGAGAAGCAAGTGGCACCACAGTTTATACCTTAAATCGAACTCAACTAAGACCTAATAATGAAAATACTCCTTTTGAATTATGGAAAGGAAGACCTGCTTCAGTAAAATATTTCAGGGTTTTTGGAAGCAAATGTTTCATAAAAATAAATGATGACTCACCAGGTAAATTTGATTCTAGAGTTGACGAAGGAATATTTATTGGATACTCCACTAGGAGAAAAGCTTACAAATGTTACAACAATCATCTACGAAGAATAGTGGAAAGCATTGATGTGAAGATTGATGAAGGCCTTCCAGAAAAAAGAATTAAAGATCATGAAGTTGAGCCTTTCTTTGAACAAAGTGAAGAAGAAGAACCTGAAAAAGAAGAGGAGAATGAAGAACCTCAAAGTGAACCTCAAAGTGAATCTTCACAAAATCCCTCCAAGATCAAGTTTGTTCAAAGATATCATTTGGAAGAACAGGTCATCGGAAATATAGATGAAGGAATCCAAACTTGAAGAAGGATGATAAACACCCCAAGGAAAGATGATGTGGCTCTATTATCTTTAGTAGAACCTAAATTTTTTTCCCAAGCAAGCAAAGATCCTTATTGGATAAAGGACATGGAAGAAGAAATGTCTCAAATCGAAAAAAATGAGACTTGGGAACTAGTACCTTGCCCAGAAGATAAAAATATAATTGGAACAAAATGGGTATACAAAAACAAGATGAATGAAGATGGAAAAATTATCAGAAATAAAGCCAGACTTGTCTGTAAAGGATACTCGCAAATCGAAGGAATTGACTTCGAAGAAACCTTTGCACCAGTAGCTCGAATGGAAGCCATAAGAATGTTTTTAGCATTTACTTGCTCAAAAGGATTCAAGGTTTATCAAATGGATGTAAAATCAACATTCCTGAATGGAGATCTCAAGGAAGAAGTTTACATGGAGCAACCAGAAGGATTTGATCTTGCTGAAGGAAAAGACTTTGTATGCAAACTAGAAAAGGCCTTGTATGTATTAAAACAAACCTCTAGAGCATGGTATGCAAAGTTGGATCATTATTTTCAACAAGAGGGTTTCAAAAAGGGAGTGGTAGGTAGCAATCTCTACATGAAGATGGACAAGTAAAAACTTTTGATCACTCTTGTTTACGTTGGTGATATAATCTTTGCTAGAAATAATGAAGAAATGAGCCATGAATTTGCTCTAAATATGTTCAAAAATTTCGAGATGTCAATGATTGGTGAGTTGTCTTACTTTCTTGGGCTACAAATATCTCAAACCTCTACAGGCATGTTTATATCTCAAGAAAAATATCTTAAAGACATGCTCAAAAGATATGGGATGGAAGATTGTGCACCTATAAGCAGACCGATGACCATAGAGTGTAAATTAAGCAAAGATGATGATACCCCTATCATAGATGCAACTCTTTACAGATCAATAATTGGAGCTCTCCTATACTTAATTACTACAATACTAGATATTATGCAAGCAGTAGGAATGGTAGCAAGATTTTAGTAAAGTCCTAAACAATCCCATCTAGCAGCTGTGAAGAGAATTCTCAGATATTTGAAAGGAACGATTGATTTCGGTCTTTGGTATCCTAAGAGTTCAAATATTATTGTTACATCTTACTCTAATGCTGATTGGGCCGGAAGCGTGGATGATCGAAAAAGTACCAGTGGAAATGCATTCTTTATGGGAGATTGTCTTGTATCTTGGCTCAGCAAAAAACAATCATATATATCCATTTCTACAGCTGAAGCCGAATATATAGCTTCTGCTAATTGTTGTACACAAATTCTATAAATGAAGGAAGCCTTGAAGGATGTCAACATAGAAACTAAGCAACCAGTTACTATTTTTTGTGACAATACTAGCGCCGTCAGTATTTCAAAGAATTCGGTGATGCACTCAAGCACCAAACATATTCCAATCAAATACCACTTTCCTCGTGAACAAGATGATGAACACAATATCAGGTTGGAATACGTCAATACAAAAGAGAAAATTGCTGATTTATTTACAAAACCCCTTCCACGAGAAGCATTTGGGTATCTTCGTCAAAAGATGGGGGTCATTGCTCTTGCATCAAATTAAATCAAGCAGCATGTCGAGGGGTACAGTATGATAGGGGGAGCAACATGACAAGGGGAGCACATAGGCACCCCATTGCCATTGATGTCAAAGGGGGAGAGAAGAAAAATATTTCCATCCAATGACAAAGGGGGAGATTTTTAGTCTAATTGTCATTGATGTCAATATCCATGACTAGCAAGCAAAATAAAGGGAATCATGAGGAAGCAAAGTCAAAGGAATCAATGAAGAGGTTCTTCATTCTATTTCTGCTCTCAACACATTAAAAACATCTTTTCTAATACCTTTGAGGCAAAATTATTTCATGAGACCTCCATCATATGAAAGAGCATAATTTTACCTTTCCAACGAGCTACTACTCAGCCCAAAATTCCACGCGGTTTGAGAGTTATTGAATTTTTAAAGTTAAAGTACAATTTTTGGTCTGTGAGCCGACATCATCCTTCTAGAACAAGTCGGCCTACTTTAAAGGTCACGTCCCTTCATTTTTCACAACATGATGCGTATTAATAAGACTATAAGACCTCGTTTTCTACTCAAGCAATTCGGTCAAGAAAATACAGAATGGTGAAGACAAGTTCACAACTTGTGAACTAAAGGAGGCAACATATCAAATTTTTTTTTGGGTTAAACAAACTATAATTGAAATAGTGCCCTTGGATCAGTAATACTAGTGGAATAATATAGCTATTTTTGAAGCACGATTTAAGGGTTAACTAAAAGTCCTAACTAGGACCAAAGATTTATAGTTATATATATGCTCAGTATCGAATTATTTTAAGGCTCAGATCTCTTGTTAAGGGGCATAATACACCTACAGGACTTTAAAATAGTAAAATCAAAGTCTGTTCATTTGTACAGGAGACTCGAAAGTCTGATACAAACCCTTGGCTGTGTGGAAATTATGGTTGTTGGAGGACTAATAACTCAGGACACCTATAGGACTTTGCAATTGTAATTTTTTTTTTTCAAAAATACATTACAGTCTTAGGATTTTAGTATATTTGTTGGTAGAATTAGACAAGACCCAAAATTTAGAAACTTCAGATCTGTGTTATAGAAGTGTGGGTACATCGAACTGTTGACATCAGACCTGTGGCATTCCTTCAGAATTCGGACCCGTGCCTTAGTAAAAGAAGCCCTAGATATTGGAGAACTATTTGTGCTGTGTGGTGCAGAACTTTGGTAAAGCTATGGTGTAGACGAATCATCATAACCTAGAGCAAGTACACTCCTGAAGTCTTGGTATAGCTATGATGCAGTAGTCTTGGAACAGTCTGGTGTTGAAATATTAGTGGGGTGCAAAAGTATTGGTACAATGCTTTGGAGCAGATTTGAAAAAGAAGTTGATGCAAAATAGTTGGTGCAGTATGGTGAAGATTGGTGCAATGGAGCATCTTTGAATCAATCATCTAATAAAGAAGCAAAGAAGGATTGGTGTCCTTGGAGTAGGAGCTCCTAAACACAAGGTTGGTGCCTTGAGAAGATAGGGTCAAATCCCTAGAGGTCGGAGCCTCATCAAAGTCCAAGTTGGTGCTTGGCAACAGGTTGGTGCCCGTTTCATTAAAAGGGTTGGTGCCCTCACTCATCTATTGTATACTATTATTAGAAATGGAATTGAAATTCTTCTTAATCCTTAATATTATCATTATACACATCTCTATCTTTAATTGTGAAGAATCTAACTGGCAATAATTAACAATTGAAAAGAAATACTGATTCACCCCCCTCTCAGTATTTCTAACAGTTGCAATCAATGTAATGGCCATGGAAATTGTGTTTAAACTTAACCTCCAAGGGTCTCTAAGAAAGACCACTATTGTGCTGCAACTTGCTAAAAGATCCACCTTAGCACCAAAATTCATCATAGAAGATGTAATGGTATCTATTGAATCATAGGATTATCCCACAAAATTCCTTATCCTCCAGCTGAAAACCAAGTATAATGGCTATCCACTCATCTTAGGTAGACCATGGTTAGCTACCGCTGATGCATATATCAGTTGTGGGGCAAGAAACATGACCATCACTAATGGAAATTCTGAAAAAAGCTTATATTATACCCCCAAAATCAACCTCTTATTGATAATGAATTTACTACATGGGTAGAGGAAGAAGAAGAAGAGAATTATTTCCTCTCATCGTCCTACCGTGTATGTACATTAGAAACAACCCTTGGAAATAAGAAGATTGATGGATAGTTTTCTGCAAAGTTAATATCCTGTTGCCATGAATATTGATGGGCTAAAAGAAGGGTCATCCCTAGGACAACCTAGTTTTTCCTAAGACAATTTATGGGTAGCATTTTTGATTGTTGGATCTAAGAAAACCATCATAAAAAAAGAGAAATAAACTCCTCCAAAATGTTGAAAATCAACTCCTCCCTTTTAGTTGATCAAGAGGACCAACTGCTTATTGTCTTAAGACAACATATTGATGCATTTGCATGGGATTACAAGGAGATGAAAGGAATAAATCATTTTTATGTTCACTCACCACATATACATAAAAGAAGATCACAAACTTGTTCGTCAACCTCAAAGGCGAATGAAGCCTGCATTCAGGAAGATATTATGAAGGAATAATTGCAGAAATCACTTGATGCAAGGTTCATCTATCCAATCTCAGATAGTGAATGTGTCTCTCCTTGGTTATTGTTCCTAATAAAAAGGGAAAGTGGAGAATGTGTGTTGACTACAGGGAACCTAATAAAGTCACAAGGAAATATAATTTTCCCTTACCCTTCATTAACCAATTCCTTGATGTAATTGTTGGGAAAAAGTTATTTTCTTTTTTGGATGGGTTCAATGGGAACAATCAGATCAAAATTAGTCCCAAAGACCAAGATAAGACCACCTTTACATTTTCATGGGGGAATTTTTCTTACAAAGTTCTCTAATTTGGCTTATGCAATGCCCTTGCTACTTTCCGAAGGGCTATGCTTAGTATATTTTCTGATCTTGTGCATGATTTGGTAGAAATATACATGGATGAATTCACACCCTATAAGAATGATTTTCAAGAAGCTATCTCCAACCTGAGCAAAGTATTGCAAAGGTGGTGGGATATGAAGCTCTCCTAAAGATATGAAAAATTCTTATTCCCAATGAACGAGGAAATTTGTCTAGGACATTTTCTCTCATTAAAAAATAGCCAACATTAAAAGCAAAGAGATGTTAGAAGCTTCTTAGGTCTTGATGAATAAATATGTGAGTTTAGTTTGATATATCCATTTCATGAAGAATTTGAGAGTATAAAAGAAAAGATAATAACAAAAATGGTCCTCACAGGTTCAAATTGGACCTTTCCAATTCACATTCACATAGACACATCATATAGGGAAACTGAGGCAACTCTAGGACAAATTGAAGGTAAAATCTGCTATGTAATTTATTTAATTAGAAAAATTCTGTCCAAGGCTGAATTAAACTATACTATAATTTAAAAAGAGTTCCTCACTATTATACATTATTCAAATAATTTTATACATTATGTCACTGGTTACCAAGTTTTTGTGCATACCAACCATGAAGTAATCAAATATTTAATGAATAAACTAGATGTGAATGCTCACATAATTAGGTGGTTATTGTTGTTGCAATATTTTGACTTAACTATTGTTGACAAACCAAGGAAGGGAAATTTTGTTGAAAATTTCTTGTCAAGACTAACCCTTTTTGCAGATGAAGAAATGGTTGAGAATAATATTTCAGATGAACATATTTTTCTCGTATCACTTATTTCGCCATGGTTTTCCAACATTTCCAAATATCCTGCCACTAACCAATCCCTCCTCACTTATATTCAAAGGAGAAGAGTAAGATTTTCAGAAAAAAGCGCGTCTTATACTAGGATTAAGGGAAACCTCTTCAAGTTGGGATTATATCAGATTCTAAAAATATTTGTGAGAGAGAATGAAGTCTATTTCATCCTCCTCGCTTGCCATGATGGACATTGTGAGGATCATTTTTAGGCAAAGAGGATAACTCATAAAACCCGACAAGCAGGGTAGTTTCGGCCAACCTTTCACAAATATTCTCAAAGATACACTATAAAATGTGATGAGTTCCAAAGGATGGGAAAACCTACTTCGAAGGATGAAATTCCCCTTTAACCTCAATTATAGTTTAAGTCATTTGAGAAATGAGAAATGGACTTCATTGGTGGTAATGATCGCCCATCTGGACATAAAAATTACATCATCATATGCACTGATTACCTGACCAAATGGGATGAAGTGAAGGTAGTGAAGGAAATACTATAACAACAAGTTTGAATTCTTAAGGGAAAATATCTTCTACAAGTTCGATTTTCCAAGCGAATTGGTGACAGATTAAGGCTCCCAGTTCAGTAATATGATTGAAAGAATAATGAAGCAACACCATATTATCCATTAGAAGTCCACTATATAATACCACTAAGAAAATGGGAAAGTAGAGGTCACTAATAGGGAACTAGAGAAAACTCTTACCAAAGTGATCAATGGAAATAAAAAGGATTGGGCATAAATACTTATTGATGCTACTTGGGCCTACAACACTACTTGGGAAACCATCAATAGTTTCTCCCCCTATAAGTTAGTTTATGGGAAAAATGATTTATTTTCAATTGAATTTGAGTAAAACACAATGAGGATGACAAACCAACACTACATTTATTTGACCAAAGCACAAGATGATATGATACATCAATTTAATGCATTGGATGAGTATATAATGCAAGCGTCGTTACACATTGAGGTAGTCCAACTGCAGAGAAAAGTTTGGCATGAAAAATACATTAAGACCAGAGCCTTCCAAGAGGGTGATTATGATTCATTTTATGACTCTAGGTTCAAGGATTTCAAGGGAGAACTCATGACCAGATGGCTATGATCTTACATAGTGGAAAAATGTAATGATAATGGCTCTGTCAAAATCAAGGCTATAGATGAGGAACAAATATTGCTTCTAGTGAATGGATACTGGTTAAATATTTATAGGAAGCCCCTCTCAAGGGATGAGTTTTCACATTCAATAAGAAAGAAATAAATGTGATTAAGAGTGTCAAATGTCCCAATCCATTCAGCTCTTGACTAGCAACAAGAAAAAAAAAAAGGCAAAAAAAAAAGAAAAAAAGAAAAAAGAAAAAAGAAAAAAGAAAAAAACCTCAAGTGAAAACCTCCTTTGAGGCATAATCATTGGCTAAAAACCTCTATGAGGTAGTTAGTAAGTTTGAAATAAGAAAAAAATAAAAAGAGCTCCAGGTAAAAACCTCTTCCAAGGCACTTGAAGCAGGCTCATTGGATGAAAACCTCCATGAGGTAGTTAGTAAACCCAAACATAAAAAAAGAAGAGAAAAGGAAGAAAAATTAAAAAAAAAGACAGTAAAACAACACAAGTATTTTTTGTCTCTCACAATGATTTATGTGCATCTATCAAAACAACACAAAAAATAAGGTCAAATAGACTAGCTCGCATCACAATCCAAGTCATCAACTCATTTTCTCCAAAGGGGCCCAAATGACATCCCTGCACCATCTTCCATTTTCTTTCATAAACCAAAAAATCTCCCATCGCATACCATCTCATTTCCATGTATTTTTTGAAGGTTCCCTAAACTACTATAGGAAAAATAAATTTGAAGGAAAAGCTACAAATCAATTTTTTTTTTGAACATTTAGTCTAAGAAAGGACACTCGGGGAATCCTAGAAATTAATTTTTTCATCATATTGCACCACAACTTGATTTATCCCTGGATTTTCACTTCCTTACCCTGTAGCAACCCACTTCCTCAATTTTTTCCATCACAATCAAACCAAAAAGCCTCCCCATCACCATTATCTCCATTTCCATAAATTATCAAGCCACTCTGCCACTTAAGAAGTAATTTTTAATTGATCATTAGGGGACTCTGTGCCTGCTACAAGAGACTACACAGTCCTATAATAGACTGCAAAAAACCTAAAGGCCCAGGTTCTATATTAGCATATTTTTTTTGAAGAAGACCGCACCATCCAACAACTCATCAGATTCAAAAACTCATTCCAATTTTAATGAAAGGGTCCTAAGTAGCTACATGATCCCCTATAGGATGCTCTAGGATCAAATTTCCACTACACACAACATTTTGAAGGAGCTCACAAACTGCAACAATAACTTCCATCACACTAAATGTAATTGTGAGGTATGAAACCTCTAAAAATCATTCTTTGAATTTATTCAAGCATAGGGAAAAACATATTTCATTAAAAAGGAGTGGCTTAAATAACCTAGCCTAACTAGAATTAGCCTTGACCAAACTAGTAGTTTAAACTCACCTTTGTCTCAAAATATCTTCCCAAAAATGTTACTGTTATCACTGGAAAATCGTACAAGAAAAGGTGACATTATTTAATGTCAGACAGAAGGATTTACAGGGCTGAGAGAAATTAGGGAATCTAAAAGTATTTAAAAATCTCTAAGGTTTGAGGAAAAATCAAATTGCGTAGAAGAAGGACTAGTTAAATGTGCCTTTGCGTGCAAAAGTCTTCGATAAATGTGCCTTTGCGTGCCTTTTGATCCAAAAAGCGTGCAATCTTGGGAGTAGCAGAAGTAAATTTCTGGGACCATAAGGCACACTCGAGGACATTGATGTCACATTTGAATCCGCCTAAGGATAGCCACCCAAGCCTCCTTAGGACATCAAGGGAGCGCACAATGGAATAAATGTGGCACAAAATGGAATCACCCTCATCTCTTGGGTCACTATCCACAATGTACCAAGAGAGGGAAGGAGGATTTGAATTCTCCAATAAAAGGCCACCAAGATATGAACAACATGAGAGCACATTGTTATGCTAGCCAGAATTTCCCCAAGCAATACAAACATTGTGTGATCCGAAGAAGAGATAGAGGGGACTCAGTTGTTGGCCATCCAACAACTCTAGTCCACCACAATAGAGAGAGGGAGACTTTACACCAAGGCAACTCAAAAGTAAAGACATCCTTGCATTGAGACTTAGAACCCCTAGTCCTAAGGGCCCCTTGGCAAGTGGGTTAAAGTTTCATCCTCATTCCTACCATCACTCAATAAGAGGGGGAAATAAGCGCCATCGTTTGGATTATTGAAGTTGTTTGACTCTATTTAGAGCTTGTGTGTTATTTGTTTTAGTTTTAGTTTAATTTTTATGTTTGAATATGCATGTTATTTCTCTATCTAATATGTTTATGTTCTAGCATGTTCCACTAACTTTCTTGACTCCATTTATTTTCTGCTTGTGACCAATAACTTAAGAGGGAAAACCACACCCCTTAAGTTGGTGTGATTTCGTACATATGTGCACCAAACACACTAACACAGAATTGACGACTCCACTAAATTTTATTTCCAAGTTTATGTGGTTGTGCCTTTTTGCAGAGACCTCTGTCTTTGCTGTGGAGTTGGGATGAAATTCCCCCCTTTCTCTCCTTCATTCTCTAGTTCATCCACTGCAAGGAAAAGACCCTCTAGCGGAGGTTATAAAGGAGGTTTTTAGTGTTATAAAATTACCCAAAATTGTCAAAAAAACATTTTCTACAACATCTGTTTATGGTTACGGAGGTTTTGGAAGAGCTTATAATGGAAATTCAACACAACTAAAAAACCTGGGTGGATGAAGGTTATTACAAATGTTTTTTTAATCGGTGCGCTACTAAGGTTTCAACGCATTGGTGTGTGTCATCTAGTCGTAGCCCCGAGACGGTCGAAGGTCCCTGCATCGGGCCGTCAAGGTATAAAACCACACCAGGTACAGTGTTGGTGATATAGCGCACGGATCCGTTCTAATTGGTCTTGGGATTTGTGCGGTGCCCATAGGTCATCTCAACGCACTGGTACATAGACTTATAGAAATTCAATGATGCACCGTATCAGACAAACACACTGATATTTATAATTTGTATTGGTATTTGGGCGGTGCCCATACATCGTACAAATGCACTGGTGTGTAGTCTCACATAAAATCACCAGTGCGCAGTATTGCACAAGCGCACCGAGATTTTTAATTAGTTTTGGTATTTGTGCAGTGCCCATAGGTCGTAGAAACACACCGGTGCACTGCAACATACAAACGAATTGGTGTACGGTAACTGGCATGCATCGGTGTTCATTTTGTATTTTTTAGAAACATCGACCTGTGATAGTGCAATTATTGTGATTTTTCTAAATTCATTATTCATTAAAAGTCGTCACATCTTATAATTTCATATTAATTAAATTTTTATTAATGCATTTTAATGTGATGTTTGGATTAATTTGTTATATCATATCATAATTATTGTGTTTTTTAAAAATTCATTATTCATCAAAATTCGACACATATATATCTTATAACGATGTTGATATGAATTAAATTTTTATTATTGTATTTGAGAACAACAATGGAGAACGCAAAGATGAAAATGGAGAACACAATAGAATAAATTAAAATGTATTTTATTAATACATATGATTAAGATAGTCTTTGTCATACAAAATGGGACAGTTATTGGTATTACTTTGTCTTTCAATTGGGACACTATGTCCATTACATTAAACAAAATGTTTGATTTCACAGACAAATATTTCAAAAAATACAACGCCTTTCTTTGATATCCAAACCTAGTGATCATCATTCTTCGCTTGAACTACTGTCACTGCTAGATCTACTTCCATGACTTGGGTTATTTTCAAGAATGTTTTGTTCACGGTGTTGATTGTTTTCTTCATCTTCACCTTCAATCTATAAACATAAAAATAAAATGTAATGAGTGTATATACATTGGTGAGAATAATGAAAATTGAAATATTAAATAATATATTACATCAATGTAAATCGAAAAGAAATGACGTACCATAACAACAATTGAATCATAAACTATACACATTATTTCAAAACCATGTACCATGTCATCTTTCAAAACTTCATCTCTTGGCGCAGTTCCATACTTTGTTTCCTGCAAGTTTTATACCCCATAAAAAATCATATATTTAATATAAAGGATTTTTTTGTTCTATTAATTATAGACGGAGCTAAGTAAAACAAGATCGACATATGCTTACAAATTCCACAATTAATTTCTAATATGCCAACATATACTCACAACCCATATTTAACCCAATTTCAATCAATTCGTCTGATGGTTATTCTTTGTATGTTAGCACATGTTTGAAGACATTCAATGATGATTTTTGTAAAACAACTTAAAAATTAAAAAAATGAAATCTAGTTAAGTTGTTATAAGTATGTAACAATTACTGAAAAACTTAGATATCAATGCTTTTCTTCTTTGTCATCTTGTTTTATGTGCTGAATGGGTTCCATTTTATTTTATTTTCTGCAAGTAAATACTTGAAAATTAATATTTAATGCTAAATTGTTTATTTATTTTACCTAATGATCGAAAAATTCAATGATTACTTATTACATTTGAAGAACATTGTTGTTGAGATGGTTCCTCTTGAGCTGCAATTTTGTTTATTTCTTTGACCATCTCCTTGTACACGTTTTTGGACATTCCTACTGGCATATTTATGATATCAGCTCGTTCATCTTTTGAGATTTTCATAATCTTCCTGAAAATGTAACATGACAATAAACTATTTAATTTTTATATTGATATATGAAAAGTAAATAAAACAAAAGTGACATTTATAAATAATTCTAGACAAACATTTAAACGAATATTACTTTTTCATTCCTTCTTTTTTGTTGTTGTACATTTTTGCTATTAAAATTTTGACATGTCTCATTGATCAATTCTCTAGAAACTCTTCCTGTAGTTTAGATAAAATTTGGTTCTTGAAATCATTGGATTGATTTTTGTATTATAAGTGGAAAGAACGTCTATACATTCATTCCACTAGATCCCTCAAACTTTTGTAAAATATTTTCCCCCTTTCGTTAACCTCTAGCACCACTCCAGATGAGCTAAGGAGCAATTCATTTTCATTTGAATGTTCTATTTTTTTTTTTCTTTTCATAGAACAACATTCCTTTTCTGAGTTGTTGGTCCCTATAGAACATTAAATAGATGTGAATTAATAAACTGTTTGACACATGTTATCTAATAATTTTAAGTATGTTATTAATGAAAATTAAAAAAAGAAACTCATATTGGATCGATAGTATTTTTTTCATTCACCTGATTCATTCTTTTGCAATTTTTCCATTAATATTTTATGCTCTTCTGGCCCTAGATCAGAAATAATCTTATCGAGCTTCATCATTTTGTGGCTCTGCATAATACACAGTAAAAAATACATATTAGTTAAACTTACATATAGTTCAAAAATAATATTTTTGTAAAGAATTTACAAAGAACTTACCTTTTTTTCTTTTCTTGATGTGTTATCAGTATTTTTGTTACTTGATATCTTTTCAGTCATTTATTTATCAATTTGAAACCTGTACCGTATCATTCATTAATATATTTATAAATAAATTGTCAACTTTTCAGGTAAAAAAGAAATCTCAAGGAATCAGTGCGCCTTTAATGATGTACACACTGATGTCAGTGCGTGGGGCTCTTATAAACACACTGCACAAACAATATAATAGACTGTATGGTGCTCTATGTCAACAAGGAGCACCGATGCGTTACATGTTAACCACCACAATGATTAACACATATAAAATAATAAAAATCGTCCAATGCTAGTTTTTTTAGCATAAATGCCCTACGCAAACAAGGGACCACCATACGGTGCTCTCTGTAAACTAGGAGACACGTGTTGTAAAATGTAACTAGGTCGGTCTTCATGTTGACTATGTAATTATGAAAAGAAGGAGACAAAGATAAAAGACCTATAAATAGTGGACAAGATGCTGGAGATAAACCTTGTAAAGTCGGCTTGAAAAATGCTGGAAAGGTCGGCTCAAATTATGTCCCAACAGTTCACTTAATAGGTCGGCTAATTATAGGGTCAAATAACTATAAATAGGCTAGAAAAATTTGCATAAATGACAGTGAACAAAACATATATATGTCTGAGATTTTCGGTCAATAAGAATTGCAGAATTGTCTAAGGTTGTACAACAGATAAAAGAATGCGGATCACCTAAGTTTTTGCGGAAAAGACTGAGGTTGACAGCATGGAAAAGGGAGCAGCTAGTGTAAATCTATCTAAGGTTATATAACATCTAAAAGGCTGCGGACATAAGGGCAAGTTCAATACAGCTTGAAGTATAACTTACTGAAGGTACGATGATGACTGAAGGTACACAATGACTAAAGGTACACAATGAGTGAAGGTTCGATGATGACTAAAGGTACACAATGACTGAAGGTGCAGAAAGAGTACAATAAGAACATCTCTGATTGTAAAGTATCTAAGGAAAGAACTTGTCAAAAAAATGATCTAAAGGTAGTAGAAATTGAGGAAGGTAAATCAGAGATTTACCTTCCTAACTACATTTCAAGATGTTCAGTTACAAGTGAAAACTATTTTGTCTCTACATTTGACTAGTGCTTTGATAATTGACTTGATGAAATATTAATTAAGTGAAATAAGAATACATAAGCAAGCTCACAAGTAATTATCAAGAAGAGAATTTGAGTTAATCACTAGCCCTACAAATTCTCAACATGGTATCAGAGCTATGGTGCTAAATAAGGGCATATAATCAAAGAGACACTCAAGGATTAGTTTTCAAGAATGGAATTTAAGCAAGGTAAAGGTTGTCAAAGAAACAAGCATAAATTTTTCTGATCACTGAATTCGACTACAATTCATATACCTTCAAAAAGAATGTATGGTGCCATTCTCTACTGTAGATCTCAATGCCAATTGGAGCTTAGAACCTGGGCAAAGTTTTGACACCACAGTGAAATATCCTCACTGTTTTAGCACTATAACACAGTGAAGTTTACTAGGTACAATTTGGATGGGTAAATACAGATCGAATTCCCTGAATTTTCAGAGATCAATTACAGTCCTAAGAACACAATTCAGAAATTGTAGTCTCAGTGATACACTCTCAGATCACTTACATACAGCTCAAACATCATCTCAGATTCAGTGCAATTGCAGTAACTGAAGCTTTGAACAAAAGTCTTTATGTATCGATGGTATCTTTATTGTTTTAATTGCACACACAATAGATACAATTCAGTGATATGATCAAGAACAAAGTTCGGTGAAAAACCATTCACTCTCATTGATATTACAACTAAAGCAATAAAACTGAAGACTTGTCACTTATCAAGTAAGTATTTTCATTCTATAATCAAATTTGGTTAAATGAATTTGTTTTTACAGGGAGTTCTATGAGTTCTATGAGAATCCTTGCATAAGGAGGATAGTCACAGTCCTCGAAGAAAGTAAAGTCATGGAAAGACTATATAGGTCAAGATTTATCTGAATACATGGAAAGGGATGGACGGGCTCAAAGGATTCTTATGGAATCATTCAAAGTCCTCACATCCCTCTCTCTATGAATAATTGGAGACATAAAGAGAATACAGGATAAGATGAAAGAACTATTCTATGCAATAAATAAGGTTATGTCACTTAGACCCGAATTACACAAAATTGAGGTATCAAATAATGAAGGGATATCAACTATGCAATCTGGAAAATATGATAATATGGAAAACATAAAAAATAGACAAGAAAATTACCTCATTCAACTTGTGATCTCTATGCTAGATGGAAAAAGACAAATCTAGGGAAAAAATGTTGAAGGATAAAAGACTCAAACATTCACAGAAGAAAAAGGAAAGTTTAAGTGGGAGACTTATGGACATTAAAATAAAGTTGGTCCTAAAGGGACAATCTCAATAGGAGAAAGAAAAAGAAGATTCAAAGAAAATCTCACAAACTTATGGATAAGAAATAGACTTCTGTTGCTTATGTGATAATGTAGCATCCTGATCTAAGCATGGTAGGAGCTCCCGTGAATCAGCTCTAGGAAGACCTCTCTGATAAACATTACAAATGTATAGTAGTCATCAAGAGCAAGGGTCACCATGGAAACATATTTATGGATGTGATGACATATTGATGAAGCAGGCCAAGGGAATGAATCTCTTCATTCTTGAGAAATTTCTACAGGATGACTCAAGGGAAAAAGGTATGAAGTATGTATATATTTATATGCTGACATTGGATTTTTTGAAGTCATGTCATGTGGTTGCAGGTAATGGAATTTTGTACTTATAAGTATGATCTATGGAGGAGTATCTCTCAATTCACATAAAAATGAAATCAACATAATATTTCCTCATGGAATATGAGGTGGTTGTATGTGAACGAGAAACTAGGAAAGTTGTATGTTCATGGGAATCAAGAATGTGCAAAGAGGAAGAGATCATGAAATGCAACCATGTCAAGAGGCAATTATCATCTGGAGGCCAATAAGATGTGACTAGGATATCTCTTGGAAAGATATGTAGACTCTAACGAAAGTCTGGTAAAGAAGAAGACCCTTGAAAAAACATATCATTAGGAGATGTGTCAATCTGTATGAAGGATGCCGATGCTTATAGGAAGATGTCATGGTGAAATATCATCACTGAGGTAACTTTTGTTTTAAAATTTTCATATGTAAATGTTTATCTAGATGAATTTGTGCAGGGCTTCTAATCATGAGAAAGGATGTATGATCCTGGGAGATGATTCGAAGGAAAGCAACATGGCACAATATTGGACCAGATAAGGAAGTCTGGTGAATCACTCTGATAGGTGACAAGACTCAGGATGGAAGTGATGAATGATTTGTGCCCTATGAAGCTAAAAGATGGATATTCCTCAATACCGAAATCCATGACATCGAGGACAAGAATTCTTCATGAGCAGCTGGGTGTCTCACCATTGCTGCTGAAGGTCCCTAGTTAAGAGGGAGCCTGATGGTAAGTTTCTTACTTGGAAGAAAATTGGTAATTCCTAAGGATGAGCTTAGGTACATTATTTGTATAAGAATGAGTACATTACCTTGTGGAATAGGTCCTCCATGGGAGGGAGAGATAGACACATCATTTTGGTTTTGGGAAGACAGAATGGAGGATTGGGTAATCATCTGACATTCGATACTCTTTGAGAATGTGATCGGGCATTCAAGATAAGATTAGTCGGGGACCGATATTCTTTGAGGGCTAGCTACCCAAGAGAAGAATAGTCCAGGAAGGTCATACTTTGGGAACACCTGAGTGGAGTATGTACCTTGGAGAGACAATGACGAAGGTTTCTATAAGTCATGTGTCTTGCTAGCATTGAAGCCCATTGTCTCATTGAAGAGATGGGGCTGTTAGTCAAGGCCTTGCACTAGTACAATGCTAGTTGTAATGATATTATATAGATGCGATTACCAATATAATTTTTCTTATGAGATTCTTTAGTTTGAAAGTGATCATGTAACTATATGAATACCTCCCTAGTTAAGAGGGAGTGTTGTAAAATGTAACTAGGTCGGTATTCATGTTAACTATGTAACTTAATAGGCCGGCTAATTATAAATAGGCTAGAAAACTTTTCATAAATGACAGTGAACAGAACATATATATGTATGAGATTTTCGGTCAATAAGAATTGCAGACTTGTCTAAGGTTGTACAACAGATAAAAGAATGCGGATCACCTAAGTTTTTGCGGACAAGACTAAGATTGACAGCGTGGAAAAGGGAGCAGCGAGTGCGGATCTATCTAAGGTTATATAACTTCTAAAAGGCTGTGGACATAAGGACAAGTTCAGTACAACTTGAAGTATAACTTACTCAAGGTACGATGATGATGACTGAAGGTTCGATGATGACTGAAGGTACACGTGATTGAAGGTTCGATGATGACTGGAGGTACACAATGATTGAAGGTGCAAAAAGGGTATAGTAAGAACATCTCTGGTTGTAAAGTATCTAAGGAAAGAACTTCTCAAAACAATGATCTAAAGGTGGTAGAAAGTGAGGAAGGTAAATCAAATATTTACCTGCCTAACTACATTTCAAGATGTTTAGTTACAAGTGAAAACTATTTTGTCTCTACATTTGACTAGTGCTTTGATAATTGACTTGATGAAAGATTAATTAAGTGAAATAAGAATACATATGCAAGCTCACAAGTAATTATCAAGAAGAGAATTTGAGTTAATCACTAGCCCTACAAATTCTCAACAACACGGTGCAGTGCATTATATGTTACATGGTGCATTGATTAACACAATAAAATATTTTTTGTAAATCAACACGTTCACTGTGCGTCTTAATGAAATAGCTCGTAATCAGTGCACCCCTCATAACCTAGCGCACTGGTGCCCTATTTTAGATATGGTGCACTGATTACATTTTTAATTTTTTAAATTTTTTATTATACAATCCTTGCACGATGTGCTGGGATAATACAACGCACCGGTGCTCTAGGTTACTCAGGGTGCACTGATAAAAAAAAACCTTTTTTTTTTCAAAAATTCATGCAAGGGCCGACATGGGTTGGGATTCGACTATGAAAGTCGTCCCGTGGGTTGGATGTTAATGTAAATTGAAAATCCCTAATTATGAAATCACAGAAACAGGGGGAAGAAATCGAAAAAAACAAAAATAATGAAGGATTTAGGGTAAAAATGAATTTTCTAATTTTTAATTTATTTATTTTTAATTTTTTTTTAAATTTTTTTTTAATTTTTTTTAATTTTTTAATTTTAATTTTAATTAATTAATTTTTTTTTTTTTTTAATTTTTAATTTTAATTTTTATTTTTCTGAAAATGAAAAACAAATTGAATTTTTTTCTTACTCCGTAAAAAAACTGCAAAAAAAGTAAATAGAATAATCAAATTTGATCACGAGACCGTTTGAAATTCTATGCTATAGGATTTGAATCACCAGAGGTTTGGAATTCTGATTGTCTGAATACTTCTGTTCAAATTAATTTCGCTGCTCCATAGTGCTCTCGTGCTCTCTTGCTCCAGGTATGTCTCCTGCAAATCTTTGGTGGAATTTTTTGCAAAAATAGTGAAATAATGAAAAGTGTTTAATATTTAAAGAATTGTTTTACGAAATTAGATTTTCAAAAATATTTTTCCGCCTATTTTTCAATTTACCGCTTTTTTTTTTCACTTACAGAAAATAGAGTTGCATTTTTTTATTTGCAGTTATTTGTCACCGGTGCATCACTGAATAGAACCGCACTGGTGCGTCCATTGATAACACGACACTGGTGTGCAGTAACTAAAATGCATCGGTGCGATTATCTGTACATTAGCACCGATTTGCGGTTAAGGCTTCGAAATCACTTTTAGGTGTGCACACCAAAATTTAGTGAACTCCAACCATAGAAATTGAGAAATATAATTTTGTTTATTCTTGATGGAAATATGCAATTAGAATTAGAATTTTGTTTATTCTTGAGAATTAGAATTAGAATTGGAACAATTCTTGATGGAAATAACTATTCTTCCAATGCATTTTGTTTATTACAGGAGGTCCCCACTGATTATGTGGAGAGAATGAAATATGGGGCATGTGAAAAAGCAATACTATAGGGCCCAAGTGGGCAATTGTGGCATGTGAACCTGTGCTATGCTAAGACGTGGGCAGTTTTCACAAATGGTTGGGAAACTTTTGTTTATGAGAAGTTTATTGAAGTTGGAGATATTTTAGTTTTTAGACATGTTGGAAATGTACATTTTGTTGTGAAAATATTTGGGCCGTTTCTTTTCAAAACTACACCTCTTCTTCTTTCAGAAAAATAAACTTGAACCTTTCCACAACCTACAACAAGAAAAGGTGCCAACAGGAGCCTCTGACATGCATATCTATTTCTGAGATGCATATCTATTTCTTCTGTTGAGGTCTCGAAGGAATTGATTATGGCCAATCTACTCTGCTAAGGAATCTTCCTGAATTTTCTTTGGTTCTACTGAAGGGTGCAGTTACTAACAGATACAGGATTGTAAGCTTCCTCCAACCCTCATTAAATTGCAGAATATGGAATCGTGCTCAAGCATATGACAACAGTCTTCAATCATACTCTCAAAATATATCGGTTCTTTGTTAAATGCATAGCTACAAGATTCGGTCATATTGCTGCTAGGAAAAATTCAACTGAAATACTAATACGATAGGGTCGGTACTGTTTACTGTCCCATGAACCCATCAACCCCACAAAAAATCTCAAAAACCTTTTAATAAAATGCAAAATAGTCCAAAAATGTTTTTTTTTTTTTTTTGTCTATTGCATTCTTGACACTTGAATTCTTCTAAAATATGTTCATGGAATTAGCATCCATAAGAGGCAACACAATGGTAATATACTCGAATTCTTCTAAAATATGTTCAATGGAATTAGTACATGTGAAATGGTACATGTGTTATTAATTCATCAATATTTATACCTTTTTAAAATGGGTTTTTATAAAGATGAGGACTTAATTACCTTATACCTTATAAGACTCTTTTTTTCGAAACATTGTAATATGTATTTTGAATTAATGTTAACATCAATATTTCACTTGATAATTTGCAATTATGTTGATCTCAATAAAAATGGCATACTGTATAAAGTTTTTTTTTTTTTGGTATGTAAGATCATAATATAATAATGATAATTCTGAAGTACATGAATTTATTTACATTATTTTCTAAACTTTATTACGTTACAAAAATTCATATTGTTCTAGATTTATTATTTTACAATTATCTACAAATTGACAAATTTAAAAATTTTAATAAAAACATTTCACACTAATAAAATTAAAATTTTCACATTAATACAATTAAAATTTTACAAATATTTTACATACAATTACAATTAAAATTACAATTACAATTACAATTACAACTAGGATTACAATTACAATTTTACAATTTCACATACAATTACAATTACAATTTTAGAATTTTACATACAATTAAAAATATTACAATTAAAATTTTACAATTACAATCATTTCACAGTAATACAATTAAAATTTTACAAATATTTTACATACAATTAGAATTAGAATTATAATTTTACAAATATTTTACATACGATTACAATTACAATTTTAGAACTTTAAATACAATTAGAATTAGAATTAGAATTTTACAATTTTTCATATATACAGTTACAATTACAATCAATTCACAATAAATCAAATATTACATTTACTATTAAAATTTTACAAATATTTTACATACAATTACAGTTAAAATTACAATTACAAATACAAATACAATTTTACAATTTTACACAATTAAAATTAAAACTTCAATTACAATCACGTCATAATATTTAATAAATATCATGGCTATTTAATATTAAATTAATTAATAAACATCACAATCATGATAACCATCGTACAAACATCATATTCGACTAAAAAACACATTCAAACTCGCTAACATCATCGTGATCACGATCATCTAACAAAACACAATTATAATTGTATAACATCATCACAACACAATTATCAAATATACATCTCATGTCAAATAACTCATGCTATCACATACACATCTATCTGCAAGCTGCACATTAAATGAACATATCTAACATGACCTAACAATATACACATGATGATGGATCAGCTGGTGGTACAACATCAATAGCAGTACTAGTCGAGGCCTACTTAGTCAATGGTGCAGCCTCGACAGTCGATGGTCTAGCATGCTCATGATCATGAGTACTACTGGATGCTGTAGGTTGTTGACTAGACGTGTCCGATGGTCCAGTTTGCTCTCCATGATGACTGCTGCTAGATGCTAGTGGAGGCTGCTCATCTGGCGTGGCGCGAGGTGAACGATCATGAGACGATGTTGATCACGTGCTGCGTCTCGACCACACTTATAAGATGCAACGATCCTCCTCAACCGTGTAACTAAGTTCATAGCTCCTACGACATGCCACATCAGGCTATACATGTCACGCGACATGCCTCTCCACATATGTAAAAACCTACCATCAGCCTGTATGTCTCTCATATTAGCGGGGCTGATGCCCGCCTCAACAATCAATGCAGTGAGTTAGTCGCCAAACTCCATCCTGTATTTTCTATCAAGCCAACTGCACCTAGCAAAAGGCGGTACCAATGCACCAGCAGGAGCAGGTATCTTTGCACCAACCTCCAGATTATCCTTGAGGTCTAGCATGCCCTGATCGTCATCAGGATCCACACTTGGATCATGTGGTGGTGTTGGCATGTCCTCGCCATCAAAAGACCCAATGTTTGCAAAATATATATAAGTACACAACAATAATTAGACAATTTCATTACACAATTTAATAAAAACAAGTTAAAGAACATGTTAGAATAAATTTAAATAAAACAGTAATATTACCTCTATCATCCGCGACTCATCGTCTGTAAAGAGGATGTTGGAACACCCTCGCCAATCCAATCCAGCATAAGGATAGGGGACCATAATGAAGAGATGCAGCTCGTCAACACTGGCTAGCAACTCCAGTGCATCATGTGATATCCTCGCTGGAAACACAATTTCAACCCTCTTGGGCATGATATTCCCCCACATGTGCATTCGTGCCTTGAACATCAGCCTACGAAGTTTCCGAACAAATGTAGGCCTCGTCTCTGGAAACCTGTCAAAAAACAAACAAAAAAGCTCTAAAGCAAAAGGGAAGTTGACCTCCCTTGTGCATGAGCACGACATCTATCTAAGGTTGTACAGAACTGCTGCAAAAAAATGGCAGACCACCTCACAAGTCGTGGCTCCTATACTAAAGAATCAACATAATATAGAAGCGAGAAATTAATGCGTTTCCCATCACTGGTGTTGTGTGAAATGGTCAAAATAAAAAGTGAGAGGCACCTCACCTCCTCACTACTAAATGCACCAATATGTAACTGACCTCCGGAGACCTGAAAATCTAAACGAGACAGTATACCTGTGCTAATGTATCTCTGGGAGTACACCAACTAACTCCCTACTCCATAGCCAACTGGAACCTCTGGGAACGAGGGAAATCCACCCCTGTCCTCGATAGTCCTGTAATGAAATATATGTCCTCCTCAGTGGGCGTATACCACTGGTTAGGACCAACTCGGAAAGCCTGTCGGTGGGCATTCCACCTACGGATAGGATGTATCAAAAACACACCATGGCCCTTTAGGGAAGTAGCCTCCTCATAGAACTCGAGGAGGCCTACCTGCCTTAGGAGCCCCTGGGTAGCTGTTGTAACAGGGAGAGTGTACACATCTCTCTCCATCTCTTATTCCTCCCACATGCGAACCATGTCATATTGCTCCACCTATTGTTGCTGTTGTTCCCCCTCTTCTCTCCTTTCACGTCTCTGAATGATTGAAATATTACATACAAATTTTTTTATTAAATGAGACATGTATTTAGGAATATACATATATAATGTTTTTTGGAAAAAAAAAACAAAATAGTCAGTGTGCCACAAAAAACAATCATGCAACAGTTCCAGTGCATCTTTTTTTTGTCGCGCACCAGTGGCGATGCACCTGATGATATTCAACGCACTAGCGGCGGTGCGCCTGAAAATTTGCAGAGCACCGTTGACTATGTACGATGTCAGGAGTGCGGTGTGCTGATTAAAATCTACACCCTAGGGCATATAATTGTGTTAGTGCATCGACCTCATGACATCATTACATAGTCAACGATGCAGTCTTTTACTAGGACGCATTGTTGACTCTGTCGAAATGTGGAATGCGGTGTGCTGACAAAAATACCTGCCCCGGGGTCGATATTTAAGTCAATGCACCACGTTGCCAATATTCCACATGGTCAATGGTGTGGCTGGGTAAACGACCGTACCACACTTTTTTAAAATTTTAAAATAACATGGTGCGCCTTTCGACACCGCCCCGAAACCGATGCAGATATCGTTAGCACCGATTGCAGTGCAGCCTGTAAATTTACAGGCAACACCACTTACTGGTGCGAGCCGAATGGCTCGAGCGCATTGCGTGACAATTTTTTTTTCTTTTAAATGGTTAATTTTAAGGTTATTTGAAATTCCGATCCACTAAAAAGATTAATTATGAAAAAACAAGAAAAATACCTGTACATTTGGCTGTCAAGGAAGCATATTGGCTGTAGAATTTTCAAAAGAAAATTTGCCCACCATTTTGCAAAATTAAAGCTAGAGATTGGTAGGCAATGCACAGTAGTAGTGCATGCAATGGGTGCAATGGAAGCACCGATTTCAGGGTGGCTCGGACAAGGATAAATAGTACTGGTGCTTGAGAGCTCTAGAGCGCTGAGAAAAGTGAAAAATGTGGTTTTTTGGCTGAATTTTTTTTATATTTAACCCTGTTCCGGTGCGCGGGGTTTTATAGGCACACGAGTGCAATTGATTAAAACCACACCAGGTGTTTTCTGTTTTGGCGTGATGTTTTATGACACATCGGTGAAGAAGAGTTGTAAAGCACTGGTGCACTAAAATAATAAGATGCATCGGGCGGGTGTGTACAGAGCACACAGTGTCCGTTGTACCAATGTTTTGTGCTCACTGATGCTTTCTCTTGTTGAACTCACTGATGTGGTTTAGGATGATAAGCGCACCGAACGAAAAATATCTGCAAAAACCTCCGCTCGCCAACCTCCTCCAGTAACCTTTTCCAGGAACATATGTTTGGGGTATTTTTATAAGGGGTTACTCAAAAACATCCACTAGAGGGTCTTTTCCTTGTAGTGATCCCAAGTGACATACTGAAGCAGAAGAGCTCCAAAAAATTACATTGTAGGAATTTGTGCATATTTCTCATAGACATGAGCGCCCTAAGGTGCGCGTTCAGAGCTGACCTGCACACAAAAATCACACATGTTTTAGCCTTTTGCGGACAAAAAATAGAATGAGAATTTTCTCCAATATTTCCATCTTTTCCTGCTTGTAAAGGTGCCTGGCAGCCCATAATACATCTGCCAGCACTGGTTGAGGTGCCCTGCAACTTGCTAAAGCTCACTTTTAGCTGCTTTTGGTAGGCTTGGTGTTAGTTTTATTGCAAGTCAATTTTTTCAAAGTTAACACATAGTTTAAGTAGGAGACAAATTAACTTGCATTCTGAAATAATTTATGTTTTGCAAATTTAGGTACCAAAACACCCAGATAATTAGCCAAAGTAAGTGGCCCAAGTCCACACATACTTAGCTAGTTATTTTTTCTAGTGTAAAAGTCATTAGTTTAGTTTAATTTTTGCACTAGGATTTCAGGACCAAGATTGAATTGTCGATAGAATAGCAAGTAATCTCTGTTGCCTTTGCACCCTCCGGTGATCCTAGGCAAGCATATGAACACTCTCTATTCACAACTCACCATCTCCCTATAGTTGATCACATAGATTAACTAGGAAAAATTGAAAGCAACCATATCCACGCATGTTTATCTTTTGAGCAAGGAACAATATAACATAGTTTAATAGGGGATTTTGAAAAGGATCATCGCATATCAACACGTTCAAACTATGTGCTTGTTCAATTTTTGGTCACACACATCCACACACTAAGCAAAGAAAAGACACCTAAAACTAACTTAACAAAACTCACTAAATTCTCCCCACAGGGGACACAAAAGAATTTATAGTATAAGTTAGGATCAAGGGGGTAGGTATCTAATAAGCCGCCTTAATCATTCTTAATCTTGAAACATAGAAGTTGATTATTTAGGGAGCTTTCAAATCCACCTATCAGCCCATGGAAAAGAAAACCCGAGAGCGACAGAGACCCGATTCAGAGGGGGTTAGTCTTAGGTGCAGTGCGTGTGGTATCAATTGGAGCTACCTGACCCAACTGATACTCGGTATTATTAATTGAACTACCAAGAAGCCCAAGACTCGAACGCTCATGTGGGACAGTGGTACTTAGTGGCCAAAATTAGGGCATCCTTTCCGTATAGGTGACGGTGCAGGAAAGCACTAGATCCTCTACCCTTACCTTGGTGGATTTTCTTCGGTTGTCTGGGGGCGTCACCAACTCTTATGGGACGTTGTGCCAACACTCGCAAGATATATTCTCAAGGCCCAGTTACATTTGAGTGTGGGAGGACGAATAGGTCTTCTAGGATTTGAGTATCATACGCAAACAACAAAAAACCATATTTTTTGATTGACTGATCACATAGGATTAATCTAAGGGGAAATTTTATTTTCTCTTTGTTTTATGTATGCAATCAGAATTTTTCTTTGATTATAATCTCTGTCTTCTCAAATATTTCCAAAGCCATACCTAGTCGATGCTAGAATGGACCCAACGGGACCTCGTTGATCTAGACGTCTTTTGGACCTCCCCCCATTACCGGGAGGGGTTCCAGGTCTCTCACCATTTAGGTGTTAAAAACACAACTCTTCCACCATTATTGGTTCATAATTTATTGGGGTGTCTTTAGTTGGGAACCCTGGTCGGTCTCCCAATGCCACACCACACACCACTCCACCCACAACCCCTAGAGGGCAGAAGAGTGCTACTCATTTGGGAAGCTAGGTGAACGCACAACAGGGTACATTACAGAAAAACCTTATTCCTAACCATAACATTGTGTTTTCACAAGTCACAATGGCTACAACCTCGCAGTCACCTTTTCTAGCTTCGTTAAATCTACCAGATTTAACCAAGTTGACAAACGAACCCATTGCACACAACCCCATATGCCCTCCCATGCCCACGAAGATCCCTTCAGACATTCAAAAGTTTGAAGGAGAGCAAGCGGAAGACCTAGGAAATCATGTTATGAATCTCCACCTGTGGTGTTCATTCAACAACATTGTTGACAATACTATTTGGCTGAGATTGTTTCAACGCACTTTAACTGCAGTAGCAGTGAAATGGTATGTGGAGCAACCATCTGCTACACATGGAACCTTTAGCACCTTTCCACTGTGTTCCTGACCTATTTTTAGTTACCCATCCACCATGATTTTGGAATGGAATTACTGACCCACTTTAGGCAAACCCCCTGTAATATTCCTTTTCAGGAATTTCTGCAATTTCTTCAATGAGGACGCTGTATAAGGAAAACCATGCAACAGAGACACACAAAAGGACTTGGATCTTCTTAAATATGCTGTATGTAGCTTAAATATGAAATGGCATTAGAAAAAAATCATTCTAGCTACACTAAACAGATCTCCCCCGCTCATATATGCTCAAAAGCACCCCAATCCCACAACTTCACAAAATAGAATTGTTGAAGACTGCAAAAACGTAATTTTTATTAGGGAATCTATAGAAAAATATGATTTAATACATATCTAGAGCTTTCATTAAACATAGAATCAGAAATGAGAGGTTTGACCTCTTTTACATGCACATCAGAACATCCCGGCAAAGGTTTCCGACAAAATAGAAACATAAAATGAAGCACTGTAGAAAATAACGTAGTACACTGCAACTATATATTAGGAAATAATGAATATAATCTGAAATAGATGAATAATACAGAAATTGGTCCAAGGCCTTCTTCAATAGACCTTTCGAAGTGGAATAGACACCTCCTCCTCCAAAACAAGCACAAAATAGAAGGGTTTTAACCCAGCAGTTGCTGCACCTGCAGAAATGACACAGTTACTGGAAGTGACTATGTTGTAGATGATGCAGAATGGATTCCCTCAAGTTATATGATGAAAAGTAAGCTCAGGACCTTCCCTTTTGATCTCACAACCAGCAAGACCAAAGGTGAAGATGGAATTCCCACATGAGAATTCTTTTCCACTAAACAATGCTGCAACTACAGTTAAATAGATGGAGCTTGAAATAAGTCAAAATACCAAAAAAATATGCTTACTGAATGCCTTCCTTGCTGCTATCTCCTCCTTCTTATCCTTGGTGAGATTCCTCACCCCAGACCCCACTCATTGATGAGGTGACTTCCTTGAGAAGATTCCCCTTTCAAAACTGTGCTGCCCTAGTTGGTTTCCCTCTTGTACCAATGCTGTTGACTTGGTCAACTGGATCTAGTTCACTGGTATTGTCCTCTTTCACACCAAGGTGGCTTTATTTGTCCTTCCAACATGATCCTTTTTCACACTGGGATTTGTTTTTATTGACTTTCTACTCTTCTGCTGCAAAAATGGAGCAAGTATAATATTCCAAATAGTAGTGGATAATTGGGAATATTACAGTCCTCCCTGCTCAAATTTTCTTGCCCAAAAGCAACAGTAAAGAAGGATGCTGCAAGATCTTCTCTCCCTCCCAAGTGGCATCCTCATCTGGTAGATTTCTCCATCGAATCAGATATTCCTTGATGACTCTATTCCTTAGCTGCCTCTCCCTTGTGTCTAATATTGCTTCTGGATGCAAAATTAGGTGGCCCTAATCATCAATAGGGGGGAGATCCATGTTGGCAACTATATTCCTTCCAATGGCCTTCTTGAGGCAAGAGACATGGAATATATTGTGGATCTTGCTTCCCTTGGGAAGCTCCAGCTCATATGCTACCTTACCGACACACTTGATCACCCTGTATGGCCCATAGAAACGTGGTTTGAGCTTTTCAGCTCCCTTCTCCTTGAGTGTGGACTGTTTTTAAGGCTGAAGACACAGATAGACAAGATCCCCCACCTCAAACTGTCTCTCTATCCGATCATGGTATGCATACATCTTCTGCTAGTTCTAGGAAGTAACAATATTGTCCTTGAGTGCCCTGAGTATGTCCTGGTTCTTCTGAATCAATTCCTTTTCCCTTGGAGCCTTACTTGCCCCAAACATAACATCAGAAAATGAGAGTGCCTCATACCCATATAAGGCCCAGAATGGAGTCATGCCAATAGAAATATGGTGAGTAGTGTTGTAACAATACTCTCCCAAGTGGAGCCAACGCATCCAAGCTCTTTGTTGCCCTGCTACAAAGTTCCTCAAGTAGCCTTCCAGCCACTTGTTCACTATCTCAGTTTGTCCATTGGTTTGGGGGTGATAGCTAGTGCTTGGAGTCAAATCAGTCCCCACTAATCGGAAAAGTTCTTGCCAAAAGCCACCCATGAAGTGGCTGTCCTGATCACTCACTATGGTCCTTGGGAGACCGTGGAGTCTAAATACATCTCTGAAGAAGAGCTCAACTACATGTGAAGCAGTATAATGTGCAGAAATGGCAAATAAATGAGAGTAATTTGTTAGTCTATCAACAACTACAAAGATACAATGCTTACCTTGTACTGTCGCTAGGCTGGTGATGAAGTCCATAGAGATACTTTCCCACTTCCCTTCTGGAATAGGTAGTGGCTACAATAACCCAGCAGGGTGGGTGTGTTCTCCCTTATTCCACTGAAAAATGGTGCAATATTTAACATGTCGGAGCACATCCTCCTTGAGACCCTTCCATGAGAATATCTCTCTTATGGCCCTGTAAGTCTTTGTGAAACCTTGATGCCTGATAAGTGGGGAATCATGTGATGCCAATAAGATATTCTCCTTGAGCTTGGAATTCTTAGCAAATAAGATTTGGTCCTGGTAATAGATGACCTCATCCATTACTCTAAACCTCTCATCTGATTCCACCCCATCAAGTATTTCACATGCAAAGTCATCTTTGGAATACTCAACTAAAAGTTGAGCTTTCCAATCTGCGTCCATGCACCTCAAAGATAGTGCTGTAGGCCTCCTGGATAGTGCATCAGCTACTACATTGCTCTTCCCCTTGACATATTCTATGTCAAAATCATAAGCTTGGATTTTTCTCACCCACTTCTTTTGTCTCTCCTGGAGTTGTTTCTGTTCAAGGAAGAATCTAAGACTATTATGGTCAGTCTTCACCTTGAACTTATTCCCCACCAAGTATTGCCGGACTTTGGCTAATGCATACATGATAGCGAACATCTCTTTATCATATATGGGGTATAAAATCTCATGAGGGAGAAAATTCTTACTCTCAAAGGTTATAGGATGCCCACCTTGCATCAAGACTGCTCCAATACCTTCACCTGATGCATCACATTCTAGAAAAAAATGTTGAGAAAAGTCAGGCAAAACCAAAACAGGACAACTACTCATTACCTCTTTGAGCTTATCAAAAGCCCTCTGTGCTGTAGGTGTCCAATGGAAATCTCCCTTCTTTTTCAAGTCTGTGAGTGCTGCTGCTAGTTGTGAAAACCCTTTCATAAACTTCTGGTAATAAGTGCATATGCCCACAAACCCCCTGAGTTCTGTGACATTCATGGGGTCAGGCCAATCTTTGATAGCTTGGATCTTCTCCTCATGTACCCTCACTCCATCTACTCCTATGATGTGCCCCAAATACAACATCTTTGTGAGGCCAAATTCACATTTGGAGAGCTTGGCATAGAATTGTTGCTCCTTGAGGATATGTAAAAGTGTCTCAATATGCTGTAAGGTCTCCTCCCAAGTGCGGTTTTAGATAAGAATATCATCAAAGAAGATCAATACAAACTTTCTCAAATGACCACAAAAGATGTGGTTCATGCATGAGTTCATGAATCTTGGAGAAGTATTTAGATCCCCTCAACTCATCCATGAGTTCATCGATACTGGGTATAGGGTACCTGTTCTTCATGGTATTCTTGTTCAAGGCCCTATAATCAATGCACATCCTCAATGTTCCATATTTCTTCTTTACCAAGACCACTAAAGAAGCAAAAGGACTAGTACTAGGCTGGATGTGTCCTAGAGCTAGCAGCTCTTAGATATCCCTCTCAATATCATCCCTATAAGCCTTGGGGTGCCTATAAGGAGTGGTGATTACTTCTTGGATCCCTTGTTCCAACTCAATAGTGTGTTCAAACCCTCGGTCATGAGGTCTCCCTGGTGGGATATCTCCAAATACTGTAGAATACTGGTCCAAGAGAGACCAAACATCTGGATGCACTGGTGAATCCTTGCCCCTTACCTCTGATACATGCAGCTCAACTGCCCATTCAACATCCCCTCTGTGCAGATCGGCCTCCATCCTGGGTGCTAAAACAACCTGAGGGGGATATGTGTTTATACCCTTGATCTTTTGATACTGGCCATCCTTCCCTCCTGTCCATTCCATCTCCAAAGTTCTCCAATTAGTGGTAACTCTCCTGAGAGTGATTAACCACTGGACTCCCAATATGAAATTGGTGTCTGGAATGTATACCAAAAAGAAGTGGTCTGTCAAGGTGTAGGCCCCCATGGTAATGGTTAGTGCTGGAACATACTTGGCACACTGTAGGGTCATAGCTCCTGGGACCAAAACTGAGAATCCCTCAAACTCCTCCATGTGGATTCCTCTCCTTTGTACCAGCTGTGCATCAATAAAATTATAAGTAGCCCCACTATCTATCAACATAGAGATTATTTGCCCCATAATAGTACCTCTCATCCTCAAGGTCAGATATTTTGGGACCCCTCTTAATGCTGCAATAGCTCCCCCTCTTGGAGAAAAGTCTTCTATGGATGGTACAGTGCTGGCATCCTTCTTGGAGAAGGTCTTGACATGATGTGTCCTTTCTGGAACACATTCTCCCTCCAAATCAGAAACATGGATTTTATTCCTTGGTCTTGAGTAGGCCTCCTGCTGTAATAATGTTCTTGCCTTGGGCAAGATGTGTTGTAGGTCTCTAGATTTCTCCACAGCTTCAAGGAGTGTGGTTGGCTTAGTGGATTTGACCAACCCCTGAAATGGTTCAGCCACCCCATTAATAAACATGTATACCTTCCTGCTCATAGTGAGGTTGGATACCATCATTGAACGTTGCAAATACTCAGCAATATAATCCTTAAGATCTCCCACCTGTTTGAGCTTGGTTAACTTGAAAAAATGGACTTCCTGATCTCTTGGATCAAATATTTCCACTAGCTTCTTGGTGAAAGTGAGTATGAAGTGATGTGATGATGCCCAAGTGTGGTCAATCCATGAAACCACCATTCTTGAGCTCCCCCCTCTAGGTGCAGCACAAATATCTTGATGGCTTCTATTTCAGAAACCTTGTTGAGCTGGAAGTATGTGTCCAGCTTCTCCACCCAAGCCTTGGATGTACACTTAGGTGTCCCATCAAATGTGGGCAGGAAGAACCCTACCATATTGCGCTGTAGGGCTGATCCCTACATCAAGTTCTCCTCCTTTTGATGAGGATCAATCCTCCTTCCATCCTTGATCTGGAAAAACTCCTGAAAGCTCAAGTGCTCTTTGAACCTTTGATATTGGCGTTCATATTCTTCAAAAGACTCTCCCACGGTTCCCTCCTTATCTCCTCCAGTTAGAAATGAAGGCATGGTAGAGCGTTGTGGTGCAGCTGAATGCCCCATGCCATTTGAAGTGCTGGTGCTTGCCTCATGGCAAAACTCTATAGAATCCCCTTCATGTCTCATCTCCTTGAGGTCACTTGCAATGTTATGCAGGGTTAGAAGTAGGAGATTCGAAATATCTTCCTCCTCCATGCTGAAGATAAATTCCCCCACAAGCTAAGCCAAGAGCAGAGCTTTGATACCACTGTAATATTCCTTTTCAGGAATTTCTGCAATTTCTTGAATGAGGACGCTGTATAAGGAAAATCATACAAAAAAAACAAAAAAAATGACTTGGATCCTCTTATATATGATTTATGTAGCTTAAATATGAAATGGAATTAGAAACAAATCATTCTAGCTACACTAAACAGATCTCCCTCGCTCATATATGCTCAAAAGCACCCCAATCCCACAACTTCACAAAATAGAATTGCTGAAGACTGCAACAACGTAATTTTTACTAGGGAATCTATAGAAAAATATGATTTAATACATATCTAGAGCTTTCATTAAACATAGAATCAGAAATGAGAGGTTTGACCTCTTTTACATGCACATCAGAACATCTCGGCAAGGGTTTCTGGAAAAATAGAAATATAAAATGCAGCACTACAGAAAATAATGCAGTACACTACAACTCTGTATTAGGAAATACTGAATATGATATGAAATAGATGAATAATACAGAAATTGGCCCAAGGAATTCTTTAATAGACCTTCCGGATTGGAATAGACACCTCCTCCTCTAAATGAAGCACAAAATAGAAGGGTTTTAACCTAGCAATTGCTGCACCCGCAGAAATGATGCAGTTACTGGAAGTGAATGTGCTGTAGATGATGCATAATGGATACACTCAAGTTATATGATGAAAAGTAAGCTCAGGACCTTCCCTTTTGATCTCACAACCAGCTAGACCAAAGGTGAAGATGGAATTCCCGCATGAGAATTATTTTGCACTAAACAATGCTGCAAATATAGCTAAATAGCCGGAGCTTGCAATCAGTAAAAATTCCAAACAGAGATGATTACTGAATGCCTTCCTTGTTGTTATCTCCTCCTTCTTATCCTTGGTGAGCTTCCTCACCCTGGACCCCACTCATTGATGAGGTGACTTCCTTGAGAAGATTTCCCTTTCAAAACTGTGCTGCCCTAGTTGGCTTCCCTCTTGTAGCAACACTGTTGACTTGGTCAACTGGATTTAGTTCACCAATATTCTCCTCTTTCACACCAAGTTGGCTTTATTTTTCCTCCTAACATGATCCCTTTTCACACTGGGATTTGTTTTTATTGACTTTCTACTCTTCTGCTGCAAAAATGGAGCAAGTATAATATTCCAACTAGCAATGGCTAATTGGGAATATTACACCCCCACTGTCCATATCTCAGACTATCTCCACGAATGACGGCGGTGTCATAGTTTGTGGAAAGCCAAACTCGACGATCGAGTTCTGTTAGACCTGTTCCTGAAAACTCTCACCGTAGAGATTTCGAAGGATGTGGCACAACAAAAGCCCATATCCAAAGAGGACACCATCAATAAGGCCTAACAACTCGAGCTGATCTATATGCAGTTAGGGTATATCTACAATATCCTACCAAACACCCTGCGCCTACAAACTTATAAAGAATTTCCAGGTGCGTCGAACTCTACAGACAATTTAATTGGGTCATTGACCCAAAGTTACCCAGGAAACAATCTTCAAAACCCCAGTTACACATATGATTCTACCCAGAATGTACCACAACTCGGCTACCAAAGTCATCACATGCCTCCGCAAAATTTGACCAGTAGGGCGTCGTCGTATCACCATTAGCACAGAGGACCCTATCCTCCAGCTCAAGGGACCTAGTACGCAGATAGACATACTAACGAAAGAGCTCCCCCCAATAGCCATTTGAAAAATAGGGGCCGCATCATGCTTAGTCCCTAGCACAAGACCCTCCCATGCAGAATAATGCACAGGTGAAATTTGTGCAACCTTCCCAAAACCAACCACGCCAACCATATAACCAGGAGAATTATCCTCCTAACACGGTTAAGAAAAAAGGAAAAAAACAAGCCTAAAGGAAATCTTGGGCAGGGGGGCAGCAACCAGAAATGCCCTCCATGATCTCAAGCTGGAGGAAACTCCAATTGAAATCAAAACCAGGAGCCAATCAAATCCCATAGGTAGAACAAGAGGCCACCTCTCTGAACAAACCAGTCTTGTTCAATCTGTTGTGAGTACGACCATTACACTCAACACTTTCCCGACCTCCCTGAGTTGAAGAAGATGTAGAGTAACCATGGATAGGGGGGATCTGCCCAGCAACCAACAGTCATGCGCAAGCCCTTACCCCATCAAGGGAAAATTAGCACACAACAACAAAATCTTGGTGACTCCGGAAAAAACAACCACGAAATCTACATGACTGACGAGGAAATGTTTTTTCAAACACGAAATCGAAATTACGATACCCCACTAGATGCCAACGCGTCAGGGGCTAGTACCAGTGCACCAAAAACACCTTTGACCATATCAAAGATGCCTATTGAACCTTTGCCAAAGATGGCTAAGGGACCAACTAGGCTAGCAGAAAACTATTCCAAAGCAGCCCATAACTATAGCATCGTGGATGATCTAGCCTAATCTCCTATCGCTATGTCAGCTTTGGAGGTATTACAGTCATGCCTAAAGTGACAAAAAGCCTTGCTATCTACGTTAGGCGCTATTGACCCTGCTAAAACATGCCTAATGGATTTTGATTTAGACAAAGCCACCCTTAGACTTCCTTCAATGGTCACCTTTCAGATACCAATATCGATCCAAAACATTACCATTCATCGATGTGTCATTGATGAGGGTGCATCCACATGCATCATGTCAAAAAATATTTGGCAGAAGTTAGGGTCTCCCGAGCTAAGCGGCTATCAGACATCACGCTTAGAGCATACGATGGTCGCCCTTCAACCTCGTCGGTCTCTACCAAAACGTCCCAGTATGCTTAGCCAGAAAGACAGTTCTTGTAGACATTGAAGTCTTGGATGCCCACTTGGACTACAATATACTCCTTGGTTGGAGTTATATGTACGCCACGTCAGCTGCAACATCCTCTGTCTTCCGAACTATGATGTTCCCTTGTGAGGACCGCATCGCTACTTTCGGCCAATTGACGTATAGTGAAAAGAAGCCCCTAAAAAATACTGATGTCATTCTACCCTACGTAAATACATCCACGGATGTGATTTCACGGTACCAAGAATATGGCCTCGGCCAGTTCAAACCATCGTCCATCTTAGGATCATTCCTAGGAGATCCCCCCATTATACTTGAGTCATCACCTGATGTCACAGGAGCTCCGGTGTGCATGATGTCTAAATCCAACACTGAAGTTAGTCAGGACATGAATATGAGCAGTAATAACACCGAGTCCTTGACTACAACAACCTCTCTAGCCTATGCTGCTTCCCAAACCTCTTTCCTCTACCCCCCAGCCGGTTTCGTATCCCAGTAGGTTTTGGAAATGGTAGTTTTACCAAGCATATCTTTCACAATACCAGTTTGGTACCTCGTCCCCCCTAACGGGATAGGAGCCACACACATCATCTCCATGGGGTTAAATCCCCTCAGTCCTGAGGAGGCCCCACCCATACAAGAAACTGTCAAAAACATTCCTGCAAAGGAAACTCCCATTGCAAAAATGATGATTTCGGCTAAGAAAAATAAGAGAGGGAAGAGGGTGGAGACTCTCACCATACAAAGGGAATCATCTGGTTGTGCCATATGTGACGTAGTAGGTCACCCTACCCATATCTACCCAGAGCTAGATGAACTAAAACCGCTCCTTGACTCTGAGGCAGACATTGCAACACCACGTTCTTGAAAAAAGGAACTTGCCACCAAAGGTAAAGGCAAAGCATTGCAGACCAATCACGGATGTGCTATCTACAGCAATTATGGGCACTATACCCATCATTTCCCAGAAATCCCATGATATAGGGATGCCTTGCACGCGATTGAGCGATCCTATCAAGAGGATCCCTCCACACAGTCATCTGGAGATGAACCTCGTACCATACTGTACCTGCAGGAGGAATGATGGTCACTAGAAGGACTCCCATTCATATTTCCCGCTCCTATCATATGCTGCATGCTATGCAATGAACATGGTCACTTAATCAAATAATGCACAACCCTGGAAATCATCCACAGATGGTATCCAATAGAACGGGTTTATTATGTTGGTTTGCGAGCAACACAATTCACATGTCCTTCATGTGCCAACAACCACCTTCTGGAAAATTTCCACTATATCCCCCGATTCCGCTTAGTGTTGGCTAGTTTATGCTCAGCCATAGTCCACCTCTCCAAAGAAGATGACAGAGACTTGGAATCCATGAATAGCACGACAGCGCAAGAAGATATGATGAGCATATCCATCCTCTTCCTGTCAGCTGGAAAGCGACCAATTAGGGAACCCTTAGTTTCCTCCAACCACTCTCTACAGAGAAGACCAACATGTGTGTTATGTAAAACGCCCAATCATGTGGTCGCCATTTGCCCTGAGTTAGCAACATTATGATGTTGGTACCTCGCCAGACCACAAAATGAGCACATCGGGACCCCCATATCTAGGCTAGTTTTCCTAGTATGTCAAGGCAATCATTGTGGACAACGGTGTATCTACGTCCCGCAAGTTTGTCCTCTAATCTATATGATTCACACATTAGAGAAGAAATTAGACAATCTCCTCAAACGATATAGAAAGTACATCACCCCTAGGCCAACAACCCCACACCCACATCGATTTAGTATTCCAAATTGGAAATAGTAGCAATACAAGTCATAGTAATGTAAAAAAAAGAAAATCTAATCATGTCATGAGAGGGATCAATATGCAGCCATCATTTTATTAATATATCAGCAACAATATACAAAAATATCTTGAGGGACAAGCCACTCAAGTAATAAGAACAATCCTCCAATGTTTTATCACAAAATTAGACCTGATAGGCTACCAATCAAGTTAATCTCATGTAACTATTTCAGACCAATCTTTTGGCTGGGGCTTAGCCTCCTCAACCTGAGAGGGCTCTCTCAAGGGTTTATGATTTTTGATAAATATGTAGATGGCTAACTCTATATGGGATAAAAGCGGATAAATGATATAAAATGGTTGTAAATCACATTAGCAAGTTTACATTGGGCTTATGGAATCATAATAGCTTCATAAAAACCAAAACAATATACCTAGCATGGAAGTCAAGGCATATCAAAGTTCAAGTCAAGGAATACACATATATAGAACAATGAAACACACAGTTAGTTTGTCTATGAACGAAGTCAGAGCATCATTGATGAATTTTGAGTTACATAAGAAAACACCACTCCAATAAAATATTGAAAAGATGCCATCAGAACAAGAACATACAAGAACTCCTTATGAATCTTAAGTTGTCTAAGTAGAAACTCTATATTAAGCTGAAAACAGTGATTGACAATAAACACATTCTTTTTGCTAACAAATGTCCAACCCTTTATATTTCAACTCCTTGATATTTTATATATCATTTACATCATAAGATAAGATTCTCCACAACTAGATACATCAAATTCCTATGCTTTGACACCTATCCTAACCATAAAACATGGTATTTATTACGAACACAACTGTAAAACTAATATAGAGTCCTATTACAAATAGAATTAGAACTCATTCGATTCTACTCAAATTTTTTTTATCTAAAATTAATTACATGATTTTCCATCTATATTTCCATTAAGTCGAATCCTGGTGATGATTTCCAACTTTTTATGACCATAATGCTGATGATGTTGATCTCCTGCAAATCAGGAAACTGCTCCCCTATTTTTAGGCTTAGGATTCTTTTAGTTTCTTGAGATATTATGACCACTTATAACCCATAACTTCGAGGCTAATTGATTTCAAGAACATGATTAGCATATGTCCCAAGTCATCCCTTCATTCCAGCTGTGTAAAATCCACTTTGAACTTCTCAAAACAGTGAAAACAGACCTGTGCTACGAAAGCAGCACAGTTTCGTAGCGATTTTGGTAGCACAATATTTTTACCCATTTTCCTTCAAAATTTAGCTTCCTTTCCTTTAGGGTTACTTTAATATCCATTTGAAATATTTTCCTTAGAAATTTCAAGTCAAAATACATGGGCTTCCCTCCAAAATTTGATAATAAAATGGTGAAAAAGATGCTACAGCAGTTTCGTAGCACATTTCACCCTTTTTGCACTATATGCACTACAAAACTACTGTGTAAGCAGTTTTAACTAGATTTTATTCAAAATTTGAAACAAAATATGCCAGAAATTTAGAAAGTCACTGGCCTCATCAAAACCATCAGCTATATGAATTGAAAACATAACCTTGATAAAATTTAATCCTCATTTTCCATTTTGAGTTTGCTTTGAATTTGTCATTTTGTACCTCTACTCTTTAGTTCATCTTGAGACTGCTTTAATTGTAGCTCCAAATCCTCCACTTGGCCTCTTAGCTTTCTATTACTGGCTTTCAAATGGGTGTTGATCACTCTAACACATTTTTCTATTTTAATGGATGGAATTGTCCATGTAAACAACTGTTGTGCACTACTTGGGATCTCTGACCTAGCAACTATTTGACCTTCCCAAACAACCTTCATCCTCTTGAATTCTATCTTTTCAATGCTATAATTTATGGCCCTCTTTCTCATACATTCCATCTCTTGGTTTTCTAGCTTCAACCTTTCTTCCAGCAGTTGACACTCTGTCATGTTTTCCTTTCCCTTCATTGTCTTGCTAGCTACATGCTCCACTATAGGTGATGAGAGATCAAACACCTCTTCAGGGAATTTTTCTGCTTCAATAGTTACTTGGATAACTTTACTACCTTCTTGGAGTTTCTTTTCATGCCTGGTTAAAGGTTTCCTAGCTTGAAAAACAAAGGCTGCATTCTCACCTTCAAATTCCAATTTCAATGCTGATTTCATTTTTCTCTATTTGGGTTCATTAACTTCAATGAAATCTGCATGCACAGTGGGTGATTATTCTATATCAATTGCATGATGTATATCATCCAAGTTGCTTTTCATCATTGGGCTATCCTCTGTCACTGAAACAACTGCTTTTCCCTTTGATGCTGTTGCTTGGATTCTTGTCTTTCTCTGGATATCGTGCTTACTAGCCACTTGTTTTTGTTTTGTTTCTTTGACCCTTTCTACTCTCTGTTTTGCAGGTGATGGGGTTTCTGAAACAAGCACTAATTATTTCTCAGTTGTATCTTCAACCTGTTTCCTTGGTTTCAACTTTACAAAACTCTTTGCTTTAGTAACCACTGGCTGACTGGATTATGCTACTGGTGGTGAAGGATTCCCCTTAATCTTAGGGTTTATAGCCAAGGTTAGGGCTTCCATTTCAAATACACTCATAAATAAAAAGGAAGACCAATCCGTATTTATTTTCTAAAGCTCATTCAAAACCAGTAACTTTATCAAACCGTGATGAAACAGAGATTTTTCACAGCCATCAGATTTAGCTTGGACTTTGTCAATCATTTTAGCAAGGCTTCTATGCAAGTAAAATGGTAAGTCTAATGATATCATACCTGTGAAATGCAACAACAGTTTGAAATGATAAGTGTAAACTTTATGGTACCTGCCTTCACATGTGAAATATATTTGAATGTTGAATAACAACTTTGCATAGTTGTCCTTGATACAGCTTCTAGGTATTGCATTGTTTAGGTCCATGTCTACATATTAAGGTTTCATAAATTCCTTGCATGGCTCCACGTCGAACCTAAAACATTTAAACCAAGATTCTTGTCCCCTTGGTATCTCTGTCATAGTAGCTATGATCTTAGGTGTAACTGGCATATTTATCATTCCAACTTTGGTGGAGGTTCCACTTAAATGTAAAGAAAATTCTTTGGACACCAGAGTGTGGCAACCATATAGCTATTCACAAAATTTGAGACAACCAGCTTTGCTAAAAGCCTCCATTACGTTTTGATCCTCCATAACAACATTTGCATTCTCAGGCTCGTATCTTAGGTAATGTCCCCCTCTGTGGACCTTCTTCTCTTCTACCATGTTTCTTGTAAAGAAAACTTGTTAGCTTCTCTAAAACCTGTAAAATAACCTCTCTTGATTTGATGAACAACCTCACTTGATTTGGTGAGAGTTATCTTTGAATAGAACAACCACAAACTTATCTTTACTGCTTCAGATCTTGGACAACATATGTGAAGGTAAATGAAACAGAGATGACTGAATTAGGAAAAAAATTCGAATTAGAGATGTCACCTCATGACCAAATGATGTTTGATTGATATCCTATCATGAATATGATGACTATAGGACAGGTAAGTACATTGAATCTGGTAATTAGCTGACTCACCATACCCCTATCATATCATTCTCCAACTGAAACTGACAGATCTCAACTTATTTGACATGATAGCTAAGAAACATCACTTTCATAATGCTCATAGTGTAATTTTCACACTTTGTGCTATGAAAATAACAGCGCTTTCGTAGCGTAAAACTCCCTTTTTGAACTAATGGCGCTACGAAACTGTGGATTTGTGACTAATTGTAGAAAATTAGCCCAAAACTTACTTAGATGACCCTTGAATGAAAAATGTGAACTTTTTGACTATGGAATGGACCTATAAAGACCTTATTTGAATTCTGATGATGATCAATAAACCTCTAAAACTATGACATACCCTTAACCATGCTAAAATGACTTTAAAAAATATTTAGACCATGATCAGAACAAAGTTGACATACAATGTTTTGAATTTTTTTTCTTTTTTTTGGGTGATAACAATGTCTCCACTTGGGATAGTGTGCCCCTGTGGTACACTAAGAACCAACAATTCTAGTGCTGCTATCCATTTTCTTTACCAAAACAGTAAAAAATTGAAATTTCCAAGCTTCCTCCTCAAGCTCTAATGGCCTTCACCTCGGGCTCAAGGTTACTGATTTTGCTTGTCATTATTTGTAGAAAAACCTATAAAATGGAATATATACAATGACATGAACAATCCATCAGATTTTAGGAAGAACAATGCTTCAAAAACCTACCATTGACATGTCCTCCAGCATATGGTTTTCCATCTATCTCCTGCAGTATGTAAGTATTGTTTCCATGAAAATCATCTATCTTGAAAGCACCTTTCCATAAGTTCTCAACTTACCATGTTTTCATTTCTCTTCAATTCTGGCCTCCCATTTCATCACTTCATCTTGAATTTGAAAAATCTCTTCCTTGATCATCTTATCAAATGTACGATTGATTATGTTTTGAGATTGCTGATTGCTGTCATAAACTTCATTCCTTTTCTCTTGCAGAGCTATTAGCTGATTAATTCTCCTCTGGATTGCATTTGGTTCCTCTTCCAGCCCTTGAATCAGCTTCATAACAGGGACCCCTAGTGATATAGGAAAAACAGTCTCAACGCCATATACCAATTCATATGGTGAAGTTCCAATTGACATCTTTGTGCATATCTTGTCAGCCCATAAGGCATACTTCAGCTTCAAATGCCATGCCTTCTTATTCTCCTGCAACACCTTTTTAATGATCCTTACAATACTCTTGTTAGAATATTCAACAAGGCCATTTCCTTGCGGATAGTATGCAGTAGAATGCCCAAGAGTAATATGATATTGATGACAGAAATTGATCAGCTTATTAGACTTGAATGCCTATGAATGATCAGTTATAATCTTCATGGGGAAACCAAAACTAGACAAGATATTATTTTCTAAGAAAGAAATAATCACATAATCTTTTTCTTGCCTAGTTGGAATTGCTTCAATCCATTTGGTGAAGTAATCAGTTGTTGTAAGAATCCAACGATGCCGACCTAAAGATGATGGATGAATCTCCTCAATAAAATCTTGTCCCCACTACTGGAATGGTGCTTCTACATAAATAGGCTTCAAAGGTAAGGGTACAAGTTTCTTCTTACCCTCGAAAATCTGACATTCATGGTAGGAAGCAACCCTCTTGTATACATCCTTAAACATTGTTGGCCAATAACACCCTGCTCTCAGAATTTTGTTCACTGAAACCTTCCAATAATGGTAACCTCCACAATCCCCTTTGTGAAACTCCTCAATTACTTTATCAGCCTCCTCCTTCAGCTAGTAATTAAAAAAAATTCCACCAGTATCCTTTCAAAACAAAATTCTGTCAAATATAAAGTATCTCAAAGATTTCAGCTTAACAAACCTTGCTTTGGACTTTGTTAAATCAGCAGGTGCTTTATGGTGCTGTAGGGCAAAAACAAGTTCCTTGTACCAATCTGAGGTGATATATTTTTCTTCAATAAGAACTAGTTCCTCCTTATCATCTGAAATTTATGATATTTCTGCAATCCAATTTATATCAAGATAGTCAAAGTTTGACTGTTCCATCAGCTTTTCCAAGCCTTTCCCTTTGACCAATTTTGTTGGTTTAATCTCTATATCATATTCTAGCAACTTAGCAATCCATTTCCCACTCTTACCATCAGGGTCGGCTTGAGTGAGGATGTCTTTCACAACAATATTAGGAACAAACACCACAATATGAGAATGAAAAATATAAATTTTGAAATCTTTGATAGCCTTCACCAGAGCATAGGCTTGCTTTTCTAAGATATTATACTTCAGCTCAGAATTGGCTAATGTCCTACAAAAGAAAGAAATCGGCTACTCAATACTTTGCTGTCCTTTTTGTAGCAGAACTCCAGCGATAGTATTCTCTGATGCAAAGATAAAAACCAGAAATTCCTTTGAGAAATCTAGACTGATCAATACTGGTGCTTGTGTGAGTGCTCTTTTGATCTCTTTAAATGAGTTTCTTGCCTCTACTGTCCACTTAATATCAACTCCATTCTTTAGCAACCTTATTATTTCCTTCACAATCTCAGCAAAATTAGGAATAAATCGCCTTACAAAATTTACCTTTCCAAGAAAAGATTGAATCTCCTTCCTACTTATTGGAAAATCCACCTTCTGAATTGCACTGACCCTGCTTGGATCAATCTTAATCCCATCTTTAGAAATGATATTCCCAAGTAATTTACCTAAAGTTAAAGCAAAAATAATTTTGGTGGGATTTAGAGAGATGCCAAACCTTCTACATTTCAACAGAATTCTTTCCAATTGTTTCAAGTGATCTTCTTCCTTCCTTGAGAAGATTGTTATGTCATCAAGATAAAAAACCACCATCTTGTCCTTCTCTTCAGAAAATGCATTGTCCATTGCCCTCTGAAAGGTAACTCCTGTATTCATGAGACCAAATGGCATCTTGGCGTACATAAAAGTACCCCAGGGTGTAGTAAAGGCTATTTTTTCCTGATCATCAGGATGCACAAGGATATGATTATAACTTGAAAAACGATCAAGCATAGAAATTCTCTGAGAACCCACAATAGTTTTCAAAATTTGATCCATCTTTGGGAGAGGATAATTATCTTTCAGGGAAGCTTTATTCAAATTTCTGAAGTCAATGCATATTTTGATTTCTCCACTCTTCTTCTTAACCGGAACCAAATTTGCAAGCCAATTTGAAAATCTGATTAGGACTATAACTTTAGCATCAAAGAGATTTTTAACCTCCTTCTCAATCAAAGATATGAGAAGCAGGTTGATACTCCTTAAATTTTGCTTGCAAGGTCTTTCATTTTCTTTTATGGGAATAGTATGTTGAATAATGGAGGGATCATATTCTTTAAAATCAACATAGTTCCAAGCAAAGACATCTATGAATCTTTTCATCATTTCAACATACTTCAACTTCATATTAGTTGAAAGAAATTTTGGAAGTTTAATCATTTTGGGAATAGCTATAGTACCAAGGTTATAGCTCTCAAATTCTTCATCATCAGCTTGTATCTTAGGGGATTTTAAAACATCATTATGATAAAAAAGTTTTTCTAGAGGTATGAGTCCCTTTGGTATGGAATTATTCTTTAGTTGCAAAACTTCAAAACTCCCTTTAGATTCAACCAACATGTTTTGCTGATATACTTGTACATTTTCAAACTCTTCTTTCAGCTCAATAAAGTTTTTCACCTGTTGATCATCCTCAAAAACTTGCCAATGAGTAATATTATTAGGGATGGCTAGCCTATGGCGGACCTCAACTTCATACTTTTTTGTGGAGTGCATAGGAATAATGAAAAGACTTGCAGAGACAGCAAGAGAGTCAACAATGGAATTTTGTTCTCTAGTTTTGACTGTGAATGAATAAGCTTGAAAGTTTTATAAGATGTCCAAAACCAAATTCCTATATGATTTCATTCTTGTGTCCTTTGTTTGATAAACATCCTCAATCTATTTTATGACTAATTCTGAATCTCCAAAAAACAGAAATGTTTTGAGCATTCATTCTTTTCAACACTTCTAGACCCAAAATCAAGGGTTCATATTCAGCCATGTTGTTCGTGCAATAAAAGTTCAGTTTATAGGAAAAGAAACTACTCTCATCACTTGGATTTCTAATCTAGATCCCTGCTCTTGGTCCTTCTCTGCCTGCTGATCCATCAAAGTACAATGACCACCAACCTTCTTCCTCTTTATTGCTGACTTGTTGACCTTCTATTTGCTGATTTTCAGACTGCTGAATTTCAGAACTTTGATTTTCTGCTTCCCTTTCTTCTTCCGCTTCATTAGTCAATTGATTGAAAATAATAGTAGAACCAAGTTTAGTATCAAGAGCATAAATTAGAAAGTTTTGGGATTTATCTTTGCTACTCACCATGTAGGCCATCCTTGTCTCTCGATATAATATTCTTTTCTCCCCAAATATTGGAATGGTAGCATAAGTAAGATCCATCTGCATTGTACCTTTAATTTTTGTTGCCCATGACCTTGAAAACATCATACCAAACTTTGGTGGAATGTCTGCTACTACAATGTCCATGACTACAGTCTTAGCAGGAACTCCCGACAGATGCACCAAAATGTTATCACAAAATCAGACCTGATAGGCTGCCAATCAAGTTAATCTCATGTAACTATTTCAGACCAATCTTTTGGCTGAGGCTTAGTGTCCTCAACCTGAGAGGGCTCTCTCAATGGTTTATGATTTTTGATAAATATGTAGATGGATAACTCTATATGGGATAAAAGCAGATAAATGATATAAACTGGTTGTAAATCACATTGGCAAGAGTACATTGGGAATATGGAGTCATAATAGCTTCAACAAAACCAAAAAAATCTACCTAGCATGGAAGTAAAGGAATATTAGAGTTCAAGTCAAGGAATACACATATAGAATAGTGAAACACACAGTCAATTTGTCTATGAAGGAAGTTAGAGCATCATTGATGAATTCTAAGTAACATAATCAAACACCATTGCAATAGAATATTGAAAAGATGCCATTAGGACAAGAACATACAAGAACTCCTTATGAATCTTGAGTTGTATAAGTAGAAACTCTGTATTAAGCTAAAAAAATTCATTGACAATAAACACAGTCTTTTTGCTAACAAATGTCCAACCCTTTCTATTTCGACTCCTTGATATTTTATAGATCATTTAAATCATAAGACAAGCTTCTCCACAACTAGATACATCAAATTCCTATGCTTGACACCTATCCTAACCATAAAATATGGTATTTATTACAAACACAACTGTAAAACTAATATAGAGTCTTATTACCAATAGAATTAGAACTCTTTTGATTCTACTCAAAACAATTTTATATAAACTTAATTACATCATTTTTCACCTATATTTCCATTAAGTCGAATCTTGATGATGAGTTCCAACCTGTTATGACCATAATGCTGATGATGTTGATCTCCTGCAAATCAGGAAGCTACTCCCCTGTTTTTTGAAAATTCTGATATTTTTGCAATCCAATTTATATCAAGACAGTCAAAGTTTGATTGTGCCATCAGCTTTTCCAAGCCTTTCCCTTTGACCAATTTTGTTGGTTTAATCTCTATATCATATTCTAGCAACTTGGCAATACATTTCCCCCTCTTACCATCATGTTCGGCTTGAGTGAGGATGTCTTTCACAACAATATTAGGAACAAACAGCACAATATGAGAATGCAAAATATAAATTCTGAAATCTTTGATAGCCTTCACCAGAGCATAGGCTTGCTTTTCTAAGATATTATACTTTAGCTCAGAATTGGGTAATGTTCTACAAAAGAAAGAAATCGGCTACTCAATACCTTGCTGTCCTTTTTGTAGCAGAACTCCAGCGGCAGTATTCTCTGATGCAAAGGTAAAAACCATAAATTCCTTTGAGAAATATGGATTGATCAATACTGGTGCTTGTGTGAGTGCTATTTTGATCTCTTCAAATGAGTTTCTTGCCTTTTCTGTCCACTTAATATCAAATCCATTCTTTAGCAACCTTATTATGTCCACAATCTCAACAAAATTAGGAATAAATCACCTTACAAAATTTACCTTTCCAAGAAAAGATTGAATCTCCTTCCTACTTATTGGAAACTCCAACTTTTGAATTGCACTGACCCTGCTTGGACCAATCTTAATCCCATCTTTAGAAATTATATGCCCAAGTAATTTACCTAAAGTTAAAGCAAAAATACTTTTGGTGGGATTTAGAGAGATGCCAAACCTTCTACATTTCAGCAGAATTCTTTCCAAGTGTTTCAAGTGATCTTCTTCCTTCCTTGAGAAGAATTTTATGTCATCGATACAAAACCACCATCTTGTCCTTCTCTTTAGAAAATTAAATGTCCATTGCCCTCTGAAAGGTAGCTCCTGCATTCATGAGACCAAATGGCATCTTGGCGTACATAAAAGTACCCCATGGCGTAGTAAAGGTTTTTTTTTTCCTGATCATCAAGATGCACAAGGATCTGATTATAACCTGAAAAACCATCAAGCATAGACATTCTCTAAGAACCCACAATAGTTTGAAAAATTTGATCCATCTTTGGGAGAGGATAGTTATCTTTCAGGGAAGCTTTATTCAAAATTTTGAAGTCAATGCATATTTTGATTTCTCCACTCTTCTTCCTAACTAGAACCAAATTTGAAAGCCAATTTGAAAATTTGATTGGGACAATAACTTTAGCATCAAAGAAATTTTTAACCTTCTTCTCAATTAGAGACATGAGAAGCAGGTTGATACTCCTTAAATTTTGCTTGAAAGGTCTTTCATTTTCTTTTATGGGAATAGTATGCTAAATAATGGCAGGATCATATTCTTTAAAATCAACATAGTTCCAAGCAAAGACATCTGTGAATCTTTTCATCATTTCAACATACTTAAACTTCATATCAGTTGAAATAAATTTTGGAAGTTTAATCATTTTGGGAATAGCTATAGTACCAAGGTTACATCTCTCAAATTATTCATCATCAGCTTGTATCTTAGGGGATTTTAAAACATCATTATGATCAAAATTTTTTCTAGAGGTATGAGTCCCTTTGGTATGGAATTATTCTTTAGTTGCAAAACTTCAGAACTGCCTTTAGATTCAGTCAACATGTTTTGCTGATCTACTTGTACATTTTCAAACTCTTCTTTCAGCTCAATAATTTTTTTCACTTGTTGAACATCCTCAAAAACTTGCCAGTGAGTAATATTATCAGGGATGGCTAGCCTATGGCAAACCTCAGCTTCATACTTTTCTGTGGAGTGCATAGGAATAATGAAAAGACTTGCAGAGATAGCAGGAGAGTCAACAATGGAATTTTGTTCTGTAGTTTTGACTATGAATGAATAAGCTTGAAAGTTTTCTAACATGTCCAAAACCAAATTCCTATATTCTTTCATCCTTGTGTCCTTTGTTTGATAAACACCCTCAATTTGTTTTATGACTAATTCTGAATCTCCAAAAACATAAATGTTTTGAGAATTCATTATTCTCAACACTTCTAGACCCAAAATCAAGGGTTCATATTCAGCCATGTTGTTTGTGCAATCAAAGTTCAGTTTATAGGAAAAGAACTTATTCTCATCACTTGGATTTCTAATCTAGATCCCTGCTCCTGGTCCTTCTCTGCTTGCTGATCCATCAAAGTGTAGAAATTTGCTGAATAATGATTAGTTATTCACCGAGACTATCCTGATCACATGCAATTCGAATTTATATACAACACATAATCTCTTCCACTCAGATCATCAAACATGCAGAATTAAAATCAAGCGATAACACATCAAATCATCATACACATTAACACAGTATGTATGGGGAAAGCTTATAGCTGAAAACCCCGCAGCTATTGTGTATATTATAATGGAGAAATCATGTAACAAACTTAGTACAATACTTCTCACAAGTACTCAGTACTTTCTCATGAAGTTACACACAAACTAGCTCAGTTTTGAACAGGTTACTGGTTCAAAACTCACCGCCAATTGCCTTGCCTCTATTGCGCAATCCAGGCTTGTCTATATAGAGATCCAAGGTTCGAATCTCCTTGGCTTGACAACACAATCATCATGGGAAATTCCTCCAAGTGTGGTGCAAATCTCATGCACAACTGATGTCGCCACTGATTGCTAACTCCACCCTTTCATCTACCTCTTTCACTGGTCTCCACTGAACTGATCATGCACTGTAGTGAATTGATGTGTTCTTGAGTTGAATAATGAGTTACTAATTAATGATTAAATAATATTTAATTCACTCCAATCATAACTAATTGATTAGCTAGTTAAACTAATCTCAACTAGTTCAACTAAAATAAACAAAACACAACTCCACTATCTGTCTCATTAACTCCTCCAAACTTCTGCCACTGAAGTCCAACTAAAGTCAACCATGCATGATGCCATCAAACCCTTGGGAATAGCGTAATTCCTCTGTCAGATGCATGAGCCACTTCTGTAGCTCGAATTGAAGTGCTCCAAGAGAGTAAACTGCTGTTTAGAGTCCAAATATTATTAAGGGTAAATAATATTTGACTTCCCTATTTTTAGGATAGGCAGTCTAAATATAGACTTCGACCTATAGGTCCAAAAATAGAGGTCCATCTATTTTTACCAACATGACCAATACTCCAAGAATAACATACTGCAACCCCTGGACCATGCTCCATATGTCTAAAAATAGACATAATCTAAAAATAGACTTTGCGCCAGAATTGCCTGCGGGCCCACTTAGTGAAGGCGACTTCATTTCACTAAGCTCCATCATATTGCTGCATTTTCAACACTCCCTCTCAGCAAGATATGGATTATCTGCAACCCCTATCCTGCCTCTGTGGAATTCGAACTTGCTCCTGGTGAGCGCCTTCGTCAGGATGTCGGCATCCCGATCCTCCGTGGGAACATATGAAAGCATCATGATTCTCCGCTGAACACAATCTCTGATATGATGGTACCTAATGTCGATGTGTTTGGACCTATCATGAAATATTAGCCAAGAGCTTGATGCAGCTCTGGTTATCACAGTAGATCACCGTAGGCTCCAAATGCAACCTGAACAAACCTGCGAGGATCTTCCTCATCCAAATAGCCTCACATGCAGCCAAGCTTGCTGCCATGTACTCGGCCTCTGCTGAACCGAGTGCCACGGATCTCTGCTTCCTGCTGTACCAGGAAACTGCTGTCGACCCAATGCTGAAAACTCCTCCAGAAGTGCTCTTCCGGTCCGTTGGACTCCCTGCCCAATCTGCATCAGTGAAACCAGAAAGCTTCACTCCATCCTCCTGTCTGTACCATAGACCATATTCCGATGTGCCTCTGATATAGCGCAATACATGCTTGCCCGCCTTCCAAAAGAGCTTGGTAGGCTTAACCATAGCTTGCGAAAGCTGGTTAACTGCATAGCATATATCGGGTCGTGTATTGACCAGATACATAAGCGACCCCACCAACTGTCGATAGACAGTGGCATCCACTACCTCCGCTGAAGTAACATCCTCCTTCCTCCAACCACCAGGAAGAGGAGTGTCAACAGGCTTGCAGCCTTGCATGTTGAACCTCTCCAGAATCTCCCGGGCATACTTGCCCCGAGAAACAAACAGTCCTCCGCTGCGCTGCCAAATCTCCAATCCCAGGAAATAATGAAGGATGCCCAAGTCCTTCATCTCAAACTCTCGTGCAAGATCCTCCTTGCATGAAAGTATCAATTGCTCATCGCCAGTCAAAATCAGATCATCTACATACAGTACGATGATCAACAGCTTCCCCTCCACCACAATCTGGTACAGGTTTAGATCCGCCTCACTCTTGGAGAATCCAAGCCCGGTGAAGTAGCTGTCTATCCGAGTGTACCAAGCACGAGGTGCTTGCTTCAGCCCATACAGTGCTCTCTTGAGTCGGCACACAGGCGACTCACTGCTGAAGATCTCAAAACCTTCAGGCTGCTCTATGTACACCTCTTCCTCAATAACTCCATTGAGGAACGCAGTCTTCACATCCATCTGATGAATGTGCCACCCCATCTGCGCTGAGAGAGCAAGGATCGTCCGTATGGAAGAGTACCTTGCGACAGGTGAAAAATTCTCCTCATAGTCAATCCCCTCGATCTGTGAAAAGCCACGGGCGACAAATCTCGCCTTGTACTTCTCCACACTCCCGTCAGCTGCCTGCTTCACTTTGTAGATCCATCGCGAACCCACCACTGATTTCCCCACCGGTCTTGGGACAATCTCCCATGCACTGTTCCTGACGATCGAATCATATTCTTCGATCATGGCATCAACCCATGCGGGTTCCTCCACAGCTTCCTCAAAAGAGGATGGCTCCGTCACAACACATTGACTCACAAGAGCCATGTATCCAGTGTACCGATCCGGTGACTGTCTCTGTCTGCGCTGTGCTGTAAGTGGTCCTACAACCTTCTCTGCATCCCGAGCCAGTCGCTCAGCTTCTGTAGTGCGCATGCGCCCTCTGATGGTTGGCGCTGCCTGGGTGGTTTCTTCCACCTCCTGAACCTCCTCTTGTGGCTGATCCACATCCGGAAGCTTCTCCTTAGGAACTAACAACTCCTCATCTGCATGCAAGTGTAGCTCCCTCTCAAGCGAACACTACATGGCTTTCTCCTCCTGAAATTTTATATCCCGTCGCACAACAGTCTTTCGACTGTCTGACAAATATACCCGGTAGTTGTGAGGTGTATCAGTGTACCCCACAAATATTCCAACCTCAGCAGTTGGATCCAGCTTCCTTCTCACATCCTTCATCACATGCATGTAGACAGGAGAACCAAAGATCCGCAAATGGGAAATATCAGGCCTCTTGCCAGAATAAGCCTCCTCCGGTGTACTCATGCCAAGAACCTTGTGAGGACAACGGTTCTGCACATACACTACTGCATTGCATGCCTCAGCCCACAAGTGAAGGGGTAGGCCTTGATCATGCAACATTGCCCATGCAGCACCCACGATCGTTCTGTTCTTCCGCTCAGCCACCCCGTTCTGCTGTGGGTTATGGGGTGCGATGAGCTCTCTCCGAATCCCTTCTACGCTGCAGAACTCCTTGAATTTAGTCGAGATGAATTCACCACCGTTATTACTCCTTAGAGCAATCACCTTCTTCCCCGACTCCTTCTCGACCAGTGCTTTAAACTCACATAACTTCGCGAATGTATCGCTCTTCTTCTGCATGAAGAAGATCCAGCACTTTCGAGAGAAATCATCAACAAAGATCACATAATACTTGTGCTTTGCCGTCGAAGCAACTGAGAAAGGACCACACACGTCTGTGTGAACTCTCTCAAGGATCGTCGTGGCGCGACTATCCTTCTCGTGAAAGGTGGCTTTCACATACTTCCCTAAAGTACACCCCTTGCACTGATCTGACCGCGCAAGGGTGCCCTTAGGAAGTCCAGTAGAAATCTGCTGCAGAATCTTCAAAGCTCCATGGTGAAGATGGCCCAATCTCCTGTGCCATAGTTCGCCCTCATCATCCCGCCTCACCACTTCTCCCGCCTTGCATGCCATAGCTGCGCAGTCATCTACCTGCAACTGATAAAGGTTCTGAGTTCGAACCCCTATCTTCCGGGTCTCTCCAGTAGTCTTATTGCGCAGGAAGGCTTTTCCTTCGCTGAAGACCACATCATACCCCTTATCCTCCAACATCACCACAGAAATCAGGTTCTTCTTCAATCCAGGTACATGCATGACATCCTTCAAGACAAAGGGTTTACCAGACTCCCTCTGAAAGGATATGGTACCGATACCAGTCGCACTGTATCTACCATCATCGCCCATCTCGATGTGCACACCTAAATCTTTGTCCTCCAGATCTGAGAACAACTCTCGATCTCCCGTCATATGAAATGACGCACCGCTGTCCAAGAACCACACCGATCCCATCACACTTGAAACCAAGCATGCAATCAGTGAAAAGTCAAGCTCGAACTGTGAAGCCAAAGCTTCTCCATCTGCATATCTTCCCGCTTGCTTGTTTTTCTTCTTCTTTGGACAATTGGTAGCATAATGTCCGTGATCATGGCAGTGAAAACACTTCACTTTCGCCATATCCTGCTTCTTGCCCTTTGCACCAGAATGAGAGGTTTTCTTACCCTTCCCCTTCTTTTCTTTGGCAACCAAAGCACCGTTTTCTTCAACAGCTCCCTTTGATGAAGATCCATCCCGAGTAGTCCTCCTTATCTCCTTCTGCATGAGATCCGCCCAAAGGCGCTCCCATCCCGGCAGCTTCTCCCAACCATTGACACTATCTTGATATGAGTGCTAAGCCTTCGGAAGAACAAGGAGAGCCAGGTCGACCATGTCCTCGTCTTCGACAGTCACCCCCACACTTCCCAGCTCATCTCTGCACAGAGTGAACTTCGTGAGGTATTTGGCGATACTGTCGCCTTTCTCCATCTTGATGTTCCTGAGCTTATCTTTGAGCGCCAGCTTCCTTTGGTCGCTCTTACTCTGGAATAGATCCGTCAAAGCTTTCCACATTAGAAATGGGGAAGCCTTTCCATGCAGGCTGGATACAATATGATCCTTGACGCCCTCCAATAGGATCCTTCGACACTTCACCATCTTCTTTTGCCATGCTTCGACTTCAGCAGGATCAGTGGGCTTTTGGACATCCGTATCTAAGAACTCCTTCAGACCATTATCTTCTAATACTGCCTCCATGCGATCCTTCCATGAAACATAATTCGAACTGCCTTCAAGAGCATATTCGAGTCGGAAACCGTTGAAAGACATTTTCAACACTGGCACCAAGAAAACAAAACTGCTGCAAAATTTTGAATTCCACCTCAAAGCTCAGCCGCTCTAGATCTGTGAGAACAAATTATTTCTAGCACAGAGATTGACTGCAAGGGGCATTTACCAGACCTTTCACTTTCCGAAGAAATATGAATCCGGAGGCTACCTGGCCCGCATGCAGACTCTGTCTACCGAAATAAGTTTGTAATCACTGTGATGATCAATCTCTGCTTCAATAGCTCTGATACCATGTACAAATTTGCTGAATAATGATTAATTATCCACCGAGACTATCCTGATCACATACAATTCGAATTTATATGCAACACATAATCTCTTCCACTCAGATCATCAAACATGCGGAATTAAAATCAAGCGATAACACATCAAATCATCATACACATTAACACAGTATGTATGGGGAAAGCTTATAGCTGAAAACCCCGCAAATATTGTGTATATTATAATGGAGAAATCATGTAACAAACTCAGTACAATACTCCTCACAAGTACTCAGTACTATCTCATGAAGTTACACACAAACTAGCTCAGTTTTGAACAGGTTACTGGTTCAAAACTCACCACTAATTGCCTTGCCTCTATTGCGCAATCCAGGCCTGTCTATATAGAGATCCAAGGTTCGAATATCCTTGGCTTGAAAACGCAATCATCATGGGAAATTCCTCCAAGTGTGGTGCAAATCTCATGCACAACTGATGTCGCCACTGATAGCTAACTCCACCCTTTCATCTACCTCTTTCACTGGTCTCCACTGAACTGTCCATGCACTGTAGTGAACTGATGTGTTCTTGAGTTGAATAATGAGTTATTAATTAATGAATTAAATAATATTTAATTCACTCCACTCATAACTAATTGATTAGCTAGTTAAACTAATCTCAACTAGTTCAACTAAAATAAACAGAACACAACTCCACTAGCCGTCTCATTAACTCCACCAAACTTCTGCCACTGAAGTCCTAACTGAAGTCAACCATGCATGATGCCATCAAACCCTTGGGAATAGCGTAATTCCTCTGTCAGATGCATGAGCCACTTCTGTAGCTCGAACTGAAGTGCTCCAAGAGAATAAACTGTTGTTTAGAGTCCAAATATTATTAAGGGTAAATAATATTTGACTTCCCTATTTTTAGGAGAGGCGGTCTAAAAATAGCCTTCGACCTCTTCGACCTAAAAAATAGAGTCTCATCTATTTTTACCAACATGACCAATGCTCCAAGAATCTCAAACTGGAATCCCCGAACCATGCTCCATATGTCTAAAAATAGACATAGTCTAAAAATAGACTTTGCGCCAGAATTTGCCTGCGGGCCCACTTAGTGAAGGAAACTTCATTTCACTAAGCTCCATCATCTTGCTGCATTTTCAACACAAAGTAAAATGACCACCAACCTTCTTCGTCTTTATTGTTGACTTGCTGACCTTCTATTTGCTGATTTTCAGACTGCTGAATTTCAAAACTTTGATTTTCTGCTTTCCTTTCTTCTTCCGCTTCATTAGTCAATTGATTGAAAAGAATAGTAGAACCAAGTTCAGTATCAAGAGCATAAATTGGAAAGTTTTGGGATTTATCTTTGCTACTCACCATGTAGGCCATCCTTGTCTCTCGATACAATATTCTTTGCTCCCCAAAGATTGGAATGGTAGCATAAGTAAGATCCATCTGCATTGTGCCTTTAAATTTTGTTGCCCATGACCTTGAAAACATCATACCAAACTTCGGTGGAATGTCTGCTACTATAATGTCCATGACTACAGTCTTAGCAGGAACTCCCGACAGATGCACCAAAATGTTATCACAAAATCAGACCTGATAGGCTCCCAATCAAGTTAATCTCATGTAACTGTTTCAGACCAATCTTTTGGCCGAGGCTTAGCGTCCTCAACCTGAGAGGGCTCTCTCAAGGGTTTACGATTTTTGATAAATATGTAGATGGCTAACTCTATATGGGATAAAAGTATATAAATGATATAAATTGGTTGTAAATCACATTAGCAAGAGTACATTGGGCATATGGAGTCATAATAGCTTCAACAAAACCAAAACAATCTACCTAGCATGGAATTCAAGGCATATCAAAGTTCAAGTCAAGGAATACACATATAGAATAGTGAAACACACTGTCAGTTTGTCTATGAAGGAAGTCAGAGCATCATTGATGAATTCCAAGTAGCATAAGAAAACACCACTGCAATAAAATATTGAAAAGATGCCATCAGAACAAGAACATACGAGAAATCCTTATGAATCTTGAGTTGTCTAAGTATAAACTCTGTATTAAGCTGAAAAAAGTCATTGACAATAAACACAGTCTTTTTGCTAACAAATGTCCAACCCTTTCTATTTCGAATCCTTGATATTTTATAGATAATTTGAATCATAAGACAAGCTTCTCCACAACTAGATACATTGAATTCCTATGCTTGACACCTATCCTAACCATAAAACATGGTATTTATTACAAACACAGTTGTAAAACTAATATAAAGTCCTATTACAAATAGAATTAGAAATATTTTGATTATACTCAAAACAACTTTATATAAAATTAATTACATCATTTTTCACCCATATTTCCATTAAGTCGAATCCTGATGATGAGTTCTAACCTGTTATGACCATAATGCTGATGATGTTGATCTCCTGCAAATCAGGAAACTACTCCCTTGTTTTTACTCGTAGGATTCTTTTAGTTTCTTTAGATATTCTGACCACTTCTAACCCATAACTTCGACGCTAATTGATGTCAGGAACATGGTTATCATATGTCCCAATTCATTCCTTCATGCCAGCTATGTAAAATCAACTTTGAACTTCTCAAAATAGTGAAAACAGACTTGCGCTATGAAAGCAGCACAGTTTTGTAGCGCTTTTCGTAGCGCAGTCTTTTTACCCATTTTCCTTCAAGATTTAGCTTCCTTTCCTTCAGGGTTACTTTGATATTCATTTGACATAGTTTCCTTAGAAATTTAAAGTCAAAATACATGTTCTTCCCTCCAAAATTTGATAATAAAATGGTGAAAAAGCTGCTACAACAGTTTGGTAGCGCATTTCACCCTTTTTGCACTATATGTGCTACGAAACTACTGTGTAAGCAGTTTTAACCAGATTTTATTCAAAATTTGAAACAAAATATGCCACAAATTTAGAAAATCACTGGCCTCATCAAAACCATCAGCTATGTGAACTAGAAACATAACCTTCATAAAATTTAATCCTCATTTTCCATTTTGAGTTTTCTTTGAATTTGTCATTTTGTACCTCTGCTCTTTAGTTCATCTTGAGACTGTTTTAATTGTAGCTCCAAATCCTCCACTTGGCCTCTTAGCTTTCTATTACTGGCTCTCAAATGGGTGTTGATCACTCTAACAAAATTTTCTTCTTTAATGGCTGGAACTGTCCATGTAAAAAACTGCTATGCACTGCTTGGGATCTCTGAGCTAGAAACTGTTTGAACTTCCCAAAAAACCTTCATCCTCTTGAATTATGTCTTTTCAATGCTGTGCTTTCTAGCCCTCTTTCTTATAATTTCCATCTCTTGGTTTGCTAGCTTCAACCTTTCTTCCAACAATTAACACTCTGTCATGTGTTCCTTTCCCTTCATTATCTTGTTGGCTACATGCTCCACTATAGGTGATGAGAGATCAACCACCTCTTCAAGGAATTTTGCTGCTTCAATAGTTACTTGGATATCTTTACTACCTTCTTGGAGTATCTTTTCATGCCTGGTTAAAGGTTTCCTATCTTTAAAAACAAAGGCTGCATTCGAACCTTCAAATTCCAATTTCTTTGTTGATTTCATTTTTCTCTGTTTGGATTCATCCACTTCAACAAAATATGCCTGCACAATGGGTGATCATTCTATATAAATTGCATCATGTATATCATCCAAGTTTCCTTCCATCATTGGGTTGTCCTTTGTCACCGAAACAACTGATTTTCCCTATGATGTTGTTTCTTGGCTTCTTGCCTTTCTCTGGATCTCCTACTTACTGGCCACTTGTTTTTGTTTTGTTTCTTTGACCTTTATAGTCTCTGTCTTGCATGTGATGGGGTTTTTGCAACAAGAAATAATGCTTTCTCAGTTCTATATTCAACCTGTTTCCTTGGTTTCAACTTTACAAACCTCTTTGCCTTAGTAACCACTGGCTGACTGGATTCTGCTACTGGTGGTGAAGGATTCCCCTTAATATCATGGTTTCTAGCTGGGGTTAGGGCTTCCATTTCAAATCCACTCATAAATAAAAAGGAAGACCAATCCATAATTATTTTCTGAAGATAATTCAAAACCAATAACTTTATCAAATCATGATGAAATATAGATGTTTCATAGCCATCAGATTTAGCTTGGACTTTGTCAGCCATTTTAGCAAGGCTTCTATGCAAGTAAAATGGTAAATCTAATGATATCATACCTGTGAAATGCAACAATAGTTTGAAATGATAAGTGTAAAATTTATGGTACCTCCCTTCACATGTGAAATTTCTTTGAATGTTGAATAACAACTTTGCATAGTTGTCCTTGATACAAATTTTGAGTATTGCATTGCTCAAGTCCATGTCTACATATTCAGGTTTCATAAATTCCTTGTATGGCTCCATGACTATCCTAAAACCTTTAAAACAAGATTCCTGTACCCTTGGTATCTCTATCACAATAGCTATGATCTCAGGTGTAATTGGCATATTTATCATTCCAAGTTTGGTAGTGGTCCCATTGAAATGTAAAGCAAACTCTTTGGACACCTGAGTGTGGCAACCCTGCAGCTTTTCACAAAATTTGAGATAGCCAGCTTTGCTAAAATCCTCCATTACCATTTGATCCTCCATAACAACATTTGTATTCTCAGGCTCGTATCTTAGACAATGTCCCGCTCTGTGGACCTTCTTCTCCTCTGCCATGTTTCTTCTAAATAAAACTTGTTAGCTTCTCTAAAACCTGTAAAACATCCTCTCTTGATTTGATGAACAACCTCGCTTGATTTGGTGAGAGTTGTCTTTGAATAGAACAACCACAAAATTATCCTTACTGTTTCAGAGCTTAGACAACATATGTGAAGGTAAATGAAACAGAGATTACTGAATTAGGAAAAAAATTCGAATTAGAGATGTCACCTCATGACCAAAAGATGCTTGATTGATATCCTATCATGACTATGATGACTGTAGGATAGGTAAGTACATCGAATCTGGTAACTAACTGACTCACCATACCCCTATCATATCATTCTCCAACTGAAACTGACAGATCTCGGCTTATTTGACACGATAGCTAAGAAACCGCACTTTCGTAGTGCTCACAGTGTAATTTTCACACTTTGTGCTACGAAAGTAGCAGCGCTTTCGTAGCGCAAAAATCCCTTTTTGAACTAACAGCTACGAAACTATGGATTTGTGACTAATTGCAAAAAATTAGCCCAAAACTTAATTAGATGACCCTTGAATGAAAAATGTGACCTTTTTGACTATGGAATGGACCTATAAAGACCTTATTTGAATTCTGATGATGAACAATAAACCTCTAAAACTATGACATACCCTTAACCATGCTAAAATCACTTTCAAAACTATGTAGATCATGATAAAAACAGAGTTGACATACAATGTTTTGAATTTTTTTTTTTTTTTTTGGTGATAACAGTGGCTCCACTTGGGATAGTGTGCCCCTGTTGTACACTAAGAACTAGTAGTTCCAGTGCTGCTATCCATTTTCTTGACCAAAATCGTAAAAAATTTGAAATTTCCAAGCTTCCTCCTCAAGCTCTAATGGCCTTCACCTCAGGCTCAAGCTTGCTGATTTTGCTTGTCATTATTAGTAGAAAAACTTATAAAATGGAATAGATACAATGGCATGAACAATCCATAAGATTTTAGGAAGAATAATGCTTCAAAAACCCGCCATTGAGAGGTCCTCCAGCATATGGTTTTCCATCTATCTTCTGCAGTATGTAAGTATTGTTTGCATGAAAAGCAGCTATCTTGAAAGGACCTTTCCATAAGTTCTCAAACTTACCATGTTTTCCTTTCTCTTTAATTCTAGCTTCCCATTTCAGCACTTCATCTTGAATTTGAAAACTCTCTTCCTTGATCTTCTTATCAAATGTCCTCTTGATTCTGTTTTGAGATTGCTAATTGCTGTCATAAACTTCATTCCTTTTCTCTTGCAGAGCTATTAGCTGATTAATTCTCCTCTAGATTGCATTTGGTTCCTCTTCCAGCCCTTGAATAAACTTCATAACAGGTACCCCTAGTGATGTAGGAAAAATAGCCTCAACGCCATATATCAATTCATATGGTGAAGTTTCGATTGACCTCTTTGTGCATATCCTGTCAGCCCATAAGGAATACTTCAGCTTCAAAGGCCAAGCCTTCTGATTCTCCCGCAACACCTTTTTAATGAACCTTACAATACTCTTCTTAGAAGATTCAGCAAGGCCATTTCCTTGCGGATAGTATGCAGTAGAATGTCGGAGAGTAATATGATATTGATGATAGAAATTGATCAACTTCTTAGACTTGAATTCCTATGAATTATCAATTATAATCTTCATGGGGCAACCAAACCTAGACAACATATTATTTTCTAAGAAAGAAATAATCACAGAATCATTTTCTTGCCTATTTGGGATTGCTTCAATCCATTTGGTGAAGTAATCAGTCGCTGCAATAATCCAAAGATGCTGACCTGAAGATGATGGATGAATCTCCCCGATAAAATCTTGTCCCCACAGCTGGAATGGTGCTTCTACATAAATAGGCATCAAAGGTAAGGGTACAAGTTTCTTATTACCCTCGAAAATCTGGCATTCATGGCAGGAAAAAACCCTCTTGTATACATCATTAAACATTATTGGCCAATAAAACCCTGCTCTTAAAATTTTTCTCACTGTCGCCTTCCAATAATGGTGACCTCCACAATCCCCTTTGTGAAACTCAATCAATTTATCAGCCTCCTCCTCCAGCAAGAAATTCAACAAAATTCTGCCAATATCCTTCCAAAACTGATTTATGTCAAATATAAAGTATCTCAAAGATTTCAGCTTAAGAAACCTTGCTTTGGACTGTATTACATCAACAGGTGCTTTATGGTGCTGTAGGATAAAAACAAATTCCTTATACCAATCTGAGGTGATATATTTTTCTTCAATAGTAACTAGTTCCTCCTCATCATCTGAAATTTCTGATATTTCTGCAATCCAATTTATATCAAGACAATGAAAGTTTGACTGTGCCATTAGCTTTGCCAAGCCTTGCCCTTTGAACACCTTTAGAGTCGGTCTCTTCATCCCTCCGTCAGGGATCAAAAATCTCTTTTGTTGCATTTCATTTTTAGGTGTCTCATTCAGTTCGATCATTTGCATTCCATTAGGAGCATCGGTCTTCTGATGGAAGGATCTTGTCGTTCATGTCCCTCGTGTCTTATACCTGCTGGCTCAGGTCTATTTATCGAAATTCATCAAAATCAATTTTAAAGTCATTTAAAGTCCTGTTTGAATCTTTTGGTCAGCAAAGAGTTTTTTAGGGTTTTTCAGTCATTAGGTCTAGGGTTTAGTCTTCAAAGTGTCCAATAATGCTAGCAGGCCAGAGGAAGGATCAAAATAAGTTTTCATCTCAAGAATTTTCGTCGTTATAATGTAAGATCAAATCATCGTTTTGTCCTTTGTAATAAATGCCATGTACATTTTCCAAATTTTTTCAGTTGTAAAGTTTTTAGGCGCAGCCCTGGTCTCCTTTGCCAAACACCATGCCATCTATCCCTACAAAGACAAATAGAAAAGAGATTTATCATCAGCTAAAAAATCAAAAGGAAACAAGCAAAACAAAGCTCTCTTGTAAAAGTGCTAAAGTCTTCAAACAGTGGGTTTTCTAAATCAAAAATCGAAATCCATGCCATGAAAGATATTTTCATTGTTTCACGATTCATTTTCACGCAAGAAATCATCAAAGAAACTGAAGAAAATCATGGAGGGCGAAATCAAGGTTTGAAAGGCCAAAATTGTGGTGAAGTGTTGGTCGCAGTGCACTGGGCGTTTGGTGCGACGCACATAACCTGCGCGACGCATATGGTAGTTTTTTACAATGTAAAATTCAACGTGCGTGGCACACACAGTGTGCGCGGCACACTGGGTTGTGCGCGCGGCGCACAGGGTCGACAAGCCAGTTTTTCACCACTGCTTCATCAAAATTTCAAACTAACTCAAATTCCTCGCTCCAAGTAAGTTTGTAAGGCTGTGAATTGCTATTGGATGGCGTTTGGTGTGTTTTGAAAGTGGAATATACAAGAAGTTGAATGTCAAAGTAAACCCTATCATTTGGATTGGAAAATTGCTCCTTAGGGTTTGAGTTTGAGGGTTAAAATTTCATTTTGGTGCCAAACCCTTTTTCATTTTCCACCTCATGTTCCCTTTCCTCACTTTTATTGCATTACAACAGTCTATTCCCCTATTCCCTAATATCCCAAGTCATTTCCCATTCATAGAATCATTTTATTTCCCATTATTTTCCCTTTCCCCATATCATTTGATAAAATCCCCAAATACCAAATTCCCAAACATAGTCAAGTGATTGTCCTCATACTTCAAATTTCACTTGACTAAACCACATTATCTTCACTGCCTTATTTCCCTCAGTCCTTTCTTATTTGGCACATATTTGGCAATCGAGACAAAGACACCAAACTCTTCATATTCACCTCAGGCAACGTAGATGAAGAAGGGCTCGAGGAGGCGTGAGAAGACATGATCTTGGCCAAAGCTTCTTTGACTGAGAATAGAATTTGATCAGGGACCTTCAGTCCAAATTTCAAGGAATTTGGAGAAAATTTTGTCATTTTTGAATTTTTTGGTCACAAGATAGGTTTTTCTGCCCAACGCGTAGCGCCACCTTGCGCGCGCTTATGATTGGGAGATCTTCTAGAGGAAAACTTGGTATTTTTGGATTTTTTATGAAAATTTATGCATGCTCAGGAATGGCCTAAGAGTTTCATCAAGTTCTGGGTGGCCTAAAGGGTCAAAAACGCCTTGAAAATGGCCTTTCTGCCACTTTTTGCACATACAGGAACCAGTCTTGGGCGATTGAACTTTTGGAGGGTCAAATGGACACAAAATCTAGAAATTTCACTTGTGTTGGAAAGTAGATAGGTAGGGCTTTCCAACAAGCTATCATGAGCTCAATTTGGACTTCGGGAAGGGCCTCAAACTCAGCTCCAAAGTTGTGATACACATAGAGATTTTGTGCGCAACGCATAGAGGAATTTGGCTCATTTTTCACTCCACAGCTCAGAATTTCGCCTAGTTTTGACTAGTTTCACTTTTTCATGTAACTATGGATGTACCTTGATGTAATTTTGGCAAATTTTTACTTGTTCTAGAAGATTCATTCACCAAAAGGTGAAATGTGAGTGACTGGATCAGTTTCCTAGCATATAGAGGCAAGTTGTTTCATGGCCTATTTTCTAGTTACTAGTTTAGATATGGTTGAAACAGCTCCTAGAATGATGAGCTCGACCCCTAGAGGCATGGGAATAGGTTAGGCTTGTCTATATGATGTATTTTCTCAGTCATTTTCAAGGTGGGACTTTTGGGATTGCTAGCACTTCGTTGTACATTCATTCTGCAATTTTGGCAAAGGAATAGACCAGGGTTTGCAACCCTCTTTGGGATCCTTGTGGCTCTGTGTTTTGATGGTGTTTTTCTCTATGTATCTGTAAGTTAACTGATGTTTATTTGTACCATTTTCATTTATCCTTTCTTCTTAAACTGAACAAACAAGTTATAAAGGTAAAATTCATAGTTTGCTTTGCTCTGCCTTCAGTTTTTTTAGTTTTTTCATGTTTTCATCTGTTTGAGGAGGAACTCTTGAGACTCTCTTGCCCTCTTCAGCTCCTTAACAGTCTAATACATCCATTCAATCAATATAAAGAATCAAGACACTTTCCTTCCTCGCCCCAATCAGAACTTTGCAAAAACTAGGTCTAATCCCCGCACCTAAAACTGCCTTTCCCTTTGATCCAACAAAACCCCCCAAAATCCAACTCAAACTCCTTTATTTATATAGCTAGCCTAAAATTAGCATTTATTTCAGTCATCTCAAGCCCTATTTATTACTTTCACTGAGATTGACCCGGAGAGAGCCCTCTCCTGTTCTGGTAGGGCTAGCTACCAGACTGAGCGTGGTTTGATGTTACCCTGAACTCTGCCTTCTTTCAGCCTGAGGTAGATTTAGGCAATAACATAGTGGCGACCATACTGGGGAAGAGAAAATTCTTTGCTTGTTGGTGTTATTTGTTTTATAAGCTACAGAAGGAGCCTGAATTTATGCCAGGTAGCTTTCGAAACGCTCTTGCTTTGCATTAGCGAAAGTAGATAAACACTGTTTCAGTCAATCTCCGGTCTAGCTTGTAAATGTGACACTTGAATTGTAAATTTCCCCAGTACATGTATCAAGTTAGATCCGATGGTTGATGGTGGAAAACGATCAGACATAAGAAGATTGAAATCATTCACCTGGTGAATCCAACTCAATGTAGAGACTCCACTGGAGGACTAACTCTTTCTCTGAGAAAATGGAAGGATCCTACACAATGTTCAGGTATCCAAAGTAGAATGGTATTAGGATCTAGTCTGCTTCCTTGTAAACTACTTCTTTGCTGTTCTTGAAGCTGCCTTGAAAGTTTTTCATAATTTGTTGTATGATAAAGGTGATCAAAATCTTCACTTGACCTATTCAAAAAGTGTAAATACAAAGTTTCCCTTTGATCCTGGCCTCCTTACTTTTCCCACATCTTATGATGACTCTCTTCAGAGTGATGAGCCTAAAGAAAAAAAAACTGATTCTGTAGCTCTTGTATATACTCCTACACCTTTTATAGTCCCAGATAGGTATAAAAATCTTGTTTTACGTTCTGTTCTTCATGCTTTCCCCAAAAATTATGACCTATATCTACCGAGATTTGACGGTGAATGTAACAATGTAAATGCTGAGCAACATGTGCAGAATATTGAGAATTTTCTAGACCTTTTTGAAGTTGATGAAGAGGATGTTAGTATTAGGCTTTTTGCAAGGCAAAGTCAAGAGTTGGTTCAAAGCCCTGCCTGATGCGAGCATCTCAGATTTCCAGCAGTTCGTCAAAGTTTTCCTCTACAGGTGGGTGATCAGACATAATCCTTTCTTGATTATAGAAGAGTATAACCAGCTAAAAAGACTTCCAGGGGGGACAATACAACGGTTTTCTGCCAGATTCAACCAAGTTTATTATTCGATGCCAGCTGATATAAGACCTTCTCCTAGATCTGCTCTCTTGCACTACCTGGGTGCCTTTGATCCGGAAATGGAGTTTCAGTTGAGAGAAAGGAATATTGCAACACTTGTAGAGATGTAGAACAGTGCAGTAAATGTAGAGGCTCATTTGTTGATCCGAAGGGCAAGGTTGAAGGAAGAAGAGATGAAAAACATAGATCCGAAGAAATTGACATCTCTAGAGGTAAATCTTGACATGTTGGTAAGTGCAGTAGAAGAGATGTTGCAAAAGAACACCACAAGGAATGAGTATAATGTTCAAGCCCATGACTTGTTGATTGAAGAAGAACAAGTTTTTGATCCAAAACATTTTGTTTCTTATCCCAATTGTCATAGTGATTGTTTTATAGATCATTTTGAAGAAGAGAGAGCTGTTGATATGACATGTATGCTTGATGATGTGCTTTATACTGATGATTTGCCTCAGTTTGATCAATATGATGATTATTATGTTCTCCAAATAGAAGCTAATCTTGCAGACAAATCAACAGCTAGTTTGAGGGAGGAAGAAGTTCACTTTCAGCAGCTTGAGTACACTAATCAACCGATACATATCAGCTATGACAATGATGAGGAAAGTGCAGCAAATTTTGAAGTAAGTGAAGGATCTTTGCCTTTTTGTTTTGATTCATTTCAGTCCATCAGAGACAACTTCCATACAATCAGAAATCAACTGTCGACAAGTCTTGATCTGGACCATTTTAAGGGCAATGAAAAATTCGTTCAAGACATCCCATATTCAGATTGGCAACGCCCGAATGCCATTGATTGTCAAGTTGCAGATGAAGACATGGAAGCTGGCACGTATGATCAAATGATACAAGATGACTCCGTACCATTTTGTTTTGAATCATTCCAGTTTTTGAGAGAAAAATTTCATAGTCAATCTTCAAATGAGTAGCCCGTAGGAAATCAACAATCTCTCAGTTTTAATGTTGAGGATGAGACAGATAGTGAAATTATTGAGAAAGTTTTTAATGAGAAATCTTCTCCTGAAACGACTGATGAAATCATTTCTGATACAAAACCATCCCTAGCACCAGATTTACAATCACCAAACACAATGGAAGGTCAGATTACAGATGAAGGCGTGGAAGTTGAAATACATGATTTAATGATGCAAGCGGATTCTGTACCCTTTTGTTTCGAAGAATTTCAGTTTATAAAGTAGAATTTTTGTAATATATCTAAATAAAAATATGAGCAACCAGTAGGATGTCATACAGTTTCAATGGATACATCGCATCATTCTTCTCAAGTTTTTGATTATCCTATTGCTCGTATGTTGGATGATGTTTGCTGTAAAAGTTCTTCTTCATTGGCTAACCTTGTGACAGAAAATAATGTTGATAATAATCGTATTAAAAATTCGCCTTCATTGTCTTGTTTAGCAGATTTTTCATTACAAAGCCCATATCAAGGTTTGAAGTCCTATGAGGAGATTGATAAAGGAGACTTTTGTTCTGTTTGGAATCAGCAACAGAGTTTGGTTATTCACAAAATTCAGGATCCTTTTGACAGCCTACTGCTGTCCCTAAAGAAAGACAACACAGAGGTGAGGAAGATCTTAATATCCAGCTATGAAGATTACCTGGATCAGAGCAGTAATGTGTTAATGGAAATCAATAGCTATGTTTATGAAGATCCTTTCGCAGTATTCTTGAAGTCATCCAGTCAATTCATGCTTTGCAAGTTTATCAGCAGTCAACTTGATTTCAAATTTCCATGGGAGTTGCCTTTAGATACTTCCCTTTTCCTACGCATCAGAAAGCATTTGGGAAGAAATCAAGTAGTAGCCTGGATGCTTACATGGTTACATTGGCTGTTCCATTTCACTTGATCGGATGGTGAAAAGAACAATTAGAGTAGGTTTGATGAATGAGCTCAATTGTAAGCATATTTCCAGTTCGTTAGTTCTTTTTAGTCATGTTTGGTTTTATTATGGTTTTCAGTTTTAGCCTTGAGTCAGAGTCAGTCTGCATAATGTCAGTTTTTGTGTTTTGACTCCATTGCCCAATGGATGAAGGCACTATCTGCTCTCCCAAATATCTGCAGTCCTTGGCACCTCCAAGGAGCTACCATCGCCATTGGAGCCAATGTTAGAGTCGGTCTCTTCATCCCTCCGCCAGGGATCAAAAATCTCTCTTGTTGCATTTCATTTTTAGGTGTCTCATTCAGTTTGATCATTTGCATTCCATTAGGAGCATCAGTATTCTGACGGAAGGGTCTTGTCGTTCATGTCCCTCGTGTCTTGTACCTGCTGGCTCAGTTCTGTTTATCGAAATTCATTAAAATCAATTTTAAAGTCATTTAAAGTCCTGTTTGAATCTTTTGGTCAGCAAAGAGTTTTTTAGGTTTATTCAGTCATTAGGTCTAGGGTTTAGTCTTCAAAGTGTCCAATAATGCTAGCAGGCCAGAGGGAGGATCAAAATAAGTTTTCATCTCAAGAAATTTCATCGTTGTAATGTAAGATCTTGACTTTTCTTCAAAACTCTGTTTTGAAGAAAAATCGTCGTTTTGTCCTTTGTAATAAATGCCATGTACATTTTCCAAAGTTTTTCAGTTGTAAATTTTTTAGGCGCAGCCCTGGTCTCCTTTGACAAACAACATGCCATCTATCCCTGCAAAGACAAATAGAAAAGAGATTTATCATCAGCTCAAAAATCAAAAGGAAACAAGCAAAACAAAGTTCTCTTGTAAAAGTGCTAAAGTATTCAAACAATGGGTTTTCTAAATAAAAAATCGAAATCCATGCCATGAAAGATATTATCATTGTTTCACGATTCATTTGCACGCAAGAAATCATTAAAGAAACTGAAGAAAATCATGGAGGGCGAAATCAAGGTTTGAAAGGCCGAAATTGTGGTGAAGTGTTGGTCGCGGCACACTCGGCATTTGGCGCGGTGCACATAACCTGCGCGGCACATATGGAACTTTTTTACAATGTAAAATTCAACATGTGCAGCGCACACAGTGTGCGCGCGGCGCACAGGGCCGACAAGCCAGTTTTTCACCATTGCTTCATCAAAATTTCAAACTAACTCAAATTCCTCGCTCCAAGTAAGTTTGTAAGGCCGTGAATTGCTATAAAACGGTGTTTGGTGTGTTTTGAAAGTGGAATATACAAGAAGTTGAATGTCAAAGTAAACCCTATCATTTGGATTGGAAAATTGCTCCTTAGGGTTTGAGTTTGAGGGTTAAAATTTCATTTTGGTGCCAAACCCTTTTTCATTTTCCACCTCATGTTCCCTTTCCTCACTGTTATTGCATTACAACAGTCTATTCCCCTATTCCCTAATATCCCAAGTCATTTCCCATTCATAGAATCATTTTATTTCCCATTATTTTCCCTTTCCCCATATCATTTGATAAAATCCCCAAATACCAAATTCCCAAACATAGTCAAGTGATTGTCCTCATACTTCAAATTTCACTTGACTAAACCACATTATCCTCACTGCCTTATTTCCCTCAGTCCTTTCTTATTTGGCACATATTTGGCAATCGAGACAAAGACACCAAACTCTTCATATTCACCTCAGGAAACGTAGATGAAGAAGGCCTCAAGGAGGCGTGAAAATACATGATATTGGCCGAAGATTCTTTTTTTGAGCATAAAATTTGATCAGGGACCTTCAGTCCAAATTTCAAGGAATTTGGAGAAAATTTTGTCATTTTTGATTTTTTTGGTCACAAAACAGGTTTTTCTACCCGACGCGAAGCGCCACCTTGCACGCGCTTATGATTGGGAGATCTTCTGGAGGAAAACTTGGTATTTTTGGATTTTTTATGAAAATTTATGCATGCTCGGGAATGCCCTAAGAGTTTCATCAAGTTCTGGGTGCCCTAAAGGGTCAGAAACACCTTGAAAATGACCTTTCTGCCACTTTTTGCACACACAGGAACCAGTCTTGGGAGATTGAACTTTTGGAGGGTCAAATGGACACCAAATCCAGAAATTCCACTTGGGTTGGAAAGTAGACAGGTAGGGATTTCCAACGAGCTATCATGAGCTCAATTTGAACTTTGGGAAGGGACTAAAAATCAGCTCCAAAGTTGTGCTATGCATAGAGATTTTGTGCGTGGCGCATAGAGGAATTTGCCTCATTTTTCACTCCACAGCTCAGAATTTCGCCTAGTTTTGACCAGTTTCACTTTTTCATGTAACTATTGATGTAACTTGATGTAATTTCATGATAATGATGTAATTTTGGCACATTTTTACTTGTTATAGAAGATTCATTCACCAAAAGGTGAAATGTGAGTGAATGGATCAGTTTCCTAGCAATTAGAGGCAAGTTGTTTCATGACCTATTTTCTAGTTCCTAGTTTAGATATGGTGGAAACAGCTCCTAGAATGATGAGCTCGACCCCTAGAGGCATGGGAATGGGTTAGGCTTGTCTATATGATGTATTTTCTCAGTCATTTTCAGGGTGGGACTTTTGGGATTGCTAGCACTTCATTGTACATTCATTCTGCAATTTTGGCAAAGGAATAGACCAGGGTTTGCAGCCCTCTTTGGGATCCTTGTGGCTCTATGTTTTTATGGTGTTTTTCTCTATGTATCTGTAAGTTCACTGATGTTTATGTGTACCATTCTCATTTCTCCTTTCTTCTTAAACTGAACAAACAAGTTATAAAGGTAGAATTCATAGTTTGCTTTTCTCTGCCTTCAGTTTGTTTAGTTTTTTCATGTTTTCATCTGTTTGAGGAGGAAATATTGAGAATATCTTGCCCTATTCAGCTCTCCAACAGTCTAATCCATCCATTCAATCAATCTAAAGCATAAAGATACTTGCCTTCCTCAACCCAATCAGAACTCCGCAAAAACTAGGCCTAATCCCCACACCTAAAACTTCCTTTCCCTTTGATCCAACAAAACCCCACAAAATGAAACTCAAACTCATTTATTTATATACCTAGCCTAAAATTAGCATTTATTTCAGTCATCTCAAGCCCTATTTATTACTTTTCGCTAAGATTGACCCAGAGAGAGCCCTCTCCTATTCTGGTAGGGCTAGCTACCAGACTGAGCGTGGTTTGATGTTACCCTGAACTCTTCCTTCTTTCAGCCTGAGGTAGATTTAGGAAATAACACCACCTTTGTTGGTTTAATCCCTATATCATATTATAGAATCTTGGAAATCCATTTCCCCCTCTTACCATCAGGGCCGGCTTGAGTGAGGATGTCTTTTACAACAATATTAGGAACAAACGCCACAATATGAGAATGCAGAATATAAATTCTAAAATATTTGATAGCCTTCACCAGAGCATAGGCTTTCTTTTCTAAGATATTATACCTCAGCTCAGAATTGGCTAGTTTCCTACTAAATAAAGAAATTGACTGCTCAATACCTTGCTGTCCTTTTTGTAGTAGAACTCCAGCGATAGTATTCTCTACTACAAAGGTAAAAACCAGAAATTCCTTTGAGAAATCTGGACTGATCAATACTGGTGCTTGTGTGAGTGCCCTTTTGATCTCTTCAAATGAGTTTCTTTCCTCTGCTGTCCACTTAATATCAACTCCCTTCTTTAGCTTCCTTGTTATGTCCTTCAAAATCTCATCAAAATTAGGAATAAATTGTCTTACAAAATTTATCTTTCAAATAAAATATTGAATCTCCTTCCTACTTCTTAGCAACTCCACCTTCTGAATTGCACTGACCCTGTTTGGATCAATCTTAATCCCATCTTTAGAAATGATATGCCCAAGTAATTTACCTGATGTTAAAGCAAAAATACTTTTGGTGGGATTTAGAGAGATACCAAACCTTCTACATTTCAGCAAAATTCTTTCCAAGTGTTTCAAGTGATCTTCTTCCTTTCTTGAGAAGACTATTATGTCATTAAGAGACACAACCACCATCTCGTCCTTCTCTTCAGAAAATGCAATGTCCATTGCCCTCTGAAATGTAGCTCCTGCATTCATGAGACCAAATGGCATCTTGGTGTACATAAAAGTACCCCATGGTGTAGTAAAGGCTATTTTTTCCTGATCATCAGGATGCATAAGGATCTGATTATAACCTGAAAGACCATCAAGCATAGAAATTCTCTCAGAACCCACAATAGTTTGCAAAATTTGATCCATCTTTGGGAGAGGATAATTATCTTTCAAGGAAGCTTTATTCAAATTTATGAATTCAATGCATATTTTTATTTCTCCACTCTTCTTCCTGACCGAAACCAAATTTGCAATCCAATTTGAAAATCTGATTGGGATTATAATTTTAGCATCAAAGAGATTTTTAACCTCCTTTTAATCAAAGGCATAAGAAGTGGGTTGATCCTCCTTAAATTCTGCTTGAAAGGTCTTTCATTTTCTTTTATGGGAATGGTATTCTGAATAATGGCGGGATCATATTCTTTCAAATCAGCATACTTCCAAGCAAATACATCTATGAATCTTTTCATAATTTCAACATACTTAAAATTCATATCAGTGAAAGAAATTTTGAAAGTTTAATCATTTTGGGCATAGCTATAGTACCAATGTTACATCTCTCAACTTCATCATCATCAACTTGTATCTTAGGGGATTTGAAAACATCATTCTGATCAATTTTTTTTTCTAGAGGTATGAGTCCCTTTGGTATGGAATTATTCTTTAGTTGCAAAACTTCAAAACTCCCTTTAGATTCAGCCAACATGTTCTGCTGATCTACTTGTACATTTTCAAACTCTTCTTTCAGCTCAATAAAGTTTTTCACCTGTTGATCATCCTCAAAAAATTGCCAATGAGTAATATTCTTAGGGATGGCTGGCCTATGGTGGACCTCAACTTCATACTTTTCCATGGAGTGCATAGGAATAATGAAAAGACCCACAGGGATAGCAAGAGAGTCAACAATGGAATTTTGTTATGTAGTTTTGAATGTGAATGAATAAGCTTGAAAGTTTTATAACATGTCCAAAACCAAATTACTATATGCTTTCATCCTTGTGTCCTTTGTTTGATAAACACCCTCAATCTATTTTATGACTAATTCTGAATCTCCAAAAAAAGAAATGTTTTGAGCATTCATTATTTTCAACACTTCTAGACCCAAAATCAAGGATTCATATTCAGCCATGTTGTTCGTGCAATCAAAGATAAGTTTATAAGAAAAGAAATTTCTCTCATCACTTGGATTTCTAATCTAGATCTCTGTTCATGTTTCTTCTCTTCCTGCTGATCCTTCAAAATACAATGACCACCAACCTTCTTCCTCTTTATTGCTGACTTGCTAACCTTCTGTTTGTTGATTTTCAGACTGCTGAATTTCAGAACTCTCATTTTCTACTTTCCTTTCTTCTTCTGCTTCATTGAAAAAGAATAGCAGAACCAAGTTCAGTATCAAGAGCATAAATTGGAAAGTTTTTTGGTTTGGCTTTGCTACTCACCATATAGGCCATCCTTGTTTCTGGATACAATCTTCTTTGCTCTCCAAAGACTATAATGATAGCATAAGTAAGATCCATCTGCATTGTACCTTTAATTTTCACTGCCCATGACCTTCACAAAAACATACCAAAATTTGGTGGAATGTCAGCTACTACAATGTCCATAACTACAGTCTTAGTAGGAACTCTCCATAGACGCACCAAAATGTTATCACAAAATCAGACTTGATAGGCTGCCAATCAAGTTAATCTCATGTAACTGTTTCAAACCAATTTTTTGGTTGAGGCTTAGCCTCCTCAACCTGAGAGGGCTCTCTCAAGGGTTTATGACTTTTGATATATATGTAGATGGCTAATTCTATGTGGGATAAAAGCAGATAAATGATATAAACTGGTTGTAAATCACATTAGCAAGTGTACATTGGGCATATAGAGTCATAATAGCTTCAACAAAACCAAAAAAATCTACCTAGCATGGAAGTCAAGGCATATCAGAGTTCAAGTCAAGGAATACACATATAGAACAATGAAACAAACAGTTAGTTTGTCTATGAAGGAAGTTAGAGCATCATTGATGAATTCTAAGTAACATAAGCAAACATCATTGCAATAGAAAATTGAAAATATGCCATCAGTATAGAACATACAATAACTCCTTATGAAACTTGAGTTGTCTAAGTAGAAACTCTATATTAAGATAAAAACAGTCATTGAAAATAAACACAGTCTTTTTGCTAACAAATGTCCAACCTTTTCTATTTCGACTCCTTGATCTTTTATAGATCATTTACATCATAGGATAAGCTTCTCCACAACTAGATACATCGAATTCCTATGCTTTGACACCTATCCTAACCATAAAACATGGTATTTATTACAAATACAGCTGTAAAACTAATATAGAGTCCTATTACAAATAGAATTAGAACTATTTTGATTATAATCAAAACAACTTTATCTAAATTTAATTACATCATTTTCCACCTATCTTTCATTAAGTTGAATCCTGATGATGAGTTCCAACCTATTATGTGTAATGTTCCTTTTTCAGGAAATTGCTACAACAATGAGAATATCTGAAGATATTCTAAAGTTGGAGCTCCAGCAATAAGCAAGCACAATAATGGTGTAGCAGCAACACTCAATTTTTAAAAACATGAGAGAAATCCATAGCCATTTCATTAGATAATAGCAGCTACAAATGAATACAGGATCTTGAGGAAAATGAGACTCAAGGTGAGAAATGCTTAGCCTCAAAGAGAAAGTACATAAATCATGATGAAAACACTGCTATACAAGAGAACTCAAGCTATGACTGCGTAATTCATGAAGGGAAACTGCTGCATAATAGTGTCAATACAAAAATATAACAATATGTGTCTAAAATACAATAGGGGGAGCAAGATCTCAACCCCTGGAAACAATAATGCACAATCCCTAAAAGGATTGGCTGCAAAACATACAAAATGGCAATTCCTCAGAAATGCCGGAGTTGCTGGGTTGCTGCAGAAACTTAGAAATAGAACTGGATGGAGATGGCTGAATCTGATGCTCAAACTGAATATGCCTCCTCTAATGGATCTTTCAAGTGAAAGGCTGATCCCTTCACCAAATATCTTCCCCTCCAAATGTATCTGCAAAGCCCTACTGTAAATTCTCCTCTAGAATAACGCAGTCACTGGATGAAACTACGCTGTAGGGAAAGAGAATGAGTTGGGCTTAATGCCAAAAATCTACAATAAGCTCCAGGATGCCTCCAAAATGATATTCCAAAGGAAAGAGAGACTTCTCCTCTGAAAAATTGCTGAAGGAGATGGTGTAGTGAACCCTCACTGCAACACCCAGCAACACAGTGTTAATCTGTTGCAGAAATAACGCTGTCTTGATGGAGGATGCTTGGCCTCAAGCCTGGATGTGGGGAAAATGAAGAAAAATCCCTCAAGAGACCTCTCAAGAAGGAGAAGGAATCCTAAACAAGAATTCCTCCGGCAATTCTTGCTAAGCAGCAAAGAATGTTCCAATTGTCTAACTAGACAATGAGATGAATAATACAAACATGAGAAACAATGGTTGCCTTGTCCTCCTTTTAAACAAATGAAAGCTCCATTATGGTTTCCTCCACAAAATTTCCCTTTCCTCATTCACACTGCACTGGCTTCCTAAGTAAGCCACTCCTCCTATGGCAGCGCTGTTGACTTGGTCAACTTAACCAAGCCTCCTTGCAAATATCCTTGTTCACACATGAGGGTGTGCAAACCAGCTCCAAAGATGATCCCATTTCATACTTAGAGGGATTTTATTGAGTTTTTTATTATGAAATGGGTTTCCTTACCCATTTATTCTCCTCCTAGGTGAAATTAGAAAAATTAATGTTCCAAATTATTGTCGAATTTTTTTAGAACATTACAGTCCTCCCCTCCCAAATGTTGCTTGTCCCCAAGCAACTGCAAGGACATAACTAGATGGCCTCTCCTCAAGGCATGGAGTCTATAATGTTTTTAGGAACACCTTCCTCATGTGGATCCTCCATCCCCAAGCAATCATCCATACAAAATGATCTACCTCCCAACTAGGCAACTCCTAGAAACTGTCCTCCACCTTTGGCTTTGGAAAAGTAGGTGGGATGAAAATCTGCTCATGGTAGACAATGTAGCCTACCCCACACTTTCCATCTCTCCACTCATGATAAGTGTAGAGAAAGTTCCGATCCTGGGCTGCAAAACACTTGCCCTCAAGTGGCAAGATGAAGACTAGATCCCCAAGGACCTCTCCTCCAACGCTACAAGTCATGCTAGCCCAAGTCTCTCCATATATGATGAGTTGGAAGTCATCATCATATGGCATCTCATTCCTCATATGGCTCACCTCGTAATGAAAAAAATGAGCTGCTGTAGTGGCCATACATTCCCCCATGCTCCCTTTAGAACATGTAGTGCAAAGTGTGTGGGAGTTTTCTCCCTCCAAGGACACATCCACCCAATGTGTCTCTCCTCCAATCATGCTCCCAAGGAAAGTTCTAGTAGTATCAATCAAGGGAACCATAAGGAGAATCATGCTAGCTTCCATGTGTAGTAAAGGAGAAGGACAATGGTCCCTCAAATGTAGCCAACGTAGTTTGACTCTCCACTGCCATAGAAAATAAAATGATGGGTTGCCTCCCCACCATTTTCTTGCTACCCCATTCTCCTGGAGAAAGTGGATGATTTGATGTGCAATGTATGTATGTTATCCATGAGAAATTTCCTCCCCATCTCCTCTTAGGGAGTGATTATCCATAATGGCCTCATGTAGACCATCAAATCTAGAAGGAAGAATATCCTTCCTTTGAGCAAATCCCTGCACATATATGGTTAAGAGGTGCATATATATAGAAAAATCATCATGCAAATCAAAAATACTATCACCATATATTTTGCTCATATAAATGGAGTGGCTCATAGATGAGTCTCCCCTCATCCTCAAAGGGAAAAGATTTGACTGTGCTAACTCCTTCAACTCCTTATGATCCATGGAGTGCCTCCTCAAAGTCTTCAAGTGGTTTTTCCCACAAGAAGGAAAGAAATGCAATGTGGCCCTCATGGTTGGCGCATGGTTTCTCCTGAAATGTAAAACATGTATAGTAAGGAGAGTCATGCTCCCAATGGGCATCCTCAATCTCAAGCCCACTCTCCAATAAAATTCTCCCATGAACATATACATATCAGCAATACATGGAAGCAAAAACCAATAGAAACAAGTTGTCACGTGACAACCGGAAAGTGGATCAAGGTCCCACACAAGGAACCAACGCAGTGCATGCCTTGCCTGCATCAAATCAAGCAAAAAAAAGTGCTCTCCTGGCCACTTGTTTTCTACCACAATCATGTTACAAGATATAAACATGGAAGTACAAAAAGGTGTCAATGCTGCACACCAAAAATCATGTGGCTTTCCCCACAAACCATCAATGAGATAGCCAATCTTAATGCTAAAAATGGCTCCAAGTACATCATGATACAATATGCAAGAAGGGATAATACTCCTTGGTACAATATGATGCTCATAAAAAGCCAAGAAGTAAAAAACATAAGGTGAAATTGTACATTCTTCATCATGCACTAGAAGTCTTGAGCTGAAATGGCTCAACTGAAAATGCTCCCTTACTCTCAATGAGTAGGAAGGTGGCTGTGACATCCTCTCCATCATCATCTAGGCTCTGCATCTCTCCAAATGCTGATGTATGTCCTGCTGGATGCCCTCCCAAATGAAGTCCTCTGCCAAGGCAAGATATGCATCAAAATGCATGGAAAAGAAGTCCTCATGTGCTGCATGTAATAACTTCTCCTTGAGACTAGAATCTCTAGTCAAGAAGACTCTGTCATGGGAATAGATGAACATATCATCCATCATATACTCATCATCTCTATCCGGGTCATCTAGAATCATGCATGCATTAAGATCCTTAGAGTACTCAACTAAGAGCTGAGATCTCTAGTAAGGATCAATCCTCCTTAGGGACAACGCTAGTGATCTGGCATGTGTAGCTCTCCTCAAGCTGCTGTCTGCTACTTTGACATCCCTCATGCCAAATTTCTCCTCTGAACTCTTCACCTCTCCAAAATACAAGAGCAATGAATCCAAAGACAAAATGTCTCTCATCAATGATATATCAGGTGGCCTGCCTGGTGGAATGCCTCTATGCAGTGAGATATCTATGTCAAGAGTGGACTGTACATATGGTTGGGAAATATTGCCCTTGCTCTCATAGCATAGTACAGTCTTCCTCCTCTTTGCACTAGCTCTCTGAAATAGAGAAGGGTGTGTGCCTCTCATCACCTGATGCTGTTCTTTTTCCCTTCCGTCTCCTTCCAGCTGCAATGCTACACAATCATGCTGCTCATTGATTGTGCTTGGACCTCCATGAATGAGATCCTGGGGACCTCCTTGCCAAGATGCAAGAATCCCTCTAGTTGGAGCAGGAGCTCCTCCTTCCTCTCCATGAGGTATTAGATCAACTCTAGAATTGACAACGCTACTGCCCTCAACATGATTGGGCAGCTCTCCAATGATTGGATCCTCTTTTGAAAAAGAGATCCCTTTGCCTCCTTGTGCCAAAAATGAAGATCTTGCCTCTAAATAAGCATCATCCAAGATATACCTCCTTCATGGCTTTCTGAAATTTTTTTGAGTCTATGGTTTCCTCCATCACATGCAAGGGTTTTGTTTGTTTGAATGTGTTTGTTTCCTTTGCATGCATTTCAGAATTTCTCCTATCAAATCTCTTCATCAAAGTTCTAATGAAAATTGCAGATGAAGAAGTATTTTCATTTTTCAAAGTAAAAGACTCAAATAACCACCATGCATAGAATTTACCTCCCAAGTGCAGCGCTGCTACTCTGATGGCTTCATCTTCAGGAATCTGATGCTGCTGCAAAAAGGTGTCTAGCTCTTCAATCCAAGCCTTGGCTGAACAAGTAGAGGAACCATCAAAGATAGATAGAAGAAATATATCCTCATCATGTTGCTTGCTCCTCCTCACCATGATATTGCAAAACTCCAGGAAGGTAATACGATCTCTAAACCTCTGGGTTTGAGATTCATACTCATGCAAGAAACCTCTAAGAGTTCCTTTCTTCGGCATTTCTTCTTCTTATTCTCTTCTCATGGAAAAGATGGCCATGTGACTACGCTGTGTATTATAGGGTGTAGCTGCATGCTCACATCCCCTACAAGAAATTCTAGAGTTTGACTCAATTTCAAACCCTTTTGGAGATCCTATACAAATCTCCCTCCTTATCTTCTCAAATTCTTCATGAATGCTCAGTAAGGATCTTGGAAGAAGCTTTGTAAGCTTTCCTTCCCTCTTTTCTCCATATGATGGAAACTTCATTTTCTCTCTCTCTGATATGATGGCTAAGATCCATGGCCTGTAAGATTCCATCTTCAGGAATATCAAAGCTCTATTCCAGAGATTGACTGTAGGGGCATTTACTGGATATGTCACCTTTGAAAAAGGATTCGATCCAGAGGCTACCTGGCCATCTGCAGACTCTGTCTATAGAGTTTGAAACCTTCCCCTTAAGGGATTTATCACTTTGGCTTGAAGCCATAGGCTGAGCCAAAGATCATGCTCTGATACCACTATAATGTTCCTTTTTCAGGAAATTTCTAAAACAATGAGAATATCTCAAGATATTCTAAAGTTGGAGCTCCAACAATAAGCAAGCACAATAATGGTGCAGGAGCAACACTCAACTTATAAAAACATGAGAGAAATCCATAACCATTTCATTAGATAATAGTAGGTACAAATGAATACAGGATCTTGAGGAAAATGATACTCAAGATGAGCAATGCTCAGCTTCAAAGAACAAGTAGATAAATCATGATGAAAACACTGCTATACAAGAGAATTCAAGCTATCACTGCACAGTTCATGAAGGGAAACTGCTGCATAATAGTGTCAATACACAAATATAGCTATATGTGGCTCAAATACAATAGGGGGAGCAAGATCTATACCCCTGGAAACAATAATGCACAATCCCTAAAAGGATTGGCTGCAAAACATACAAAATGGCAATTCCTCAGAAATGCCAGAGTTGCTGGGTTGCTGCAGCAACTCAGAAATAGAACTGGATGGAGATGGATGAATCTGATGCTCAAACTGAATATGCCTCCTCCAATGGATCTTTCAAGTGAAAGGCTGATCCATTCACCAAAGATCTTCCCCTCCAAATGTATCTGCAAAGCCCTACTGCAAATGCTCCTCTAGAATAACGCAATCACTAGATGAAACTGCACTGTAGGGCAAGAGAATGAGTTGGCCTTGATGCCAAAAATATGAAATAAGTTCTGAGATGCCTCCAAAATGATATTCCAAAGGAAAGAGAGACTTCTCCTCTGAAAAATAGCTGAAGGAGATGGTGTAGTGAACCCTCACTGCAACACCCAGCAACACAGTGTTAATCTGTTGCAGAAATAATGCTGTCTTGATGGAGGATGCTTGGCCTCAAGCCTGGATGTGGGGAAAATGAAGAAAAATCCCTCAAGAGACCTCTCAAGAAGGAGAAGGAATCCTAAATATGAATTCCTCCGGCAAATCTTGCTAAGCAGCAAAGAATGCTCCAATTGTCTAACTAGACAATGAGACGAATAATACAAACATGAGAAACAATGGTTGCCTTGTCCTCCTTTTAAACAAATGAAATCTCCATTAGGGTTTCCTCCACCAAATTTACCTTTGCTCATTAACACTGTGGTAGCTTCCTAAGTAAGCCACTCCTCCTATGGCAGTGGTGTTGACTTGGTCAACTTAACCAAGCCTCCTTGCAAATATCTTTGTTCACACATGAGGGTGTGCAAACCAGCTCCAATGATGATCCCATTTCATACTTAGAGGGATTTTATTCAGGTTTTTATTATGCAATGGGTTTCCTTACCCATTTTTTCTCCTTTTAGGTGAAATTAGAAAAATTAATGTTCCAAATTATTGTCGGAAAATTTTGCAACATTACATTACGACCATAATATTGATGATGTTGATCTCCTGCAAATCAGGAAACTACTCCCCTGTTTTTAAGCTTAGGATTCTTTTAGTTTCTTGAGATATTTTGACAACTTATAACCCATAAATTCGAGGCTAATTGATGTCAAGAACATGATTAGCATATGTCCCAAGTCATCCCTTCATGCCAGCTGTGTAAAATCCACATTGAAATTCTCAAAACAGTGAAAACAGACCTACGCTACAAAAGTAGCACAGTTTCGTAGCGCTTTTTGTAGCGAAGTATTTTTACCCATTTCCTTCAAAATTTAGCTTCCTTTCCTTCAGGTTTACTTTGATATTTATTTGACATATTTTCCTTAGAAATTTCAAGTCAAAATACATGGTATTCCCTCCAAAATTTGATAAGAAAAGGGTGAAAAAGCTCCAACAACAGTTTCGTAGCACATTTCACCCTTCTTGCACTATATGCACTACAAAACTGCTGTGTAAGCAGTTTTAACCAGATTTTCTTCAAAATTTGAAACAAAAAGATGCCACAAATTTAGAAAATCACTGGCCTCATCAAAACCATCAGCTATATGAACTAAAAACATAACCTTCATAAAATTTAATCCTCATTTTCTATTTTGAGTTTGCTTTGAATTTGTCATTTTGTACCTCTGCACTTTAGTTCATCTTGGGACTGTTTTAATTGTAGCTCCAAATCCTCCACTTGGCCTCTTAGCTTTATATTACTGGCTCTCAAATGGGTGTTGATCACTCTAACAAATTTTTCTTCTTTAATGGCTGGAACTGTCCATGTAAAAAACTGCTGTGCACTGCTTGGGATCTCTAACCTAGCAACTGTTTGACCTTCCCAAACAACCTTCGTCCTTTTGAATTATGTCTTTTCAATAATGTGCTTTCTGGCCCTCTTTATCATCATTTCCATCTCTTGGTTTTCTAGCTTCAACCTTTCTTCCAGCAGTTGACACTATGTCATGTGTTCCTTTCCCTTCATTATCTTACTGGCTGCATGCTCCACTATAGGTGATGAGAGATCAACCACCTCTTCAGGGAATTTTGCTGCTTCAATAGTTACTTGGATATCTTTACTGCCTTCTTGGAGTTTCTTTTCATGCCTAGTTAAAGGTTTCCTATCTTGAAAAACAAAGGCTGCATTCTCACCTTAAAATTCCAATTTCTTTGTTGATTTCATTTTTCTCTGTTTGGGTTCATCCACTTCAATGAAATCTGCTTGCACAATGGGTGATTCTTCTATATCAATTACATGAAGTATATCATCCAAGTTTCCTTTCATCATTGGGCTGCCCTCTGTCACTAAAACAACTGCTTTTCCCTTTGATGCTGCTGCTTTTCTTCTTGTCTTTCTCTGGATCTCCTGCTTACTGGCCACTTGTTTTTTTTTTGTTTCTTTGACCGTTTCTACTCTCTATTTTTCAGGTGATGGGGTTTCTGAAACAAGCATTGATGCTTTCTTAGTTCTATTTTCAACCTGTTTCCTTGGTTTCAACTTTACAAACCTCTTTTCTTTAGTAACCACTGGCTGAATGGATTCTGCAACTGGTGGTGAAGGATTCCCCTTAATCTTATGGTTTTTGGCTGGGGTTAGGGCTTCCATTTCAAATCCACTCATAAATAAAAAGGAAGAACAATCCCTATTTATTTTCTGAAGCTCATTCAAAACCAGTAAATTTATCAAACCGTGATGAAACAAATATGTTTCACAGCCATCAGATTTAGCTTGGATTTTGTCAGCCATTTTAGCAAGGCTTCTATGCAAGTAAAATGGTAAATCTAATGATATCATACCTGTGAAATGAAACAACAGTTTGAAATGATAAGTGTAAACTTTATTGTACCTGCCTTCACATGTGAAATATCTTTTAATGTTGAATAACAGCTTTGCATAGTTGTCCTTGATACAAATTCTGGGTATTGCATTGTTCAGGTCCATGTCTACATATTCAGGTTTCACAAATTCCTTGCATGGCTCCATGTTGAACCCAAAAGCTTTAAACCAAGATTCCTGTCCCCTTGGTATCCCTATCACAGAAGCTATGATCTTAGGTGTAATTGGCATATTTATCATTCCAACTTTGGTAGTGGTTCCACTGAAATGTAAAGAAAACTCTTTGGACACCTGAGTGTGGCAACCTTGCAACTTTTCACAAAATTTGGGACACCCAAATTTGCTAAAAGCCTCCATTACCATTTGATCCTCCATAACAACATTTGAATTCTCAGGCTCGTATCTTAGACAATGTCCCCCTCTGTGGACCTTCTTCTCCTCTGTCGTGTTTCTTTTAAAGAAAACTTGTTAGCTTCTCTAAAACTTGTAAAACAACCTCTCTTGATTTGATGAACAACCTCACTTGATTTGGTGAGAGTTGTCTTTGAATAGAACAACCACAAAATTATCATTACTGCTTCAGACCTTGGACAACATATGTGAAGGTAAATGAAACAGAGATGACTCAATTAGGAAAAAAATTCAAATTAGAGATGTCACCTCATGACCAAATGATGTTTGATTGATATCCTATCATGACTATGATGACTATAGGACAGGTAAGTACATCGAATCTGGTAACTAACTGAATCACCATACTCCTATCATATCATTCTCCAATTGATACTGAAAGATCTCAGCTTATTTGACACGATAGCTAAGAAACCACGCTTTTGTAGTGCTCACAGTGTAATTTTTGTAGTTTACGCTACGAAAGTAGCAACGCTTTTGTAGCACAAACTCCCTTTTTGAACTAATTGTGCTACGAAACTGTGGATTTGTGACTAATTGCAGAAAATTAGCCCAAAACTTACTTAGATGACCCTTGAATGAAAAATGTGAAATTTTTGACTATGGAATGTGTTATGGCCTAAATCTACCTTAGGCTGAAGAAGGCAGAGTCTAGGGTAATATCAAACCACGCTTAATCTGGTAGCTAGCCCTACTAGATCGGAAGAGGGCTCTCTCCTGGTCAATCTCAGCAAAAAATGATCAGTGAGGCTTGAGATGACTTGAATAAAGGCTGATTTTAGGCTAGGTATGTATATAAAAGGAGTTTGATTTGATTTTGAGGGTGTTTTTTGGATCAAAGGGAAGGGCAGATTTTGGGTCTGGGAAATGAGCAATTTTGCAGGGATCTGAATGGGGCAAGGTAGGCAACTGTTTTAATGTTTCAATTTTGAATGAAATGGATAGCTTAGACCAGTGAGGAGTTGAAGAGGGCAAGAGACTTTCAAGAATCCTCTTTAGACAGTTGAAAACATAGAAAATTAAACAAAACTCAAGGTAGAGCACTGTAAATCTAATGAATTCCACCTTTATCCTTGTTTGTTTAACTTAAGAAGAAATAAGAGGGAAGATGATACACATAAGCACCAGTAAACTTACATTAACAAAGAGAAACACATCATCAAAACAAAGAGCCACATGAATCCCAAGGAGTTCTGCAAACCTTGGTCTATTCCTTTGCCAAACTGCAGAGATGAAATGTACAACGAAGCTCAAAGCAATCCCAAGGGTCCAACCAGGAAAATGACTGAAAAACTACAAGATATAGACAACACTACCTCATCCAAAACCTCTAGGGGTCGAGCTCACAATTCTAGGAGCTGTTTCAACAAGATCTAAGCTAAGAACTGGAAAATAGGTAGTGGAACAACTCACCTCTATAAGATAGGAAACTGATTCATTCAGTTGCAATTCACCTTTTGATGGATGAATCTACTTCCATGAGTAAAAATTTGACAAAATTACATCAAAACCCATCAAATTACATCAAATTACATCAATATTTTTACATTTGAAAGTAAGAAAGTCAAACTGGCCAAGACTAGGCGAAAAATAGAGTTACTGAGTGAAAAATGGGCCAAAATCCCCAATGCGCTGTGCCTGAATTCTCTATGTGTCGCGCCAGTTTGGAGCTGATTTGGAAGGCCTTCCTGGTGTCCAAATTGAGTGTAGGATAGCTCTTTGGAAATCTCTATCTGTCTACTTTCCAACACAAGTAGAATTTCTGAATTTGGTTTCCATTTGCCCCTCCAAAAATGAGGCCTCCCAACACTGCTTCCTGTGAGTCCAAAAAGGGCAGAAAGGTAATTTTTAGGGTGTTTTTGACCCTTCTAGAAGCCCAAAACCTGTCAAAATCTCTTTTCCATGTGTAGGAATGCATAATTTTTCATGAAAAATCCAAAAATACAAATTTTTACCCAAGAGGAGCTCCCAATCATAAGCGCGCGCTAAGTGGCGCGACGTGTTGAGCTGAAAAATCTGTGTTTAGTCCAAAAAAATCAAAAATTTCAAAATGTGTCCCAAATTTCTTGAAATTTGGGCTGTGTGTCCTCCATCATGCACTATGCTGGGCCAAGGAAGCTTCGGCCAAAATCTAAAGTCTATCTTGCCTTTTTCGACGCTTTAATGCCCTCTTCAACTTAGCTTTCAGGATCTTGATTCGTGCCTTGCAAACATGATTTCTTGCCCAATAATGATTCTTCATGTGCCTCAACATGTTATTTTCCTTTTTGGCCTTCTCCAACAGCTTCTCCAAATGAATATTGACCCTTTCAAGTGAAGTTTCTCGATCAGCCTCAATCTCTTGCTCAATGGATGTCATCTCGGTTTGGCTCCTTTGGGCAGCTTGCCGGTTCTCACATATATTTTGCAACTCCATGATAGTTTGATGATCTTCCAAATGTTTGTTTCACTGCTTAAGGTAGTTTATTATCCATTGGGCTCTTTTCAAATTGATGGAAAAAGTCTTTATTTCCGCCTTCTGCTCCTGAACAACCTCTCTGAACTTTGAGCTAGGAGAGCCCAACTCATCATAAATGAGTATGAAATCTGTATCTTGGCCTCCTAAAGGCCCTTAATCCTGCATGGGCCTCTTACCATTGTCCTGTACCTATAACTATGCTGATGATGATGGAAAAGAGACCCCTTCCACCCCGGGTGGAGATAATACTCGCCTGGCTGCTGCAAATAACCCTCTAGTGCCTCTCTGATAAGTGACAAACACCGACATACTAGTAGTCTGTGTCTCATGACCTTCATGATGATATGAAGGTTCACCTGCCTCATGAAAAGCCTCCGAAGGTACCTGAGAATCTGTGAAGAAATCATTAGAAATGAAATCCTCCCATGAAATACCCTGCAAGCCGAGCTAATGCATAACCACAATTTTGATGAGTGCAAAGTGATAGATACTGCTGTACTGCCGCTCAGGAGTTTTCCTTTGCACGAGAGTGGTCATATTCTCAACATTCTGACACATGAAATAAGGGAGGTTCATTATCCTCACCTTGGTGAAATGCATCAACAACCTGATATGACAGGCATAAAGACATGAAAACCGGCCTTCACAATTGAAATATTTGATAATAAGTTTCATCAGAGGAGCATATGAATCCTTTAGGAACTGGAAGGGAAAAACTCTACTGAGTTGTCTCACAAAACTAGGTTTGATATATGGCTCATAGTGTACCCTGTCAACCTGCTGCCTTTTGTTCTATTGTTCTCCAAAATTTGGTATTCCGGTTGCTTGAGAGATAGTTTTAGGTGTTAAAGTGAATGTCACACCTTCAAGGGTGACTTGACCATCATGTAAATGCAACAAAAACAAACGGGCCAGCTCTTGATGGTGATGGACCCTAGCAACCATTTCATAAAATTGATAACAAGACTGCTATTGAAAACATGCCATAGCAAGAGGACAAGCCTGCAACTCAGCCAATGAAGTAGGCTCTTCCCTCACATGTCTGCCACTCTTATGAGGTCTTCTAGGTGCATGCAATTTAGTTGTGGAGTCATTGTCTCGGTCATAAGATGTATCGGTCTCCATGATTTCCAAAGTCTATGTTGTCTTGGATGTATATGAGAAGTTTGATGTCTTTGGTTTTGTTGCCAAATATGTGATACAAGTGAGGGACTATGGAGGGATAGGGTAGGGGAGATGATGGAATATTGCCAAGTGAAATCTGTCAATTGAAGAGTTTAGGGACAATCACTAGGTTTTTTGGAATAACATTTGGGTTTGGGAAATTGATAATTGGGATGTGGGGTAATGGGAATGGGATAGGGAATAAGTGCTTTAGGGATATGAGGGAATAGGGAAATGGGATTGATGTAACAAGATTAACAATGATGAGGGAATAACAAGGTGGGGAAGTGGGAGTGATAAACACAAAACCAATTTTGAAACCCTAAGGAAAAAAATCCTTGCACAAACAAATAGGGTTTGAATTTTTGTATTTAAAACCTCATAAATATCACCAAACACATTTTCATTGGCAATGGAGAGGTTGCTTGACTTACTTGAACAAAGAGGGACCGAGCAAATTTGGAGTTTGAAAGGAATGGCAATAAATTTTCTTTCTGGACCTATGCGTCGTACAACAAACCCAATGCGTCGCGCAGCTTCAATGTGTCGCGCAGGTGCAATTTTACACAGTGGGAGCCGACCCAATGCGTCGCGCTTGCCCAATGCGTCGTGACACCCTGCCAATGCGTCGCACAGCTAAACCTTACATGAATTCTCCTTCAAATTTCTTCTTCTCTCTTCAAAATTTATCCTTGGTTCCTCTTGGCATACAAATGAACTCTTGTAACAGAAAAATGATTTATATACCAAGGATTTTAATTTTCCATTAAAAAAAAACCCACTTTGTAATGTTTCAGACTTTGAATTTTTTTTAAAAAACTCTATTCTGCTTCATTTGGATTTTTAACTGAATGATGAGCTTTCTGTTTGTTCTTGTAGGGAATGGATGGCTGGAGCTTTGACAAAGGTGACCACGGTTGCCAGTGAAAGTATTATTACAACTGAAAAAACTTGAAATCACATTACATTTATACATAAAGATGAAAAACTCTATTTTTCTTCAAAACAAATTTTTGAAGAAAAATACATTATTAAGTATATGATGATGAGATTTTAGCACTGAAACCTTATTTCAAAAACCTCATGTGCCTGCTGACCATTATTGAGCATTCTGAAGACCTTATGATTGAAACCCTAGACCTAATGACACTGAAACCCTAAAAATAACTCTTTGCAAAATATGAGACCAAAAGTGACTGTAAATGATTTTAATGAACAGAAATAGGCCAGCAGGTAAAGGACACGAGGGAGAAGCCACTACCGTCAGATGATCCATGCTCTTAATGGAATTTAGCTGATTGCATGAGACACCTAATATGCAATGCAACAAGAGAAATTTGATCACTGACGGAGGGATGAAGATACCAACACTAACAGAATGGACCTATAAAGACCTTATTTAAATTCTGATGATGAACACTAAACCTCTGAAACTATGAAATACCCTTAACCATGCTAAAATGACTTTCAAAACTATTTAGACCATGATCAAAATAGAGTTGACATACAACGTTTTGAATTTTTTTTTTTTTTTTTTGGTGATAACAGTGGCTCCACTTGGGATAGTGTGCCCCTGTGGTACTCTAAGAACCAGTAGATCCAGTGCTGATATCCATTTTCTTGACCAAAACAGTAAAAACTTTGAAATTTCCAAGCTTCCTCCTCAAGCTCTAATGGCCTTCACCTCGGGCTCAAGCTTGCTGATTTTGCTTGTCATTATTAGCAGAAAAACTTATAAAATGGAATATATACAATGACATGAACAATCCATCAGATTTTAGGAAGAATAATGCTTCAAAAACCTGCCATTGGCAGGTCCTCCAGCATATGGTTTCCCATCTATCTCCTGCAGTATGTAAGTATTGTTTCCATGAAAAGAAGCTACCTTGAAAGGACCTTTCCATAAGTTCTCAAACTTACCATGTTTGCCTTTCTCTTTAATTCTGGCCTCCCATTTCAGCACTTCATCTTGAATTTGAAAACTCTCTTCCTTGATCTTCTTATCAAATGTTCTCTTGATTTTGTTTTGAGATTGCCAATTGCTGTCATAAACTTCATTCCTTTTCTCTTACAGAACTGATTAATTCTCCTCTGGATTGTATTTGGTTCCTCTTCTAGCCCTCGAATCAATTTCATAACAGGTACCCCTAGTGATGTAGGAAAAATAGCTTCAGTGCCATATACCAATTCATATGGTGGAGTTCCGATTGACCTCTTTGTGCATATCCTGTCAGTCCATAAGGCATACTTCAGCTTCAAATGCCAAGCCTTCTTATTCTCCTGCAACACCTTTTTAATGATCCTTATAATACTCTTTTTAGAAGATTCAACAAGGCCATTTCCTTACGGATAGTATATAGTAGAATTCCTGAGAGTAATATGATATTAATGACAGAAATCGATCAACTTCTTAGACTTGAATGACTGTACATTATCAGTTATAATCTTCATGGGGCAACCAAACCTAAACAAGATATTAATTTCTAAGAAAGAAATAATCACAGAATCATTTTCTTGCCTAGATGGGATTTTTCCAATCCATTTGGTGAAGTAAACAGTCACTGTAAGAATCCAACGATGCTGACCCGAACAATATGGATGAATCTCCCCGATAAAATCTAGTCCCCACTGTTGGAATGACGTTTCTACATAAATAGGAATCAAAGGTAAGGGTAAAATTTTCTTCTTACCCTTGAAAATCTGGCATTCATGGCAGGCAACAACCCTCTTGTATACATCCTTAAACATTGTTGGCCAATAAAACCCTGCTCTCAAAATTTTGTTCACTATTTCCTTCCAATAATGGTGAAATCCACAATCCGCTTTATGAAACTCCTCAATCACTTTATCAACCTCCTCCTCCAACAAGAAATTCAACAAAATTCTGCCAATATCCTTCCAAAACAGATTTCTGTCAAATATAAAGTATCTAAAAGATTTCAGCTTAACAAACCTTGCTTTGGACTTTGTTAAATCAACAAGTGCTTTATGGTGCTGTAGGAAAAAAACAACTTCCTTTTACCAATCCAAGGTGATATATTTTTCTTCAATAGGAACTGGTTCCTCCTCATCATCTGAAATTTCTGATATTTCTGCAATCCAATTTATATCAAGATAGTAAAAGTTTGACTGTGCCATCAGCTTTGTCAAGCCTTGCCCTTTGACCATGTTTGTTGGTTTAATATCTATATCATATTCTAGCAACTTGGCAATCCATTTCCCCCTCTTACCATTAGGGTTAGCTTGAGTGAGGATGTCTTTCACAATAGTATTAGGAACAAAAACCTCAATATGAGAATGCATAATATAAATTTTGAAATATTTTATAGCCTTCACCAGAGCATAGGCATGCTTTTCTAAGATATTATACTTTAGCTCAGAATTGGCTAATGTCCTACTAAAGAAATAAATCAGCTCCTTAATACCTTACTATCCTTTTTGTAGCAAAACTCCAGCAATAGTATTCTCTGATGCAAAGGTAAAAACCAGAAATTCCTTTGAGAAATTTGAACTGATCAATAATGGTGCTTTTGTGAGTGCTCTTTTGATCCCTTCAAATGAGTTTCTTGCATCTGCTGTCCACTTAATATCAAATCCCTTCTTTAGCATCCTTTTTATGTCCTTCACAATCTCAACAAAATTAGGAATAAATCGCCTTACAAAATTTACCTTTCCAAGAAAAGATTGAATCTCCTTCCTACTTCTTGGAAACTCCACCTTCTGAATTGCACTGACCCTGCTTAGATCAATCTTAATCCCATATTTAGAAATGATATGCCCAAGTAATTTACCTGAAGTTAAAGCAAAAATACTTTTGGTGGGATTTAGAGAGATGCCAAACCTTCTACATTTTAGCATAATTATTTCCAAGTGTTTCAAGTGATCTTCTTCCTTCCTTGAGAAGACTTTTATGTCATCAAGATACAAAACCACCATATTTTCCTTCTCTTTAGAAAATGCAATGTACATTGCCCTCTGAAAGGTATCTCCTGCATTCATGAGACCAAATGGCATCTTGGCGTACATAAAAGTACCCCATGGTGTAGTAAAGGTTGTTTTTTCCTGATCATCAGGATGCACAAGGATCTGATTATAACCTGAAAAACCATCAAGCATAGATATTCTCTGAGAATCCATAATAGTTTGCAAAATTTGATCCATCTTTGGGAGAGGATAATTATCTTTCAGGGAAGCTTTATTCAAATTTATGAATTCAATGCATATTTCGATTTCTCCACTCTTCTTCCTAACCGGAACCAAATTTGCAAGCCAATTTGAAAATCTGATTAGGACTATAATTTTAACATCAAAGAGCCTTTTAACCTCCTTCTCAATCAAAGGCATGAGAAATATGATCAGGACTATAATTTTAGCATCAAAGAGCCTTTTAACCTCCTTCTCAATCAAAGGCATGAGAAGTGGGTCGATCCTCCTTAACTTTTGCTTGAAAGGTCTCTCATTTTCTTTTATGGGAATAGTATGCTGAATAATGGCGGGATCATATTCTTTCAAATCAGCATATTTCCAAGCAAAGACATCTATGAATCTTTTCATCATTTCAACATACTTAGACTTCATATCAACTGAAAGAAATTTTGAAAGTTTAATCATTTTGGGCATAGCTATAGTACCAAGGTTACAATTGTCAACTTCTTCATCATTAGCTTGTATCTTAGGGGATTTAAAAACATCATTCTGATCAAATTTTTTTTCTAGAGGTATGGTCCCTTTGGTATGGAATTATTCTTTAGTTGCAAAACTTCAGGACTCCCTTTAGATTCAGCCAACATGTTCTGCTGATCTAATTGTACATTTCAAACACTTTTTTCAGCTCAATAAAATTTTCACCTGTTGATCATCCTCAAAAACTTTCCAATGAGTAATATTATGAGGGATGGCTGGCCTATGGCGGACCTCAACTTCATACTTTTTTGTGGAGTGCATAGGAATAATGAAAATACTTGCAGAGACAACAAGAGAGTCAGCAATGGAATTTCATTCTCTAGTTTTGACTGTGAATGAATAATCTTGAAAGTTTTCTAACATGTCCAAATTCAAATTCCTATATGCTTTCATCCTTGTGTCCCTTGTTTGATAAACACCCTCAATCTGTTTTATGACTAATTCTAAATCTCCAAAAACAAAAATGTTTTGAGGATTCATTCTTTTCAACACTTATAGACCCAAAATCAAGGATTCATATTCAGCCATGTTGTTCGTGCAATCAAAGTTCAGTTTATAGGAAAATAACTTACTCTCATCACTTGGATTTCTAATCTAGAACCCTGCTCCCGCTGCTTCTCTGCCTGCTGATCCATCAAAATACAATGACCAAAAACCTTCTTTCTCTTTATTGCTGACTTGCTGACCTTCTGTTTGCTGATTTTCAGACTGCTGAATTTCAGAACTCTTATTTTCTGCTTTCCTTTCTTCTTCCGCTTCATTATTCAATTCACTGAAAAGAATAGCAGAACCAAGTTTAGTATCAAGAGAATAAATTGGAAAGTTTTAAGGTTTATCTTTGCGACTCACCATGTATTCCATCTTTGTCTCTGGATACAATCTTCTTTGCTCCCCAAAGACTACAATGGTAGCATAAGCAAGATCCATCTACATTGTACCTTTAATTTTTCTACCCATGACCTTGACAACAACATACCAAACTTTGGTGGAATGTTTTCTACTATAATGTCCATGGCTATAGTATTAGCAGCAACTCCTGGTAGATGCACCAAAATTTTATCACAAAATCAGACCTGATAGGATGCCAATAAAGTTAATCTCATGTAACTATTTCAGACCAATATTTTGGCTGAGGCTTAGCCTCCTCAACCTGAGAGGGATCTCTCAAGGGTTTATGATTTTTGATAAATATGTAGATGGCTAACTCTATATGGGATATGTTGAGCCCTAAAAATGTCTTTTCTTTTCACCAAAATCCACTTCATTCCATTTATCCTTTATCATTTATAAGCCTGAAGATCAATAAGAATGATTAAAATCACTTTAAGAATACATGCAATGAATGACTTATTATACTTTTGTGGTTTTGTTGTCGTAGTGATTTCTGAGCAGACTTAGCTACAAAATGCAGTCATTCTGTAGCTAGTCATATGTTCCGTAGCCATCTTTATGCTTTAACAGGTTACATGTGTCATTTGAGGGAAATAAATATATGGTTAGACTCAAAAACTCTCCTGCATCATTCGTTGTCCTCCACGAGGGCTGAGCAAAAATTTGGAAGTGGTTATGCACATGGACAAAGCCAAAACCAAGAAGCAGACTTCTATAAGGATAAGGACTCTTGAGGTGTCTTCAGCAAAATACGAGTCCTCAACAAGAGTTTTAGTTTGATTTTGATTATAAAAGACACCTATGCCTATTTCTACTCAATTTCAGTTATGTAGTTGCTTATAAAAATAAATCGGTGAACCGAGAAACAGTTAGTTGATGTTTTTTTTTTAGTTTTAAAAGACTGTGATACTTTGTTTCTGAGTGTTTTCTTCTAATGAAAGAAGTATAACTTTGATGCATGATCTGAAGCAACTTTAAGGAGTTAAGGATTCGTGTGCCAACCTGATGGTAGAGGGCCCCTACTATCTGAAAAGGCCTTTGCATATTTTCTAGATAAGTAACCTTTAACTCTGTTTTGTTCTTAACTTAGGTAGTTTTCTAAGTTTATCGTCTTGCATCATGTTTTATGTCATTTACTTACATCGAATATTACAGTTAATCTTGTTCTCATAAGCTATTCCAATACATCACTAATACGTGAATGAGATCTAACTGTAGTACTTTGAGTTAATTGAATTTTAGTTCTGTTAATTGCATTTCCATCCTGTTAGTTAGATTTAGAAGATCCTCATTATTTTATAAGCTACTCTTGTTCTCAAACTCTTCTAACACATCACTATTATATGAACGAGAATTAGCTATATTATTTTGAGTTATTGATTGTTCTACAATGATGTAAGAGGTTCTCATGATTTTACAAATAGTCTTTTTCCCAAGTTGTTCCAAGAAATCTCTAATCCTTGAACGAGACTTAATAGTAACATTGTGAGTTGGAGAAAGAGTTAATTCTAGTGTCATAAGTTATTTTAGCATAGGATTCTTTACTATGTTACAGATGATATTTTTCTCAAAATGTTCCAACATATTTCTAACAACGAATAAGATTTCTCTGTGATGTTTTAAGTTGTTGTTTACTAAGAGAACCTTATTACATCAAAACTAATCCTTTTCTCAGTTTGTTCCAAAATATCTCTAATGAAATGAATTGGACTAAGTTTAATGTTATGAGTTAATTTTCTTAGTAGCTTTACAATCTGTGGATTAGTATTCTCTGTTCTTGATACCATTCATAGTTTAGAGTATATTTTATTCTGTTTTAGTGTGATCAGTAACTTCTCTTTGTTAGTAATTTAGTTTTCCCCTTAGCATAAAAACAAAAAACCAAAAACACTAGAAAAACACTAAGCACAACGAAGTAGGAAGAAGATACCTAGGCACATATAGTGCACTTCACTTCAATAGTTTACTAGCCTTGGTTGACAATTTATGATATCAATTTAGGAACACTAAGTTGACTAGACAGGATAAAAGTAGATAAATGATATAAACTGGCTGTAAATCACATTAGCAAGTGTACATTGGGCTTATGGAGTCATAATTGCTTCAAAAAAACCAAAACAATCTACCTAGCATAGAAGTTGAGGCATATCAGAGTTCAAGTCAAGGAATACACATATAGAACAGTGAAACACAGAGTCAGTTTGTCTATGAAGGAAGTCAGAGCATCATTAATGAATTCTGAGTAACATAAGCAAACACCACTGCAATAGAATACTGAAAATATGGCATCAGAACAAGAACATACAAGAAATCCTTATGAATATTGAGTTGTCTAAGTAGAAACTCTGTATTAAGCTCAAAAAAATCATTGACAATAAACATAGTCTCTTTGCTAACAAATGTCCAACCCTTTCTATTTCGACTCCTTGATATTTTATAGATCATTTACATCATAAGATAAGCTTATCCACAACTAGATACATCGAATTCCTATGCTTTGACACCTACCCTAACCATAAAAAATGGTATCTATTACAAACACAACTGTAAAACTAATATAGAGTCTTATTACAAATAGAATTAGAACTCTTTCGATTATACTCAAAAAAACTTTATATAGCCTTTATTACATCATTTTCCACCTATATTTCCATTAATTTGAATCCTGATGATGAGTTCCAACCTGTTATGACCATAATGATGATGATGTTGATCTCCTACAAATTAGGAACTGCTCCTCTATTTTTAGGCTTAGGATTCTTTTAGTTTCTTGAGATATTCTAAACACTTCTAACCCATAAATTCGAGGCTAATTGATGTCAGGAACATGATTAGCATATGTCCCAAGTCATCCCTTCATGCTAGCTGTGTAAAATCCACTTTGAACTCTTCAAAACAGTGAAAGCAGACCTGCGCTATGAAAGCATCACAGTTTCATAGCGCAGTCTTTTTACCCATTTACCTTCAAAATTTAGCTTCCTTTCCTTCAGGGTTACTTTGATATTCATTTGAAATAGTTTCCTTAGAAATTTCAAGTCAAAATACATGGTCTTCCCTCCAAAATTTAATAAGAAAAGGGTGAAAAAGCTGCTACAGCAGTTTCGTAGCACATTTCACCCTTTTTGCACTATATGCGCTAAGAAACTGTTGTGTAAGCAGTTTTAACCAAATTTTCTTCAATATTTGAAACAAAAAAGATGCCAAACTTTATAAAATCACTGGCCTCATCAAAACCATCAGCTATATGAACTAAAAACATAACCTCCATAAAATTTAGTCCTCATTTTCCATTTTGAGTTTGCTTTGAATTTGTCATTTTGTACCTCTGCTCTTTAGTTCATCTTGAGACTGTTTTAATTGTAGCTCCGAATCCTCCACTTGGCCTCTTAGATTTCTATTACTGGCTCTCAAATGGGTGTTGATCACTCCAACAAATTTTGCTTCTTTAATGGATGGAACTGTCCATGTAAAAAACTGTTGTGCACTGCTTGGGATCTCTGACCTATCAACTGTTTGACCTTCCCAAACAACCTTCATCCTCTTGAATTCTGTCTTTTCAATGCTATGCTTTCTGGCCCTCTTTATCATCATTTAAATCTCTTGGTTGGCTAGCTTCAACCTTTCTTCTAGCAGTTGACACTATGTCATATGTTCCTTTCCCTTCATTATCTTGCTGGTTGAATGCTCCACTATAGGTGATGAGAGATCAACCACCTCTTCAGGGAATTTCGTTGCTTCAATAGTTGGTTATCTTTACTGCCTTATTGGACTTTCTTTTCATGCCTGGTTAAATTTTTCCTATCTTGAAAAACAAAAACTGCATTCTCACATTCAAATTCCAATTTCTTTGCTGATTTCATTTTTCTTTGTTTGGGTTCATCCACTTCAATGAAATCTACCTACACAATGGGTGATTCTTCTATATCATTTGCATGAAGTATATCATCCAAGTTGCCTTTCATCATTGGGCTGTCCTCTGTCACTGAAACAACTGCTTTTCCCTTTGATGCTACTGCTTGGCTTCTTGTCTTTCTCTGGATCTCTTGTTTACTGCCACTTGTTTTTGTTTTGTTTCTTTGACCCTTTCTACTCTCTGTTTTGTAGGTGATGAAGTTTCTGCAATAAGCACTGATGCTTTCTCAGTTCTATATTCAATCTGTTTCCTTGGTTTCAAATTTACAAACCTCTTTGCTTTAGTAACCACTAGCTCACTCGATACTGCTACTGGTGGTGAAGGATTCCCCTCAATCTTAGTGTTTCTAACTGGGGTTAGGGCTTCCATTTCAAATCCACTCATAAATGAAAAGGAAGACCAATCCCTATTTATTTTATGAAGTTCATTCAAAACCAGTAACTTTATAAAACCGTGATGAAACAAAGATGTTTCACAGCCATCAAATTTAGCTTGGATTTTGTCAGCCATTTTAGCAAGGCTTCTATGCAAGTAAAATGGTAAATCTAATGATATCATACCTGTGAAATGCAACAGTAGTTTGAAATGATAAGTGTAAAATTTATGGTACCTGCCTTCGCATGTGAAATATATTTGAATGTTGAATAGTAGCTTTGCATAGTTTTCCTTGATACAGCTTCTGGGTATTGCATTGTTCAGTTCCATGTCTACATATCAGGCTTCATAAATTCCTTGCATGTCTCCATGTCGAACCTAAGAAATTTAAACCAAGATTCATGTTCCCTTGGTATCTCTGTCACAACAGTGATGATCTCAGGTGTAACTAGCATATTTATCATTCCAACTTTGGTAGTGGTTCCACTGAAATGTAAAGCAAACTCTTTGGACACCTGAGTGTGGCAACCCTGCAGCTTTTCACTAAATTTGAGACAACCAGCTTTGCTAAAAGCCTCCATTAACATTTGATCCTCCATAACAACATTTGAATTCTCAGGCTCGTATCTTAGACAACATCCCCCTCTGTGGACCTTCTTCTCCCCTTCCATGTTTCTTGTAAATAAAACTTGTTAGCTTCTCAAAAACCTGTAAAACAACCTCTCTTGATTTGATGAACAACCTCGCTTGATTTGGTGAGAGTTGTCTTTGAATAGAACAACCACAAACTTATCCTTACTTCTTCAGAGCTTGGACAACATATGTGAAGGTAAATGAAACAGAGATGACCCAATTAGGCAAAAAATTCGAATTAGAGATGTCACCTCATGACCCAATGATGTTTGATTTATATCCTATCATGACTATGATGACTGTAGGATAGGTAAGTACATCGAATCTAGTAACTAACTAACTCACCATACCCCTATCATATCATTATCCAACTGAAACTGATAGATCTCGGCTTATTTGACACGATAGCTAAGAAACCACGCTTTTGTAGTGCTCACAGTGTATTTTTCACACTTTGCGCTACGAAAGTAGCAGCGCTTTCATAGTGAAAAACTCCATTTTTGAACTAACGACGCTACGAAACTGTGGATTTGTGACTAATTGCAGAAAATTAGCCCAAAAATTACTTAGATGAACCTTGAATGAAAAATGTTAACTTTTGGACTATGGAATGGACCTATAAAGACCTTATTTTAACTCTGATGATTAATAATAAACCTCTAAAACTATGACATACCCTTAACCATGCTAAAATGACTTTCAAAAATATTTATACCATGATCAAAATAGAGTTGACATACAATGTTTTGATTTTTTTTTTTTTTTTTGGTTATAACAGTGGCTCCACTAGGATAGTGTTCCCCTGTGGTACACTAAGAACTAGTAGTTCCAGTGCTGCTATCCATTTTCTTAACCAAAATAGTAAAAAATTTGAAATTTCCATAATTCCTCCTCAAGCTCTAATGGCCTTCACCTCTGGCTCAAGTTTGCTGATTTTTCTTATCATTATTAGCAAAAAAAATTATAAAATGGAATATATACAATGACATGAACAATCCATCAGATTTTAGGAATAATAATGCTTCAAAAACCTGCCATTGACAGGTCCTGTAGCATATGGTTTTCCATCTATCTCTTGCAGTATGTAAGTATTGTTTCCATGAAAATCAACTATCTTGAAAGGACATTTCCATAAGTTCTCAAACTTATCATGTTTGCCTTTCTCTTCAATTCTGGCCTCCCATTTCAACACTTCATCTTGAATTTGAAAACTCTCTTCCTTGATCTTCTTATCAAATGTCCTCTTGATTCTGTTTTGAGATTGATGATTGCTGTCATAAACTTCATTCCTTTTATCTTGTAGAATTGATTAATTCTCCTCTGGATTGTATTTGGTTCCTCTTCCAGCCCTTGAATCAACCTCACAACAGGTACCCCTAGTGATGTAGGAAAAATAGCCTCAGCGCCATATACCAATTCATATGGTGAAGTTCCGATTGACCTCTTTGTGCATATCATGTCAGCCCATAAGACATACTTCAGCTTCAAATTCCAAGCCTTCTTATTCTCCTGCAACACCTTTTTAATGATCCTTACAATACTCTTCTTAGAATATTCAACAAGGCCATTTCCTTGCGGATAGTATACAGTAGAATTCCCGAGAGTAATATGATATTGATGACAGAAATTGATTAGCTTCTTAGACTTGAATGCCTGTGCATTATCAGTTATAATCTTCATGGGGCAACCAAACCTAGATAAGATATTATTTTCTAAGAAAGAAATAATCACAGAATCATTTGCTTGCCTAGTTGGGATTGCTTCAATCCATTTGGTGAAGTAATCAGTCGCTGTAAGAATCCAATGATGCTAATATAAAGTTGATGGATGAATCTCCCCGATAAAATCTAGTTCCCACTGCTGGAATGGTGCTTCTACATAAATAGGCATCAAAGGTAAGGGTACAAGTTTCTTCTTACCCTCGAAAATCTGGCATTCATGGCAAGAAAAAACCCTCTTGTATACATCCTTAAACATTGTTGGCCAATAAAACCCTGCTCTCAAAGTTTCGTTCATTGTCGCCTTCCAATAATGGTGACCTCCACAATCCCCTTTGTGAAACTCCTCAATCACTTTATCAACCTCCTCCTCCAGCAAGCAATTCAAAAAAATTCCGCCAGTATCCTTCCAAAACATATTTCTGTCAAATATAAAATATCTCAAAGATTTCAGCTTAACAAACCTTGCTTTGGACTTTGTTAATTCAGCAGGTGCTTTAGGGTGATGTAGGACAAAACCAACTTCCTTGTACCAATCTAAGGTGATATCTTTTTCTTCAATAGGGACTAGTTCCTCCTCATCATCTGAAATTTCTGATATTTCTGCAATCCAATTTATATCAAGACAGTCAAAGTTTGACTATGCCATAAGCTTTGCCAAGCCTTTCCCTTTGACCAATTTTGTTGGTTTAATCTCTATATCATATTCTAGCAACTTGGCAATCCATTTCCCCCTCTTACCATCAAGGTCGGCTTGAGTGATGATGTCTTTCACAACAGTATTAGGAACAAACGCCACAATATGAGAATGCAGAATATAAATTCTGGAATATTTGATAGCCTTCACTAGAGCATAGGCTTGCTTTTCTAAGATATTATACTTCAGCTCATAATTGGCTAATGTCCTACTAAAGAAAGAAATCGGCTGCTCAATACCTTGCTTTCCTTTTTGTAGCAGAACTCCAGCGATAGTATTCTCTGATGCAAAGGTAAAAACCAAAAATTCCTTTCAGAAATCCAGACTAATCAATACTGGTGCTTGTGTGAATGCTCTTTTGATCTCTTCAAATGAGTTTCTTGCCTCTTCTATCCACTTAATATCAAATCCCTTATTTAGCATCCTTGTTATGTCCTTCACAATCTCAACAAAATTAGGAATAAATCACCTTACAAAATTTACCTTTCCAAGAAAAGATTGAATCTCCTTCTACTTCTTGGAAACTCCACCTTCTGAATTGCACTGAACCTGCTTGGATCAATATTAATCCCATCTTCAGAAATGATATGCCTAAGTAATTTACCTGAATTTAAAGAAAAAATACTTTTGGTGGGATTTAGAGAGATGCCAAACCTTCTACATTTCAATAGAATTCTTTCCAAGTGTTTCAAGTGATCTTCTTCCTTCCTTGAGAAGACTGTTATGTCATCAAGAGAGACAACCACCATCTTGTCCTTCTATTCAGAAAATGCAATGTCCATTGCCCTCTGAAAGGTAGCCCCTGCATTCATGAGACCAAATGGCATCTTGGCGTACATAAAAGTACCCCATGGTGTAGTAAAGGCTGTTTTTTTCTGATCATTAGGATGCACAAGGATCTAATTATAACCTAAAAATTCATCAAGCATAAACATTCTTTGAGAACCCACAATGTTTGAAAAATTTGATCCATATTCGGGAGATGATAATTATCTTTCAGGGAAGCTTTATTCAAATTTTTGAAGTCAACACATATTTTGATTTCTCCATTCTTCTTCCTAACTGGAACCAAATTTGCAAGCCAATTTGAAAATTTGATTGGGACTATAATTTTATCATCAAAGAGATTTTAACCTCTTTCTCAATCAAAGGCATTAGAAGTGGGTTGATCCTCCTTAAATTCTGCTTGAAAGGTCTTTCATTTTCTTTTATGGGAATAGTATGCTGAATAATGGCGGGATCATATTCTTTGAAATCAACATAGTTCCAAGCAAATACATCTATGAATATTTTCATCATTTCAACATACTTAGACTTCATATCAACTGAAAGAAATTCTGAAAGTTTAATCAACTTGGGCATAGCTATAGTACCAAGGTTACAGCTCTCAACTTCTTCATCATCAACTTCTATCTTAGGGGATTTAAAAACATCATTTTGATCAAAAAGTTTTTCTAGAGGTATGAGTCCCTTTGGTATGGAATTATTCTTTAGTAGAAAAACTTCAAAACTCCCTTTAGATTCAGCCAACATGTTCTGCTGATCTACTTGTATATTTTCAAACTCTTCTTTCAGCTCAATAAATTTTTTAACCTGTCGATCATCCTCAAAAACTTGCTAATGAGTAATATTATCAGGGATGGTTGGCCTATGGTGGACCTCAAATTCATACTTTTCTATGGAGTGCATAGGAATAATGAAAAGACTTGCAGAGACAGTAAGAGAGTCAACAATGGAATTTTGTTCTCTAGTTTTGATTATGAATGAATAAGCTTGAAAGTTTTCTAACATATCCAAAACCAAATTCCTATATCTTTCATCTTTGTGTCCTTTGTTTGATAAACACCCTCAATCTGTTTGAATCTCCAAAAACAGAAATGTTTTGAGCATTCATTTTTTTCAAGACTTTTAGACCCAAAATCAAGGATTCATATTCAGCCATGTTGTTCGTACAATCAAAGTTTAGTTTATAGGAAAATAACTTACTCTCATCAGTTGGATTTCTAATCCAGATCCCTGCTCCTGCTCCTTCTCTGCCTACTGGTCCATAAAAATACAATTACCACCAACCTTCTTCCTCTTTATTGCTAACTTGCTGACCTTTTGTTTGCTGATTTTTAGATTGCTGAATTTCAGAACTTTGATTTTATGCTTTCCTTTCTTCTTCCGCTTCATTAGTCAATTCATTGAAAAGAATAGCAGAACCAAGTTCAGTATCAAGAGCATAAATTGGAAAGTTTTGGGGTTTATCTTTGCTACTCACCATGTAGGCCATCCTTGTCTCTCCATACAATATTCTTTGCTCCCCAAATATTGGAATGATAGCATAAGTAAGATCCATCTACATTGTACCTTTAATTTTTGCTGCCCATGACCTTGAAAACAACGTACCAAACTTTGGTGGAATGTCTGCTACTATAATGTCGATGACTACAGTCTTAGCAGGAACTCTCGGCAGACACACCAAAATGTTATCACAAAGTCAGACCTGATAGGTTGCCAATCAAGTTAATCTCATGTAACTGTTTCAGACCAATCTTTTGGCTGATGCTTAGCCTCCTCAACCTGAGAGGGCTCTCTCAAGGGTTTATGATTTTTGATAAATATGTAGATGGCTAATTCTATATGGGATAAAAAAGATAAATGATATAAACTGGTTTTAAATCACATTAGCAAGTGTACATTAGGCTTATGGAGCCATAATAGCTTCAGAAAAACCAAAACAATATACCTAGCATGGAATTCAAGGCATATCAGAGTTCAAGTCAAGGAATACACATATAGAATAGTGAAACACACAGTTAGTTTGTCTATGAAGGAAGTCAGAGCATCATTGATGAATTCTGAGTAACATAATCAAATATCATTGCAATAGAATATTGAAAATATGCCATCAGAACAGAACATACAAGAACTCCTTATGAAACTTGAGTTGTCTAAGTAGAAACTCTATATTAAGCTAAAAACAGTCATTGACAATAAACACAATATTTTTGCTAACAAATGTCCAACCTTTTCTATTTCGACTCCTTGATCTTTTATAGATCATTTACATCATACGATAAGCTTCTCCAAAACTAGATACATTGAATTCCTATGCTTTGACACCTATCCTAACCATAAAACATGGTATTTATTACAAACAAAACTGTAAAACTAATATAGAGTCCTATTACAAATAGAATTAGAACTCTTTTGATTCTACTCAAAACAGCTCTATCTAAACTTAATTACATCATTTTCTACCTATATTTCCATTAAGTCGAATCCTGATTGTTGGCGAGAAGTCAGGTCTCGCGGACAAGACCCAGGTTCAAGAGTTGTGGCCAACAAAGGGGTCCGGTGTAGTCTAGGAACACGCCGGCATTTTCACCCTTCTCTGGGGAGCAGTGCGTCTCATCCGAGGCGTGCCGCAACCACATGCAGAAAGGGGATGAGATCAATGGCAAGGAACAAACCCGCAACCCATGAAGGATAGTGCATCGATTACATATCCAGAGTTATATACGCGGGATCACTTAATAAGCATTCAAACATTTGCAAATAAAATTTTAAACTAGCATAAACACATTACAAGCACATAAAAATCTTATTGAGACAACAACCTTCCATTGTATTAATCTCTTGGCAAAACACATGATTACATGGCATTCTCACAGATAGCTTACAAATATGATACAGATGAATTTCGGAACAGAAAGGCAGAATGGAGAAGATGAGGAACCATAGGAAGGACATGCATGATTCTTCCACAATCGCTCTGTGCGTCTTTTTCTGTCTCGAGCCTCACAACCTCTTCAACAACCTTCCTTGTTTCAGCCGGGTGACTGTTATTTATTCACCCGCTCTTGCGACTATCAATTCCTCTGTGGCTTTACTTCAGCTTCTCCCGGCTTCTCTCCTGTTATCTGCGTGTTCCACTTTCTGTCTGATGCTGTGTTTCCTTCATCTGCACTTGTCCCTGTTCTATCTCCAGCTATCGCATGCTTCCGCGCCACCTTGATAGCTCCGTGACTCCTGGTAGTTGCGGCGCGGTCGCGGTTGCCATGTGTATTCATACCGCAACTCGAAAAAGGGTCAAAATTCAAAATGTCTTAGCCAAGATTTCAAAACTTAAACAAAAACAAGGGCCCCAACAGGCCCCGACCACAATTCCTTGACTCGTCCCCGAGTCAATCACAAATAACAGTCTCCACTTCCATTGCCCCGCTGGCTCCCGTGCTCTGTTCTGCTGTGCCTTCACCCCGCGCCCTTTCCTGCTGTGCTCCGCCAAGTGGTTGTTCAAACAAGGGCCCCAACTCCGGGACCCTGCGGAGCGCTGTATCTCTAAGCCCGGTGAAGTCCGCCACCGCTTGCTGCCATTCCCGCATAAGCAAGTCAGCTTCTTCAGAGATCCGGGTGGCGGGGGCCTTGTCTATAGTCGTTGGGGCAGCCCCGAACAGCGTGGCAAGCTGGGCTTCAGCCTTGGCATCTAGCTATTGTATTGATTCGGCACGGGCTTGGATGGGCGGACGAATTTCCCGAATGACTTGTTTGGCCGCTACCGAGTCGGCCTCAGTCTGTTGCATTTGAATTTCAAGCTCGTCCGCCTGGGCATAGAGCTGATCTAACCGGGCTGGGTCCGCGGTCTCCTGAATTTCACGGGAAATTTGTTGCAGCTGGGCAGAGATAGGCTACGTCTTGACAGTGAGAGCGAGTGAGCACTCCTGTAGACTTCGCATAAGGGCGTAAGCCTCGCCCGCAGTGGAATGGAGAGTCGCCTGCACACTAACTGCCTGAGTCTGCTTGGTAGTCACTTGTTCTGAGTGGACAATCTGTGGGTCTGGAAGGGTAGGCCGTGCGGCTAACGCCGCTTGGAGTTCTTGGTTCTCCCTGCATAGATCAGTGAAAACAGTCTTGAGGTGGTGAGCCTGGATTGCTACACTGTCCTCCGCTATATTGGCAGGAAGTGGGGCATAATGAGCCCTTGCAGCGGGCCGTAAGTCGGAGAACGCCTGAGCAGCAATGGTGACCTGCTCCTATAGGTAGGTCTTCTACCTAGTCAGCTGATTGCGCTGTTCAGTAAGCACCGTGATCTGGTTATGCTGCTCGGTACACCACTGCTCCAGCTCTGTGTGAATCTGTTCGGCCTTTAGGGCCGCCCGCTGAATGAGTAGGTACAACTGTGCTGTACCCCATGGTTCTGCATTGGTCGTGCTGGGTGCGCCCTGCTCCGGCACCCGCTCTTGCGAAGGTTGGCCACTGGCCACTGATCGGTTTGAGGTCTTAGGAGGATGGACCGGCGTCTGCTGCTACATCGAGGTGGCCATATCGGATTCCGGCCGGTCTTGCTGCGTGGTCTGGTCTGGGGGAGGGTCAGCCGAATCAACCCCAACATTTGCCAACCGGATAGATATAGTAGAGGCAAGATCCTGGGGTGTGGCCATGGGGTCAACCGGCGGTACCACGGCTGCAGTACTGAAGGTGACTTCCACCCCGTGGTCACCTCCGAAAAATTCCCGGATGAGAGGATCTGATATAGTGGCCGATGAGTTGGATGGATTGGAGGAGATGGCAGGTGGACGACCGGTGGAGGGAGCGGTGGATGGGGTGAAAGAGGTATGGGGGAGACGAATGTTGAGGAACTCTGACGGATCGATCAGGGGTTCCTCCGGAATCAACGTTCCTGGGAGTGGAGTGGATGGTGGATCATCGTCGGTAAGATCCACCACTGGATCGGTGACAGCAATGCGGGCCCTCTTGGATGGAGGGGGTCTGATGAATTGGGTTCTGGGCCCGTTTCGCCCATCGGTGTGATGATAGGGGTGGCAGAGGTGAATAGGTTGGTGGGGATGGGAGAAATGAGAGGGGCGGTATTGGAGGGAGCACGAGACCGACCGATCTGAAATTCAGAAAAGGAGGGAAATAAAGGGGCACCACTTGAAGCAACTTGGGTTACCATGTTAAGTCGTCGTACCTAGGCATTGAGGTGTTGTACGATGGGGACCAGTGATTCGGGCAGGTCCTGTGCGGTCTCAGCTGCATCTTGTGGAGGTTCCGCTGCAACCTGTGAGGACCTCGCTGCGCTGGTCACGGCAGGCCGCTGTGCCGGCAGCATCCGCTCAAAGTTATATCAGGTGATCCCGTTGCGGATGTGCTTGGTGACCCCCGGCCACGCAGAGACCTCGCGATGGAAAGTGTCATCATTCAATTGGTTTCTGAGGGGCGCCATGTGGAAGGTGGCTTCCGGCACGCAAGTTGGCCGGAGGTAAGTGTGCCTGTGGCTGACCCCAAACCACACCTGCTCACTATACTCATCCAACAGGTGCCTGGGCACCCGTTGCTGGTTAGCCACCACGTTTGTCATCAACCCGTACCACGCTCGAAACGCTGCCGCGTTCACCTGTCTGGTGCTGGGGTCCGAGGACACCTGCCAGGGGGTGTATTTCATCGCGAGAGGCTGGCTCGCGGTAGTATCCGCCGACATCCAGACGGGAGGAAGGTGCCATTTCCACATGGAAAAAGCTAAAATAAAGTAACCGTAAATGAAACTGGTAGTTCGCTTGTAGTTCTCTTCGCAGGCCGCGAAGAGTTCTTTTAGCACAAAAGATCACCAATTCAGCCTGACGCCCTGGATACAGTGCTCCGCAATGGAGATTGTATTCAAGGTGAATTCTCCCTTCGTGTAGTGCCGCATCGTCTTGCTAGCGATAAGGTAGCAAGCGAACCGAATTTTTGGCTTATTGATCAAATGAATTTTGGCACCTTTGCCCCCCCAGCGAGTGCCATACTTGGTGTACAGGTCTGAGTCGCCTGACTTTCGGGCGTGCTTGGAGGATGTCTGACCGACAGTGGAGACATCCGCGCCATTCTGAGACAGCCCTGTAAGCCGATGAATGTCTTCGGAATGAATTGGAATTTCCTCATTGAGCCACAGGGACCCGTTCTGTATCCGACTGAGGAGGAATCGGGTGCATTGCAGGGCCAGTCCCGTAGTTCCAAAAACCGGAAGAGTCCTCAAATTCATCAAGGACGACTGTTGTAGGCCCCTGAATTCTGGTCGCATCCAGCTGTTGGAGCTGCTGCCTGGCATGTAATGATGCTCCATGTAGGTCTGCCAATGGAGGTGGGGGAATTCAGCTGGGTCGGACAGATTGGCGTCCATCATCACTGCACTATCATACTTCCCAATCAACGACTCTGTTCGGTGGATTCGGCTGTCTAACACTTGTTCAGGAACTGATAAGGGAGCCTTCGGCATCTTGGCGCGGCGCTGGTAAACTTGGAGGATTCTTCTGGAGTTTCCTTCTGGGTGCAGTGCGCTTTGAGGCTGCAACTGCTCTCGAGTCGCTGCAATTTCCAAATTGAACTGGTCCATCATTCTCGTGCTGATAGCCTTCATGAAAGTTATGTCATCTACTGGCACGAGCGGAGTTGATGAGACTCCATAACGACAATTAATTCTTGCTATCTTTCTTGCCTGCGATAATCGTGCGATCAATCGCATGCCTGTGTGTAATCTGACAGTTACTGACGGCGTCATGGGGAGATGGGCGGACGCGACGGCTGAGGGAACTGCGGGTGATGGCAAATGATTACGGTACGATTACTGTCTACTTATGGTAATTTATGAAGCAAATCTGAGCGATCCTACGGACTGAAAAAAGGACTGATGGAAATGACCTGGACTGACACTGGCACGGGGATGGATCCTACGTGAACGACACGCTGGACTGGCGCTGTGACATGCTAGACTGGTCCGCCCTGACCATAGTTGGTTGCGGTGAGGTACCCGCAACTGACCAGTTATTTGACAGACTGCCTATGAACGGAAAAGACTCCCTACGCTCATCCCGGTTGCGGGAGAGTTATTCGACTAAGCTACTCTACGGGTTCTCTCGGTTGCGAGAGTTATTGATGAAAAGTGAAAGGGACCTACTCCTGGTAGGGTTTCAGGCGTGCGCCATTCACCCACCCAGGGAGAACTGTACCGTCCAGTTGTGCCAACCGAACGGCTCCTGAGTCGCGGATCTCGATGACAAAGTAGGGTCCCAACCAATGCATCTGGAGCTTGCCTGGAAATTTCTGGAACCGGCTATCATATAAGAGAACTTTGCCGCCAACTTGGAAGGCTTTGGTTTTGATGTGGTGGTCATGCCACGCTTTTTGCCTCGCCTTCTAAACCTTCTGGTGGAATTCCGCCAGGAATCGGGCCTCGTCCAGCTCCTGCAGCTCCTGGAGGCGTTCCCGAAGTGACTCCTCTTCGGAGAAGTGAAGAGACGTTGCGATCAGAAGACTGGGCACTGTGAACTCGATGGGAATCACAGCTTCCCGGCCATACACCAAATGGAATGGTGTCTGGTTGGTTAAACGTTTCACCGTGGTCCGGTAGGCCCACAACGCCGCCGGAAGACGCTCGTCTCAATCGTCGCGCTGAGCATTGAAAATTTTAGTCAAGCCCTTTTCGAGAATCTTGTTGAATGCTTCCACAGTACCATTGGCCTGTGGGTGGTATGGGCTACTTTTATGATGCTGAATCATAAATGTGTCCAGTAGTGACTTGACCGTGGCATTAATGAAATGCGTACCCTGATCGCTGGTCAAGCTCCGTGGGTAGCCAAAGCGGCTGATGATGTGTTCAAAGATGAACCGGGCAGCGGTCTCTACCGAGCAGTCGTGTACCGCTGCTGCCTCAGCCCACCGGGTGAGGTAATCCGTGGTGGTAATGATGTACCGGGCCTTGGAGTGTCGAGCGATTGGTGCGATGGGACCTACGAAATCAACAGCCCACTTTTCAAACGGCTGCAACACATGCACTGGGTGTAGCGGAAGCTCGTCCCGGTGCGAAGGCCTTCCCGTCCACTGGCAAACATCGCAACGCTTCACATAGGCCTTACAGTCAGCATGTACCGTCGGCCACCACAGGCCAGCTTGGAGCACCTTCCTTGTGGTGGGTTTCGCACCCACATGCCCTCCCGCAACACCACTGTGAGATTCCCACATCACCGCTTCCCGTTCGTGATCAAGAACGCATCTGCGCAACACCTCATCAAGGCCTAGTTTGTAGAGCTTCCCCGCGATCAATTGGTAGTCGGCCGCCCAGACAACCAGGTGGTGTTTCTGGAGCGGGGTGTACTCCTGGGGGCACTGTCCCGTGGTCAAATAAGTGGCAATGTTAGCCAGGTAATCTGGTACTGCTTCGACTCGGAAGAGGTCAGCATCCGGCAGCTGATCGTCCAACGAGCCTTCATTCTCTCCCGTATCCAACCTGGATAAATGATCGGGACCAAAATTCAACTTGCCAGGCTTGACAATCAACTCAAACGTGAATTCTTGGAAAAGTAGTAGCCAACGACAGATTCTTCCTTCCAACACAGGCTTATTCACCAGATACTTCAATGCAGAATGGTCCGTGAAGAATGTGAATTTGCCGCCCAGAAGATAGTGGCAGAACTTCTGGAGGGAGTACACCATCGCCAACGCCTCCCACTCGGTCGTGGTGTAATTCTTCTCCGCATTCGATAACCGACGGCTGGCGAAGTATACGGGGTGGTCAACTGTCGTCTCCCTGGGGTGCGCCAATACTGCCCCGAGTGCAATACCGGACGCATCAATATGCAGATGGAACTGCTTTTTCCAGTCAGGATGCACAAGTATGGGTGCCGTCGCCAACTTCTCCTTCAATGTGTCAAGTGCCTTCCTGCACTCCGCTGTCCACTGGAACACTTCTGACTTCCACAACAGTTTCTCCAAAGGGGCCGTAACTTTTGCATAGTTGCAAATAAACTGTCTGTAGTATCCTGTGTGCCCAAGCAGTGCTCGCAACTGCTTCACGGTCTCGGGGGCCTCCATATGGACGATGACCGCGACCTTGGCGGGATCAATGCAGACCCCTTGCTTGCACACCACGTGGCCCAAGAGTGTGCCGAATGGAACTGCAAAAATACATTTCTTCAAGTTCAAGGAAATCTGCAGCTGATGACACTGGTCAAACATAACACGCAACAGGGAGGCGTGATTCTTCAACAGGCTGTAGACGGTCCAGTCGTCCATGTAGACCTCCAAGAACTTGTGAATGTACTCCCGGAAAGCAGCAATGACAATCCAGGAAAACACAGCCGGTGCGTTCTTCAGACCAAACGGCAATGCGAATGATCCCCACTCAGTGGTAAATGTCGTCTTTGCTTTGTCTTCCTCGGCAATGCGCACCTGATGGTAACCCGAAAACACATCAGTGAATGAATAAGCTTCACTTCCCGCAACGTGATCTAGGACTTCATCGCTGAAAGGAGTGGGAAACGGGTCGTGGATGCAGGCATTGTTCAGGCTCCGGTAATCTACACAGACACGGATCTCCGCTTTGTCCTTCTTGTTCTAGATGACAATGGGACTCACCCACTCGGCTTATTCTACTGGAAAGATGAGACCTGCAGCCAGCATCTTGTCAATCTCCATCTTGACCTTCTCTTTGATACGTGGGTTCAACCGGTAGGGTCGGTGCTTCACCGTCCTGGCCCCCGGTTTCAACGAGATGTGCATTTCGCCCAGATCCCCCTTGATCCCCTTCAGGTCCGCAACCGAAGATGGGAACAAATCTTCGTATTCCCGGAGGAGGCTGAAAATTTCTTTTGTTGTCTCCTCATCCCAGTAATCTCCCACCGTTGCGAGCTTGGGTCTCTCGTCTGTTCCAATGTTCAGCTTCTTTGTCTTTAGGGGCTATAAATGGACTCCTTCAGTTGTCGGCTCTTCACTGATGCTCCGCTCGCCTTCCCTTTCGTCAAAATAGAGATGCCTGAGGTCCTCCAGACTATCGTCATCTGGATCACCGTCAATCCGGTGGCAAACCAACTCGCGCTTGACCTCAGGTCGTGACACCACCGGGCCCCCATCAGGCTCGGGATGGCAGAAAAACAAGACCTCCTTGACTTCCTGTAGGGCCTGAGACTCCTGCGCCATCTCCCCTTCGAACAAGAAGCACCGCACGAACTTGTCCGCGACGGCCTGCCAAGAGCAAGTGCCCTATTTTCGCTCTTCCTCCAGGTACCAGGCCTGGGGAATTGTACCCAGGGAGTGGATAAACCTGTGGACCCATAGCTCCTCAGGGTATTGGGTGCTACGCCACTGTTCCTCGCAGGCCCGCAAGTGGTGTCGCGGGTCAGAAGTTCCATGATACTTAAGCGTACTGCAGGGTCCTTCGTCCTCTTTAAAGCGTGCCCGCAGAGCATCCACGACGCACTCCCATCGCAACAGAGTGTTGCGGTGATTTTTCCACCACCGTGTCGACGTTGACTGCAAGGCCACATCCAAAAGTGACATCCGGCTTTCAGCTGGGACCATGTCTTCCACCTTGGTAATAAAAGTATTGACTGCCCGCATGTTTGACAAGGTGGAATATTCGCGGATCTCAGTCCCTACCCATTGGACTTGGGCAATGGAGGCACATCTCTGCGTGGTGGTCTCATACCCCCCTTGCTGCCAGTCTTCCCAAGCGAGTTCGGATCCGAGCTCCGAGCTCTGCACACTCCGCCAACTGACAGAGCTAGTCACGGTCGGGTTAATATAATCATCCCGCTTTCCTGTGGTCATCTGATAAAGGTGGTCCATCATCTGAGCATCCTCCCGATTGTCCACCGTTTCTGTATATCGCGGGCCCTGATACGGGTCGAGAAACTGGGTGACCCGTACCTCCCCATCCTCAAAGATCATCAGCTCCTTCTTAAGGTCGATGATGGCATAATTCTCAAAAGCCCAATCAATGCCGAGTAAGGTAGGATAGGGATCCTTGTCGCCCATGATATCAATAACCTCAAAATCGGTGTATGTCTTCACCCCCGCAACGTCGACCTCGACACCCTCGAGCTGGCCGATTGGAAAAATGCAATACTGGTTCGCCATCCTGAGTTGGATTGGTGAGTAGGCTAGCCGTGGCCTTCCAAGAGCCTCCCATGTCTTTCGTGGCAGTATGTTGACGTCGGACCCCAAGTCCAACATGGTGTCGCTAATCTGGAACCCTGCGACCTGCGTGTTAAGCCGGAATTCTTTTCCTGTTCATTGCTTGTTGTGCTTGACATGTTGCACATATTGAGGGCCAGCGTCCGCCGGATCCCTAAGTTCTGTGCGCCCCTGCAGTGCTCTATCCAAAGCATGCTTGAGCTGCTGCCGCAGCGCAGCGTTGTCAACAATCCTGAGGAATAGCCCGAGCCAATCCTCGACCACAGTACCTGCGACGTTCTACACACTAGATTCTGGCAGCATGGGCTCCTCTAAACCTCCCTCGTTCCGCAACTGGGCGAACGCCTCAACTGCCTCCTGGAAATACTTCTTCTGGACTTCGGGCCTGATCAACTTCTTCGGGGATGCCGGCCGAACCACTCGTGCTGGCTCCTTCCCGTGGGCATCCTCTCCAGTCTTCTTTCCGCCCCTCGTCACGATTGAGATGTTCTGCAAGTCTGGGGCGGCGGTCCCTCGCACCTCTGAGTTTATCAGATTCGCTCCCCTCTGCCTCGCCCGTTCTTCCCACTTCTTGATGAGCTCCGGAAAGTCTTCTGTAGCGTGGGCGTTGACCCAGCACTGGGAACACCAGGGTTGTCGCGGAAGGGGACATTCTCGAGCCACATGACCCTCCTGGTCACAGTTGTAACATTTTACCGGACCACGTCCGCCTGTGCGGCCTCCTGCATGCCTCCGCCTCTTCCCCTCGGAGCCTCGTTCACCCTGTAGGAGGGACGATCCAGTCAATCTGCAAGTGCGTCGAGTGCCCTGCACTGCTCAGTGTTGTGAGTCGTGGACACACAAAATTAGTAGTACACATTATTCGGGACCGCAAAGTACTTCTGTAATATCGGGCACGTCCGAGGAGGATGCCCCAGCGTCCGACAAATCTCGCAGTACTCTGTGGTGGAGGAACCCAGTTGCAGTGGGAACCCCGCATAAGTCTGTTGCGACTGGTATACTCCCTGCAGGTTTATTTCCGCTCTGCCACCAGGCGGTGGACCCCCCTGAATAGTTGCGACCGAGGGTCCTGCCCCTGCGCCGCGCAACCGAGGACACTCGGTTGCGACGTGGCCCTCGACCAGGCAATGAGTACACCAAACATTCGGTCACGCTAGTCTCACTGGCTGAAGCTCCTTGAGCTTTTCAGTCAAGCTGGAAATCTGGTGTTGCAACCCTATCAAAGAAGGATCTTGCGGGGCCGCCCCCCCCGGTATTCTTGGGGGTAGCCCGCCATGGCTTCAATCTTCATGGCCTGCTCCAAAGCGTCCTGCAGATTATCAATCTTCTGCTGAGTGAGAGGGGTTCATGTCAAGGGGAGCAGAGCCTTGATGAACCAGTCCCTCTGGTGGTTTGGATCGATCGGGTAGCTAAGTTTCCTGATCGCATCCTTGAATCGCCACATCAACTCCCACGCGGTCTCACCTTCCTTCTGCTTAATTTCCCACAGCTCTGACAGGCCCTGCTGGTCTGTCTGGGGAAGCTTGAATTCGCGGACAAAATCCCGCTTCACGTTCGCGATTACGGGGTTAGGGTGAGCCTCGGACCACTTGATAAACCATCGCAGAGCTCTCTCTCTGAGCGTGGTTTGGAATTCTATTAACTTCCCTGCATCTGGCGTCTGGCGAGCCCTCCAGATGGCTTCGCACAGGTACTAGTGTTTCTCTACATCATCATTGCTCCGGCCAGAGAACTCTGGATACCGGGTGAAAGATCCAGCCATGTGTACTTGTGGAGAATTGACCAGGGTAAAGCCTCCAGGTCCTGGTTGCGTAACGGTCCCACTAGGAAAAATACTACAACTAGTAACGCTGCTGTTACCGGACGTTACTGACACTGATGAACTATTGTATGACCGACTCAATGCTTGTAACTGAATAAAAATATTACTTAAAGGTTGATACAGTACCAGGGGAAGGTCAGGATCCTAGCCATGCAGAAGGTGAGAAGTAGGGCTGCCTGGAGGGGTGGGTGCCATCTGATCTTGAAACATCCGCTGCATCACACCGTGCCATTCATCATCGGAACTCTCTTCGGGCTGCATCTTTCCGTTATCTTCGCTAGTCACCATCTCTCTTTCTCGCGTCGCTGGGCTCCCATGCACCCACTGCACTTCCACTGCTGTCCCGTTTTCTTCCCGGGTATCCAAACCCATAATTCCTGTCCTCTGAGGCGCCTCCTTCTGATTTTTCCTCTCGATCTCTCTTCTCTTCAAATCTCGCATTACCCTTCTTCGCCACCTATCGGTGATCTGTGCCCGCCGATGCGCACATCACTCCCGCAAATTGCATGTGGCTTCAACATCCATTCCCCACCCCCACTTTCACCTTCTACATAGCATCAGTTCCCTCAACCCTTCCCCCAGCACGGGAGGTTTACGCTTCCATACTCGTTTTGTGGAATTCAATCAACCCTTCGTCCACCATCAGAGCTTTGACCCACAGCGGAATCTCCTTCAACACCTTCCCTCTTAGCCCTGAGTGGAAAACAACCTCGGCTTTCGAGAAGGATTGATAGCACTCAGCAGCAAACTCCACAGTGTATCCTTCCAACGTGGTCCTTACCCAGAAATCCACCGCGCGGGTTAGTTCAGTGTTTACCCAATGCAGTGCCACCAGATCTTCGTGCGCCCACCTTCGGTTTACCTTCTGCAAGCCTTCTTGGGGCACCGTCGCGCATAACCTCCACAACCAATTGTAAAGGTTCGTAGGGAACCTTCCCCAGAAAATTTTGTACGTATCACTGGCCGAGTCGGAGAAAAGAATAAGCTCCTTGATCGCTGCCTCCTTTTTCTTGGTCAGCTCTGCTTGCTGAGCAATGAACTGGTCAAGATGATCATCCCACCATCGCCGTATTGCTCCTTCAAAAATCCTCGATACCATGATCTAGATCCCCTCAGAACATGCAGGTCCCGGCAACGGAACCATTTGTTGGCGAGAAGTCAGGTCTCGCGGAAAAGACCCAGGTTCAAGAGTTGTGGCCAACAAAGGGGTCCGGTGTAGTCTAGGAACACGCCGGCATTTTCACCCTGCTCTGGGGAGAAGTGTGTCTCACCCGAGGCGTGCCGCAACCACATGCAGAAAGGGGATGAGATCAATGGCAAGGAACAAACCCGCAACCCATGAAGGACAGTGCATCGATTACATATCCAGAGTTATATACGCGAGATCACTTAATAAGCATTCAGAAATTTGCAAATAAAATTTTAAACCAGCATAAACACATTACAAGCACATAAACATCTTATTGAGACATCAACCTTCCATTGTATTAATCTCTTGGCAAAACACATGATTACATGGCATTCTCACAGATAGCTTACAAATCTGATACAGATGGATTTCGGAACAGAAAGGTAGAATGGAGAAGATGAGGAACCATAGGAAGGACATGCATGATTCTTCCACAATCGCTCTGTGTGTCTTTTTCTATCTCGAGCCTCGCAACCTCTTCAACAACCTTCCTTGTTTCAGCCGGGTGACTGTTATTTATTCACCCGCTCTTGCGACTATCAGTTCCTCTGTGGCTTTACTTCAGCTTCTCCCGGCTTCTCTCATGTTATCTGCGTGTTCCACTTTCTGTCTTCTACTGTGTGTTTCCTTCATCTGCGCTTGTCCCTGTTCTATCTCCAGCTATCACATGCTTCCGCGCCACCTTGATAGCTCCGCGACTCCTGGTAGTTGCGGCGCGGTCGCGGTTGCCATGTGTATTCATACCGCAACTCGAAAAAGGGTCAAAATTCAAAATGTCTTAGCCAAGATTTCAAAACTTAAACAAAAACAAGGGCCCCAACACTGATGATGAGTTCCAAACTGTTATGACCATAATGCTAATAATGTTGATCTCCTACAAATCAGGAAACTGCTCCCTTGTTTTTAGGTTTAGGATTCTTTTAGTTTCTTGAGATATTCTGACAACTTCTAACCCATAAACTCGATGCTAATTGATGTCAAGAACATGATAGCATATGTCCCAAGTCATCCATTCATTCCAGATGTCTAAAATCCACATTGAAATTCTCAAAACAGTGAAAACAGACCTGCGCTACGAAAGTAGCACAGTTTCGTAGCACTTTTTGTAGCGAAGTATTTTTACCCATTTTCCTTCAAACGTTAGCTTCCTTTCCTTCAAGGTTACTTTGATATTCATTTGACATAGTTTCCTTAGAAATTTCAAGTCAAAATACATGGTCTTCCCTCCAAAATTTGATAAGAAAAGGGTGAAAAAGCTGCAACAGCAGTTTCGTAGCGCATTTCACCCTTTTTGCACTTTATGCGCTACGAAATTGCCGTGTAAGCAGTTTAACTAGATTTTCTTCAAAATTTGAAACAAAAAGATGCCACAACTTTAGAAAACCACTAGCCTCATCAAAACCATCAACTATATGAACTAAAAACATAACCTTTATAAAATTTAATCCTCATTTTCCATTTTGAGTTTGCTTTGAATTTGTCATTTTGTACCTCTGCTCTTTTGTTCATCTTGAGAGTGTTATAATTGTAGCTCCAAATTCTCCACTTGGCCTCTTAGATTTATATTACTGGCTCTCAAATGAGTGTTGATCACTCTAACAAATTTTGCTTCTTTAATAGCTGGAACTGTCCATGTAAAAGACTGTTGTGCACTACTTGGGATCTCTGACCTAGAAACTGTTTGACCTTCCCAAAAAACCTTCATCCTTTTGAATTCTGTCTTTTCAATGCTATGCTTTCTGGCCCTCTTTATCATCATTTACATCTCTTGGGTTGTTAGCTTCAATCTTTCTTCTAGCAGTTGACACTATGTCATGTGTTCCTTTCCCTTCATTATCTTGCTGGCTGCATGCTCCACTATAGGCGATGAGAGGTCAATCACCTCATTAGGGGCTTTTGTTGCTTCAATAGTTACTTGGATATCTTTAATACCTTCTTGGAGTTTATTTTCATGCCTAGTTAAAGGTTTCCTATCTTGAAAAACAAAGGCTACATTCTCACCTTCAAATTCCAATTTCTTTGATGATTTCAATTTTCTCTGTTTGGGTTCATCCACTTCAATGAAATCTGCCTGCACAATGGGTGATTCTTATATATCAATTGCATGAACTATATCATCCAAATTGCCTATCATCATTGGGATGTCCTCTGTCACTGAAACAACTGCTTTTCTCTTCGATGTTGCTGCTTTGCTTCTTGTCTTTCTCTGGATCTCCTGCTTACTGGCCACTTGTTTTTGTTTTGTTTCTTTGACCCTTTCTACTCTCTGTTTTGCAGGTGATGGGGTTTCTGCAACAAGCACTGATTATTTCTCAATTCTATCTTCTACCTGTTTCATTGGTTTCAACTTTACAAACCTCTTTGCTTTAGTAACCACTGGCTGACTGGATTCTGCTACTGGTGTTGAAGGATTCCCCTTAATCTTAGGGTTTCTAGCTAGGGTTAGGGCTTCCATTTCAAATCCACTCATAAATAAAAAGGAACACCAATCCCTATTTATTTTCTGAAGCTCATTCAAAACCAATAACTTTATCAAACCGTGATGAAACAAAGATGTTTCACATCCATCATAATTAGGTTGGACTTTGTCAGCCATTTTATCAAGGCTTCTATGAGAGTAAAATGGTAAATCTAATGATATCATACCTGTGAAATGCAATAGAAGTTTGAAATGATAAGTGTAAAATTTATGGTACCTACCTTCACATGTGAAATATCTTTGAATGTTGAATAGTCGCTTTGCATAGTTGGCCTTGATACAGCTTTTGGGTATTGCATTGTTCAGGTCCATATCTACATATTCAGGTTTCATAAATTCCTTGCATGGCTCCATGTCGAACCTAAATCCTTTAAACCAAGATTCCTATCCCCTTAGTAACTTTTTCACAACAGCTATGATCTCAGGTGTAATTTACATATTTATCATTCCAACTTTGATGGTGGTTCCACTGAAATGTAAAGAAAACTATTTGGACACCTGAGTGTGGAAGCCCTGCAGCTTTTCATAAAATTTGAGACAGCCAGCTTTGCTATAAGCCTCCATTACCATTTTATTGTCCATAACAACATTTGCATTCTCAGGCTTGTATCTTAGACAATTTCCCCCTCTGTGGACCTTCTTCTCCTCTACCATGTTTCTTGGAAAGAAAACTTGTTAGCTTCTCTAAAACTTGTAAAAAATCCTCTCTTGATTTGATGAGCAACCTCGCTTGATTTGGTGAGAGTTGTCTTTGAATCGAAAAACCACAAACTTATCCTTACTACTTCAGAGCTTGGACAACATATGTGAAGGTAAATGAAACAAAGATGACTCAATTAGGAAAATAATTCGAATTAGAGATGTCACCTCATGTAATATTCCTAATTATCCCAAGCTACTACAATGTCCATGACTACAGTCTTAGCAGGAACTCCCGGCAGACGCACCAAAATGTTATCACAAAATCAGACTTGATAGGCTGCCAATCAAGTTAATCTCATGTAACTATTTCAGACCAATATTTTAGATGAGGCTTAGCCTCCTCAACCTGAGAGGGCTCTCTCAAGGGTTTATGATTTTTGATAAATATGTAGATGGCTAACTCTATATGGGATAAAAGCAAATAAATGATATAAAATAGTTGTAAATCACATTGGAAAGTGTACATTGGGCTTATGGAGTCATAATAGCTTCAGAAAAACCAAAACAATCTACCTAGCATGGAAGTCAAGGCATATCAAAGTTCAAGTCAAGCAATACACATATAGAGCAATGAAACACACAATCAATTTGTCTATGAAGGAAGTCAGAGCATCATTAATGAATTCTGAATAACATAAGCAAACACCATTGCAATATAATATTGAAAAGATGCCATCAGAACAAGAACATAGAAGAACTCCTTATGAATCTTAATTTGTCTAAGTAGAAACTCTGTATTACGCAGAAAACTGTCATTGACAATAAACATAGTATTTTTGCTAACAAATGTCCAACCGTTTCTATTTTGACTCCTTGATCTTTTATAGATAATTTACATCATAAGATAAGCTTCTCCACAAATAGATACATCGAATTCCTATGCTTTGACACCTATCCTAACCATAAAACATGGCATTTATTACAAACACAGTTGTAAAACTAATATAGAGCCCTATTACAAATAGAATTAGAACCCTTTTGATTCTACTCAAAGAAGCTTTATCTAAACTTAATTGCATAATTTTCCACCTATATTTCCATTAATTCGAATATTGATGATGAGTTCCAACCTATTATGACCATAATGCTGATGATGTTGATCTCTTGCAAATCAGGAAATTGCTCCCTTGTTTTTAGGCTCAGGATTATTTTAGTTTCTTGAGATATTATGACCACTTCTAACCCATAAATTTGAGGATAATTTATATCAGGAACATGATTAGCATATGTTCCAAGTCATCCCTTCATGCCAACTGTGTAAAATCCACTTTGAACTTCTCAAAACAGTGAAAACAGACATGCGCTACGAAAGCAGTGCAGTTTCGTAGCACAGTATTTTTACCCATTTTCCTTCAAAATTTAGCTTCCTTTCCTTAAGGGTTAATTTGATATTCATTTGACATAGTTTACTTCGAAATTTCAAGTCAAAATACATGGTCTTCCCTCCAAAATTTGATAAGAAAAGGGTGAAAAAGCTGCTACAGCAGTTTCGTACCGCATTTCACCCTTTTTGCACTATATGCGCTACGAAACTGTTGTGTAAGTATTTTTAACCAGATTTTATTAAAAATTTGAAACAAAAATATGCCACAACTTTAGAAAAACACTGGCCTCACAAAACCATCAGTTATATGAACTAAAAACATAACCTTCATAAAATTTAATGCTCATTTTCCATTTTGAGTTTGCTTTGAATTTGTCATTTTGTACCTCTGCTCTTTAGTTCATCTTGAGTCTGTTTTAATTGTAGCTCCAAATCCTCCACTTGGCCTCTTAGCTTTTTATTACTGGCTCTCAAATGGGTGTTGATCACTCTAACAAATTTTGCTTCTTTAATGGCTGGAACTGTCCATGTAAAAAACTGTTATGCACTGCTTGGGATCTCTGACCTAGCAACTGTTTGACCTTCCCAAACAACCTTCATCCACTCGAATTCTGTATTTTCAATGTTGTGCTTTCTAGCCCTCTTTATCATCATTTCCATCTCTTGGTTTTCTAGCTTTAGCCTTTCTTCCAGAAGTTGACACTATGTCATGTGTTCCTTTCCCTTCATTATCTTGTTGGTTGCATGCTCCACTATAGGTGATGAGAGATCAACCACCTCTTTAGGGAATTTTTCTTCTTCAATAGTTACTTGGATATATTTACTACCTTCTTGGAGTTTCTTTTCATGCCTGGTTAAAGGTTTCCTATCTTGAAAAACAAAGGCTGCATTCTCACCTTCAAATTCCAATTTCTTTGCTGATTTCATTTTTCTCTGTTTGGGTTCATCCACTTCAATGAAATCTGCCTGCACAATGGGTGATTATTCTATATCAATTGCATGAAGTATATCATCCAAGTTTCCTTTCATCATTGGGCTATCCTCTATCACTAAAACAAATTCTTTTCCCTTTGATGCTGCTGCTTGGCTTCTTGTCTTTCTCTAAATCTCCTGCTTACCGTCCACTTGTTTTTGTTTTGTTCTTTGACCCTTTCTACTCTCTGTTTTTCAGGTGATGGGGTTTCTTCAACAAGCACTAATGCTTTCTCAGTTCTATCTTCTACCTGTTTCCTTGGTTTCAAATTTACAAACCTCTTTGCTTTAGTAACCACTGGCTGACTGGATTCTGCTACTGGTGGTGAAGGATTCCCCTTAATCTTAGGGTTTCTAGCTAGGGTTAGGGCTTCCATTTCAAATCCACTCATAAATAGAAAGGAAGACCAATCCTTATTTATTTTTTTAAGCTCATTAAAAATCAGTAACTTTATCAAACCGTGATGAAACAAATATGTTTCACAGCCATCATAATTAGGTTGGACTTTGTTAGCCATTTTATCAAGGCTTCTATGCAAGTAAAATGGTAAATATAATGATATCATACCTGTGAAATGCAACAACAGTTTTAAATGATAAGTGTAAAATTTATGGTACCTAACTTCACATGTGAAATATCTTTGAATGTTGAATAGTAGCTTTGCATAGTTGTCCTTGATACAGCTTTTGGGTTTGCATTGTTCAGGTCCATGTCTACATATTCAAGTTTCATAAATTCCTTGCATGGCTGCATGTCGAACCTAAAACCTTTAAACCAAGATTCTTTTCCCCTTGGTATCTTTGTCACAGCAGCTATGATCTCAGGTGTAACTGGCATATTTATCATTCCAACTTTGGTAGTGGTTCCACTAAAATGTAAAGCAAACTCTTTGGACACCTGAGTGTGGTAACCCTGTAGCTTTTCACAAAATTTGAGATAGCCAGCTTTGCTAAAAGCCTCCATTACCATTTGATCCTCCATAACAACATTTGCATTCTCAGGCTCGTATCTTAGACAATGTCCCCCTCTGTGGACCTTCTTCTCCTCTGCCATGCTTCTTGTAAAGAAAACTTGTTAGCTTCTCTAAAACCTATAAAACATCCTCTCTTGATTTGATGAACAACCTCGCTTGATTTGGTGAGAGTTGTCTTTGAATAGAACAACCAAAAACTTATCATTACTGCTTGAGAGCTTGGACAACATATGTGAAGGTAAATGAAACAGAGATGACTCAATTAGGGAAATAATTTGAATTAGAGATGTCACCTCATGTAATATTCCTAATTATCCCAAGCTAATAGGAATATTCAATTTTTTTTTGCTTCCTGTTTTCATGAATAAATGTGTAAAGGAGGATCCATAAAACTCCTAAATCAATAAAAAAAATCAATGCCCCATGTGAAAAAGGCTAAATCCGGGCTAACTTAGTAAAACACCCATATGTGTGAAAGGGATTAAGTCATTTGACTGGGTCAACTAGAACAAATCAACAACGCTGTCTAGATACATTGAATCACTTGGATGCATAGCGCAGTTTTAGTTGGAGGTTAATCATGTGAATGCAGCTAAATCATTTAGATGGTTTAGGGTTTGACAAGGTTTCCATCTTATTTAAGGAGGAGGAGGACAACATGGGAAGGGTTGTTGATGATATTATTTCTGAAATATTTTTCTGCTTAGACACTTCTCATTCTCTAGCTATTTTGCTGAGAATAGTGTTGTTTAGCACTAGGGTGTTCCTGAACAGGAATCCCACCTCTTCCTTGAGAGGCCTCTTGGAGGAGTCTTTCATTTCTTGACCACTACTAGGCATTTGGCCAAGCTCTTCTTCCAAGTACAACACAGATCCTATTGAGGGTTTGGTTGTCTTTGTAAGCTACAGTAAGTGGAGGTTATATCTATTCAGGTCTAGGCCATTCTAGTGACTCTTTTCACTGGGAAAGTCTTCTATCCCATTGGCAAGAGAGTATTGGATGAGGAGAGCTCATTTTCAGATCTTGGCTTGTGGCCACATCATGTTCAAGAGCCTACAGTGCATTCCATCTTCCAGAATTGCGTTATTTTCAAGGAGAAAGTTGCAGGGTCTTTTGGCACTTCAAGGAGGAGAGATATCTAGTGTTGGGAATCTGCCCTTCACTGTGGTGATCTGTGGATTACAGATATAATCCATGTTCCATACAGATATGATCTAAATACTGATGTATTTTCTTCATAAATTCTGAATCATTCTGTAGATTAGCTGCATTAGATCTCAGATCTACTCCATGTACTTCACTTTCTGCTGAAAACCCCAAGGGGCATGTAAAGAGGAGCCTCTATAGTGTACAGATCTGATATAGATCTATCTATTTGTACAAATATCTACTCTAGATATGAAGTGTAAATTACAACTCTTTTCAACTAATAAAATAATGCTGTCAAGCTTGTACATTCATATCCTATAGTAGCAACCTCTTATTTTGAGCAAATCTTGATGTAAAGTCTATTGTTTCCTGTTATATAATGAAAGGGCTTCAATATAACCCTGATTTTATGTTATAAAAAATCATATTGAGCCTCCATATTGGCCTCTTGCATATATTTGGCTGAACTACATTATTTTCCAAGCAGTTTTGTCACATACTGTTGGAGTCCCTTCTTTGGGAAATTTTCCAACTGTACTAGGTGTGGGTGATCTGTTTAACCCACCTAGAAATATTTTTTTTTGATCTCGTCTTGGATTTGGGTCTTAGATTATCAGATCTAAGGGATCCAAGGGATGATTTCTAGTGCTGTAGGATACATTCCTGAAAAATGCATTTTTCAGGCATGCCTTGCTAGCTGTCCCAATTTGGGGATATTACAGTGGTATCAGAGCAACTATCTTGGCACAGCCTATGATTTGCTTATTGAAGAGCCAATATGTCTTTTCATGGAAATAAAATATTGATGAAGTAGTGTGGTTACACTGAAGACACAGAAGTATAGGGTCCAAACCCTTTATCTGGAAGATTGAAAGGGAAAGAGTTCTCAAAAACTATGTTCCAAAATATGCATGAGCTGAATAATGAAATTAAGGGAATGAGGAATGAAAGACGAGAAGATCTTTTGGAGATGTTTTCACATGAAGGAAGTCCCACTACTTAATATGATGTGTGTGAGAACTCAGCCACACAATCTGATCTGCAACGTTGTAGCATGCCTACATTCCTTGCAAGAGGAGAAGAAGAAGGAGAGACACCAAAAGAGGAGACTCTTGGTGACTATCTCTGAGAATATGAATCTCAGTCTAAAAGATTTAAAGAGCATCTAAGCTTCCTAGAGTTTTTTTAACTCAAAGAAGAAAGAAGATCCAGCAAAAATATGAGGAGAAGAGGGTGCATGCAACACACCTTGGGTAGAGCTTTTCTGCCTACTTTTGATGGGTCACCTAAGGACTTAGCCAAGTCTTGGGTGAAGGAGTTGGACACATATTTTCAGCTGCATCAAGTTTCTGAAGAATAATCTATAATAGTAGCAGCATTGCACCTTCAAGGTAAAGCTTATGCCTGGTGGTTATTTGAGTCTTCTTCATTAAAAAATGTAAACATATCTACTTATGCAAACTTCACTAGGAGGTTAATGAAAAGATTTGATTCTATGCCATCTGAAATTTTTGTGGGTAAACAAACTAAGCCCAAGAAATATAAACCTTTGCATTAGGTGGAAATATCCATGAATATAAATCCATTTCTGAACATTGTTGAAGGGGTTAAATATCTGCTACATGATTTGCCAAGGGAAAAGGCCCCTCTTCAGCAAGGACCTTCTTCTCAAAAAGAAGACATGAGTATTCTTTTTTCAAGGAGAGATCAAGAGAAAGGATCTCTTATTGATGAGGCATACTCCATCGATGAGGAGAAGAAAGAAGAAGAACTGAAAGGTTCCCCCAACATTGTGACAGCAGGAGGAGATCTATTTTTATTGAGATATGGAGATGAAAGAATTGCTTCCACTAAGAGGGTTCTTGTATCTTTGCAATAAGGCCCCAAGGATCTTGTACATGAAGAAGATGAGAAGCATGTGTCTATGATGATAGAAAAAGAGACAAAACAATGGAGGAAATGTTTTCCAACACTTCATCCACTTTTTGGAACACACACTATGATGGATCAGCCCTTTGTGATCAAGACTCTTGACACCAAGGAGATGATGGGTGTTCATGAGTTAAATGCATCTAAAGGGAGCACCTTAGACTGTGAGATCTTGCAGAAGGTGGGCGATGAAGAAGAAGGTGGGGGAGTTGCTCCAACTTCTCCTTATCATGATACTTCCACACAACAATTAGAGATGGATTTGCGTAGTGGAAGCATTCATAATATGTTCCCATCTATTGTTCACATGGGAATGAGCCATGAGACATCAATATCTTGTGGTATACCACCTGGGAGACCACCTAATTCAGATTTAATGAAATATTTTTCATGCATTGATGCTCCTTTCATAGATCCAAGGAGGGAGGGAGCATTAGAAGACCATGCTTCAACGCTGAGAGTACGGGGGAAGTAAAAGGAGAGGGAAAGATTTTTTCCCTTAACATCACTATCCATTCTCTCATCTCATACTATGTTGAGAAAAGATGCTGCAAGAATGAAGGATGACACCATCATGAAGCAAGGAAGGCAATCCCTGAATCATAAGACAAACTTGTTCAGAGGATCCTCTTCCATACATGATGAGAGATGGTGGTCACACATGCATACTTTGGAAAAACCAAGGAGGTTTTGGGTAGATGATAGCCTTCCATGGGAGACTAACTTCCAAGAGCCTCCATTTTATTTTGAGCATATGCATGTGCAAGGAGGGAAACAAGGAAGGAATGGAAACCTTCACATTGTACCTTTGGCATGAGAAATGTCAAGGAGGAGAAAAATGGGAAGCTTGGCTTTCCAACATACAACTTTAACATGGGAGATGTCAAGGAGAAGAAAAAAAACATGGTAGGCACTTCAGATGTAATATTCCTACTTAGCCTAAGCTAAGAGGAATATTTATTTTTGTTTTATTTTCTGTTGCATGAATAAATGAATAAAGGAGGACATGTAAAACTCCTAAAAAGACTGAATAAATCAATGCCCATGTGAATAAAGATAAATCAGGGCCATGTAAATAATCACTTGTAGGTGTGAAAGGGGTTTGATCTATGAGACTGGGTCAACCTTGACCAAATCTACAACGATGTCTAGGTTCAATGCATCTCCTAAAGGGACAACACATTTTTAGAAGGAGGCCCCTCATGTGAAAAGTGCTAACTCATCAAGGTGGTTTAGGGTTTGCAAAGGCTCTCATCTTATAAAATGAAAGGGAAGGTAGCAAGGGAAGGTTGTTGATTGATCATATTTTTGAGTATCTTGTCTGTTTAGACAAATACTATTCTCTGCTGTTTAGTGGAGGATTGTGCTTGGACTTCCTATGCAAGGATTTCACCTCTTCATTTGAGGATTCTTGGAGGAGTATTTTATGAATTGATCCACTATCAGGCTTGAGTCCAAGCTCTACTTACAATTTCAACACTAATCCATTGAGGGTTTTGCTGCTCTTGCAAGCTCCAAAAAGTTGGATTCTAGATCTGCAGAGATCTAGCTTGTTTTGGGAGCCTCTTCTCATGGAGTGTGTCTTTTAACCTCTTGGAAGAGTGCCTCTCCTGTTTATACTTCAGATCTGTAACTTGGCAGTGGCCATCCATGTCATTTTGAGCTACAACACTATTTCTATTGATGGACTGCACTATTCTGATATGAGGTTCTTTATGGTGTTTTGTCTCCAGTTTTGATCATAGATCTCTGGTGCTGGGCTTTGCCTCTCACTTTGGTGATCCATGGATTAGTTTGCTGATCCATGTTCTGTTTAGATCTGATATTTTGTAATGTAATGTTATATTCAGAAATTACTGTATTATTTTATAGATCTGCAACTTGTAACTCAGATCTACTCTTATTTATGCATGATTTGGTCAAAACCCCAAGGGGATCTTGTAGAGAAAAATACCTAGTTTCCAGATCTGATATAGATATAATGTTTTGTCCATAGATATGTCCTAGATCTAAGTTGTAATATGCAGCTACTACAGCTCCTGAAAATAACGTTGCTGAGCCATTTTTGCTGATATATATATGTTGTAGCTCTCATTTCTGAAGATATTTTGCTCTCTTGTCTCATGTAATCTAATGTATATTGAAAGAGCTTCAATTTACTTCTGATTTGCTGATGTAAATTAATTTATTAATCATATTTGATGGCCTACTAATCATATTTTACAAGACTATGTTATTCTTGAAGCAGTTTGTTGTGCATAGCTGCAGCCCCTCTTGTAGGGTGTTTCCCGACTAGACTGGTTGTGGGAGATTTGTTTACCACACCTAGTTTGATTTTTTTTTGCTCCCCTTTTGGATTTAGACTCTAGATATGCTGATATAATGGATCCAAGGGCTACAAACTCATTTCTGTACATCAGTCCCCCAAGGAGTGCATTATTTTTCCAAGCCTGCTGTGCAATCCCAATTTGGGAACATTACAGTGGTATCAGAGCTCCTTTCTTGGCACAACCTGTGCTTGAATTGGAGCACCAGCCATGTTGCATTCAGAAGAAGATGATCCTCTTAATAAGAGGAAGAAGAGGTATCAGAATAGAAGTCATAAGATGTATGACTATACTACTGAAGATCAAGACAAAGGTAAAGCCCCTGAAACTACCAGTGATAAAGAAGGAGAAGAGTTTGCAAGAACTCTTCTCGTGGCCATGAAAGATCTTGCCAAGGAGATCAAGGAGATGAGGGTGGATAGAATGAGAGAATCTCTTGGGAGATTCCATCAAGGAGAAATTTTTGACATGTCTCATCATGTGACTGGTCAACTAGTGAACTTGCCACAAGCTCCACAAGCCTCACAATGCTCCACTATGCCTACCTTCTTGGCTGTGGAGAATGAAGGACCACAGGAGAAAGCCTCCCTTTAAGGTTACTTTGTGGAGTATGACTCTCAGAGTCAGAGATTCAAGGATAACTTGAGTTTCCAAGACTTTTTTCACCTCAAGGAATGAAGGAGACCAGGGCAACAATATAGAGATGGTGGATTTTTTCATGGTAGACACCACACTATGGGCATATTATTTTTGCCCAAGTTTGATGGATAATCCTCCAAATCTTCCAAGGCATGGGTAGAAAAGATAGATATATATTTTCAGTTGAAAAAAGTCCCTAAAGTTGAAGCCATCAATATTGCAGCACTGCACTTTGAAGGTGAAGCACACAATTGGTGGTTCCATGGGTTGTCTACATTGGGACACATCAATGTGACTACCTATGCTGAGTTCACTAGAAGACTGGTGGAGATGTTTGAAAAGAAGGACCCTAAAGCACCCTTCATAAGCCTTGCAAAGTTGAAGTAGTCAGGAGATGCAGAGACTTATATCTTTGAGTTTCTAAGATTATCAGTCATGGTCCCTGATCTATCTGTAGCAAGGAGAGTCTACATGGTCATCAATGGCCTGGAGGAACCTTTGCATGGGTTGGTTAAATCTACCAAGCCCATCACTTTGCATGATGCCATTGAGAGGGCTAGATATCTCCAAGATGCCTTGCCAAAAGCAAAGGAAACTTTCCAAAGCAAGGCCCCTCACTTTTCTAAGGGGAAGGAAGGAAAAGCTGCTCCTACCAAGGAGAGCTCTTTGAAGAAACCTCTTGATATTGATATCAGGAGGGAATTTAGGAAGAAGAGACTGTGCTTCACTTTCCAAGAGTCATGGGCACCAAGAAACAGATGTGCTGCTGGAAAAGCACACTACATAGAAGTATTCTCAGATTTTGAGGAGGAAGATGAAGGTGATGAACCTAGGAGGGGTCACAACGCTGATGATGAAGATGAGGGAGATCAAACACCGTCCAGAGATGGAAAGGGAGCCTTTGCTCCAACAAGTGGGACTCTTGCCTCTTTGAGGGTAGTGCCTAAGTACTTGACCCTAAGAGTGCAAGGTTCAGTCATGAATCAGAGAGTATCTGTCCTGATTGACAGAGGGGAAACCCACAACTTTATTGATGCTCACCTTGTACAAAGAAGAGGAATCCCCACTGATACTTTTGAGGGATTTTTTATTTTTGTCCCAGGAGATAGGACCATGCAATGCATGCAATATGTTCCCTCACTCTTTGTCACTATGGGATCCTACACTTTGGTGGATCACTTCTTTGTAGTTGACATTCCAGACACCAACATCATTTTGGGTGTCCAGTGGTTCATTACCTTAGGGAAGGTTACCACTGATTGGAAAGTTTTGAAGATGGAATGGGTGGACTTGAAGAGTGGGAAACCACAAATGATTCAAGGCATGAACACTTATCCTTCACCTAATGTTTCCACACAAAAAACAGAGATGGATTTGCATAGTGGAAGCAGGGATCTCACAGTTCCTTCTCTCATGCTCATGAGGATGCTATAAGGGAAATTCTTATCTCATGGCAAGCCACCTAGAATTCCATCAAATTCAGATCTTGTGGGGAAAGCCTCACAAGGTGCTACTCCAAATCTAGATCCGGGGAGGATTGGAGCAATGGAAGAACAAGCTACAACGCTGTGGGAGGAAATGAATGAGAGGATCAGCCTTCCAACCAACCATTTTTGCATGTGTAATGTTAAAAAGGCAATAAGAAAAAAGGCAAGCACTCCCATGCATGTATCAGCAACACTGTCATTATTGAGTAGTGTGGATCTTTATTGGAAATCTCAACTGCTGGTAGAGTATTCCAAATATCTCCACATAGGTATGATACTAGATGGCATGAAGCACGAAGAGGGGTACTTAGTCCAAGGGGGAGTTATCTATTATCATGGTAAGGTCTTCTTGGTTAGAGCCTCCAAGCTCAAGTAGAAGATCCTACAAGGAGCATATGAAGAATTCTTCCTCAGCCATATGTATTCGATGAAGATCTATTCCCTGATCATGAAGAGTTTTGATTGGGAAGGCATGAGAGAGGACTTACATCAGCACTTTCAAGAGTGCAATAGCCATGAAGGATTGGGGCAGCCAATGAACTCTTTGCAAGAGTCATCTCAACCAGCTCTTCCTTTTCTTGAGAGGAAGGGAATGTTCATGCACCACTCCATGTGTGTGAAGGAATATGATGGTAAAGGATTTGATCATGATAAGAAAGTTTTATTTTCTGATCTATTACATTCCTTTGCCATGTTTTTGCAGGAAAATACTCCAAAAGGGAGTGGGAGATCATATGGATCTCATAGTTTGTTGGGGGCCAATGGAAATTTTGAACTTGGCCACTCCCTTGATGTGTAAAGGGAGACTCCTTTTCATGATGGGTGCTTCCCAAAGGCACCAAAATTATGTAACACCTTCAGCCATGTTAAGGTGAATCATGCAGCAAAAGTGTGGTGGGAATGCCATTTTCCACACCTGGATCTAATGAAGACAAGAGGTGCACTGCGCTGGCATCACATGTGGGATTGTGACCCACCTCCTCAAGTGCAAATTTCAGTTTGCATATATGTAGTATTGCTTACATACTTGGATGATATAGTTGTATTGTTTATGGGGTTGTATGGATAGAGGATGAGTAGTGTGTATGTACCACATGGTTTGGAACTTATACCTATACTTCATGATACATGTTTTAGATATAGCATTGTTTCAACCATGTTTATTTCTGTTGAGTTTTTCACTCCTGAAGGGATGGACTATGCACATTGGTCTTGGAGGAACAATACATGATGCATTGGCTTGTTGGGCACTTGGCTTATGACAAGGACTTGATCCTTGATGATGCCATCAACGGAGGAGTAGAAGAAGTATAGCTCTTACCCTATCAGTTGCTCTAGGACAAGCAACATTTTGGAGGGGAGGACTGTAATATTACTACTTAGCCTAAGCTAAGAGGAATATTCATTTTTGTTTTATTTTCTATTGCATGAATAAATGAATAAAGGAGGAAATGTAAAACTCCTAAAAAGACTGAATAAACTAATGCCCATGTGAACAAAGATAAATAAAGGCCATGTAAATAATCACTTGCAGGTGTGAAAGGGGTTTGAGCTGTGAGACTGGGTCAACCTTGACCAAATCTACAACGTTGTCTAGGTTCAATGCATCTCCTAAAGGGACAATGCAGTTTTAGAAGGAGGTCCCTCATGTGAAAAGAGCTAACTCATCAAGGTGGTTTAGGGTTTGCAAAGGCTCTCATATTATAAAAGGAAAGGGGAGGAAACAAGAGAAGGTTGTTGATTGATCATATTTTTGAGTATCTTGTCTGTTTAGACAAATACTATTCTCTGCTGTTTAGTGGAGGATTGTGCTTGGAGTTCCTATGCAGGGATTTCACCTCTTCCTTTGAGGATTCTTGGAGGAGTATTTGCTGAATTGATCCACTATCAGGCTTGAGGCCAAGCTCTACTTACAATTGCAGCGCTGATCTATTGAGGTTTTTTCTGCTCTTGCAAGCTGCAACAAGTGGGATTCTAGATCTGCAGAGATCTAGCTTGTTTTGGGAGCCTCTTCTCATGGAGTGTGTCTTTTAACCTCTTGGAAGAGTGCCTCTCCTGTTTATACTTCAGATCTGTAACTTAGCAGTGGCCATCCATGTCATTTTGAGCTACAACATTGTTTCTATTGATGGACTTCATTATTCTGATATGAGGTTCTTTATGGTGTTTTGTCTCCAGTTTTGATCATAGATCTATGGTGTTGGGCTTTGCCTTTCACTTTGGTGATCCATGGATTAGCTTGCTGATCCATGTTCTGTTTAGATCTGATATTTTGTAATGTAATTTTATATTCAGAAATTACTGCAACATTTTACAGATCTACAACTTGTAACTTAGGTCTACTCTTATTTATGCATGATTTGGTCAAAACCCCAAGGGGATCTTGTAGAGAAAACTACCTAGTTTCCAGATCTGATATAGATCTGATGTTTTGTCCACAGATCTGTCCTAGATCTGAGTTGTAATATGCAGCCGCTACAGCTCCTGAAAATAACGCTGTTGAGCCATTTTTGCTGATATATATATATATATATCTTTTCTGAAGATATTCTGCTCTCTTGTCTCATGTAATCTACTGTATATTGAAATAGCTTCACTTTACTTCTGATTTGGTGCTGTACATTCATTCATTAATCATATTTGATGGCATCCTGCTCATATTGTCCAAGACTACTTTATTCTTGAAGCAGTTTGTTGTGCATAGTTGTAGCCCCTCTTGTAGGGTGTTTCCCAGCTAGACTAGGTTGTGGGAGATCTGTTTACCAAACCTAGTTTGATTTTTTTTTGCTCCCCTTTTGGATTTAGACTCCAGATCTTCTGATCTAAGGGATCCAAGGGCTGCAAACTCATTTCTATACATCAATCTCGCAAGGAGTGCGTTATTTTTCCTAGCCTGCTGTGCAATCCCAATTTGGGAACATTACATCAGATGACACATTATCAATGCTGTCATTGTTGAGCACATTAGATCCCTATTGGAAATCCCAACTACTGGTGGAATATTCCAAGGATCTTCATACTTGCATGATTATTGATGACTTGCTACATGAGGAGAGTTATTAAATCCTTGATGGAGTCATCTATAATCATGGTAGGATCTTCTTCTCTAGAGCTTCCAAGCTCAATGAGAAGTTGCTACAGAGGGCTTATGAAGAGTTCCATTTCAGCTACACATACTCTATGAAGCTCAACAATATAATTTTGAGGAGCTATTATTGGGAGGGCTTTGAAAGAGAACTATATTAGCATTGTCAGAGATGCATGGACCTTGTGGAGTTGGAGCATCAACATGACTCTAAGGAAGAGTTAAATCAACCCTCTCTTTATTCCTTGGAAGGAGGAGAAAGATCCATACACCACTCCACTTGTATAAGGAGAACATTGGGTGAAGAACATACAATTGTAAAACATGTTTCATTTTATGTTTGTATGCATTCTTCCACTATTTTTATGCAGGCCATGACTCCAAGAAGGAGTAATACATCTTGTAAATCTCATGTCACACAATGGGCCACAAACATTTCTGAATTTGGCCACTCCCTTGGGAAGAAAAGGAGATTTTACAACATGATGGGTGCTTCCCAAAAGCATCAAATATAGCTCACACTTTCATCTTTGGTGAAATGGTATGGGAAGCAAGTGAGTGGCAGTAAAACCACTTAACACATCTTGATTTGATGCAGGTAGGGGATGCTTTGCGCTGGTTCCACATGTGGGACTATGATCCACCTCCATGTGCACAAATTTCTGTTTGTTTGCACATTGTTTTGATCCCCTATATTGGTGATGTACTTGTACTTTTTATGGGGATGTATGGAGGAAGGAGGGAAGGCATGCATGTGCCCTATGGGATGACTACACTCCCTGTACGTTTTGCCTTATATTTCAGGGAGGGAATTGGGCAAACCATGGTTGTTTCATGTGATTTATTTTTTCCTTATGGGATGAACTGTTTGCATCTCATTAGAACATTGATGGAACAAGTCATGGGTGGATGGTTTTGTGATCACTCTACTTATGAGAGAAGCTTATCCGTGTTTGTGTCACTAATGGAGGAGGAGATGAGTTGTAGCACTCACCTTATCAGTTGCTTGAGGACAAGAAACATTTTGGAGGGGAGGACTATAATATTCCTAATTAGCCCAAGCTAGTAGGAATATTCAATTTTGTTTTGCTTCCTGTTTTCATGAATAAATGTGTAAAGGAGGATCCATAAAACTCCTAAATCAGCAAAATAAATCAATGCCCCATGTGAACAAGGCTAAATCTGGGCTGCCTTAGTAAAACACCCATATGTGTGAAAGGGATTAAGTCATTTGACTGGGTCATTTGGACAGAAACAACAATGCTGTCTAGATACATTGAATCACCTAGATGCACAACCAGTTTTTGTTGGAGGTTAATCATGTGAATACAGCGAAATCATTGAGATGGTTTAGGGTTTGGCAAGGTTTCCATCTTATTTAAGGAGGAGGAGGACAACATGAGAAGGGTTGTTGATGATATTATTTCTGAAATATTTTTCTGCTTAGAAACTTCTCATTCTCTAGCTGTTTAGTTGAGAATAGTGCTGTTTAGCACTAGGGTGTTCCTGATCGGGAATCCCACCTCTTCCTTGAGAGGCCTCTTGGAGGAGTCTTACATTTCTTGACCACTATCAGGCATTTGGCCAAGCTCTTCTTCCAACTAAAACATAAATCTTGTTCATGGTTTGGTTGTCTTTGTAAGATACAGCAAGTGGAGGCTATATCTATTCAGATCTAGGCCATTCTATTGCCTCTTTTCATTAGGAAAGTATTCTATCCCATTGGCAAGAGAGTATTGGATGAGGAGAGCTCATTTTCAGATCTTGTCTTGTGCCCACATCATGTTCTAGAGCCTAAAACACAGTCCATCTTCTAGAACTGGGTTATTTGCAAGGAGAAAGTTGCAGGGTCTTTTGGCACTTCAAGGAGGAGAGATCTCTAGTGTTGGGAATATGCCCTTCACTGTGGTGATTCATGGATTATATATCTAATACATGTTCCATTCAGATATGATCTGAATAATGATGTATTTGCTTCAGAAATTCTGAATCATTCTGCAGATCAGCTGCATTAGATCTCAAATCTACTCCATGTACTTCACTTTTTGCTGAAAACCCAAAGGGGCATGTAAAGAGGAGACTCTATAGTGTATAGATCTGATATAGACCTATATTTTGTACACATATCTACTCTAGATCTGAAGTGTAACTTACAGCTCTTTTCAGCTAATAAAATAATGCTGTCAAGCTTTTATAGTCATATACTAAGGTTGCAGCCTCTTATTTTGAGAAAATCTTCATGTAAAGTCTATTGTTTCCTGTTCTATAATGAAAGGGCTTCAATATAACCCTGATTTTATATTATAAACAATCATATTGAACCTCCATATTTTCCTCCTACATATATTTGGTTGAACTGTATTATTTTCCAAGCATTTTTGTCACAAAGTGTTGCAGTCCCTTCTTTGGGCAATTTTCCACCTGTACTAGTTATGGGAGATCTGTTTAACCCACCTGGAAATATTTTTTTCTAATATTCTCTTGGATTTGGGTCTTATATTATCATATCTACGGGATCCAAGGGCTGATTTCGAATGCTGTAGCATACATTCCTGAAAAATGTGTTTTTCAGGCATGCCTTGCTAGTTGTACCAATTTGGGGATATTACACCTCATGAAAAAATGATGTTTGATTGATATCCTATCATCACTATGATGACTGTAGCGCAAGTAAGTACATCGAATCTAGTAACTAACTAACTCACCATACCCCTATCATATCATTCTCCAACTGAAACTGACAGATCTCAACTTATTTGACACGATAGCTAAGAAACGACACTTTTGTAGCGCTCACTGTGTAATTTTTGCACTTTGCGCTATGAAAGTAGTAGCAATTTCGTAGTGAAAAACTCCCTTTTTGAACTAACAGTGCTACGAAACTGTGGATTTGTGACTAATTGCAGAAAATTAGCCCAAAACTTACTTAGATGATCCTTGAATGAAAAATGTGAACTTTTTGACTATGGAATGGACCTATAAAGAACTTAATTGAATTATGATTATGAAAAATAAACATTTAAAAATATGACATACCCTTAACCATGCTTAAATTACTTTCAAAAATATTTAGACCATGATCAAAACAGAGTTGACATACAATTTTTTTTTTTTTTTTTTTTTTGGTGATAACACAATGATCAAAACAATCAGCACATGAGTTATTGCAACTGTATAGAATGCCGGAGAGCAATGAAAGTGCTATCTATATCAATGTAGCTACTGCTATAAACATACAAAAATGGAATATGGCTGATAGAAACAAAAGAAATTCCCAGAAAAGAAGATGTGGGCTCTAATACATGATTTCTAGCCAACCCGGAAAATATTGTTGGAAATACCAAGAAATATACAATGTGACAAATAGCCTGGGGGTTGAGATGTCACTAAAAATTGGATCTAAAAATAATGAGGCTACAACAGATCTGAAATGATGATGTCCTCCTCCAATAGTATTTCTAAATAGAAGGCTGATCCCTCTACTCAAAATTAGACCCTCTTGATGAGCTCAATGAACCCTTCTAGCATTTGCCTCAAAAAATAACGCAGTTCAGAATTGTGACTGTGCTGTGAAGGATGGTAGATGGTTGGCATGATGGAAAATATGTGAAAATATGCCCAATATCCCTCCTTGCTGATCCTCCAATGGATAGGCTACTTCTCCACTGAAAAACAAGCTCAAAGATAGCTCTATGTGATCCTCCTTTGCTGCACCCTACAACACAACCCAGCTCTAAACAGAAACTGCGCTGTAGCTGAAGGAGGTAGCTTAGAAAAAATTCTAGAATGAGTAAATTTAGCTCAAAGAACCTCTCCTTCCCTGAGGATGAGGTAGGGATTCCCGATCAAGAACACCCTTGTGCTAAACAACACAACAACCCTGCTAAACAACAAAGGAATGCAAAGTCTAAATAGACCAATATCAAATGATAATCTAAAACATGAATAACAATGATTTCCATCCCCTCCATATATAGCGTGAGAACCTCCTCAAATTGGATCCCATCCTTACTTGCCACCAAGCTCATGCAAGTTGTCCTCCACTAAAACTGCGCTGTCTCATCATAAAGACCACTCCTCTATGAAAACGCTGTTGATTTGGTCAAAGTTGACTGAATCAACATGATTCAATCCCTGTTCACTCCCAAAGGTGCTTAATCCAGCTGATTATTCTTCCTCCTTTCACATTAGGAGTATTATTGTTCCTTCTAAAGGGGTTTTATGCGCCTCCCCACCCAGTTATTCACCTATTTAGTGATAAAACCAACTATAATATTCCATTTAGATGAAGCCTAAATTTTTATAATATTACAATCCTCCCCTCCAAAATGTTTCTTGTCTTCAAGAAACTATAAAGGTGGAGCAAAATTCCTCCCTTCCTCTTCTTGTGGCCTCCTCATCAATAGTTCCCACCACAGCTCAACATAATCTGCAATAAATCTGCCCTCCAATGGTTCCTCCCAAGTTTGTAAAACCAAATGGTATACATCATGAGAAAGTGGAAGGTGTAAGCGGAAACCTTATTGTTGTCCAATGGTCCCCTCAAGGTAGGAGTGATGATAAACATAGGGAACCTCATCCCCAATGAGAGTCTCCGATACCCATGCGATCATCCAAATTGAATGAGCCATCCTAGGTAGCTCAACAAATAAATCCTCAACCCTTGGTTTATGCAATGTGTTGGGGCTGCATGGAGAGATTAAATTTTCCCATAAAATTTGTTTCTCTCTCCATTTATGGTAAGTGTGGGGTTGTTGCTAATCTTGGGCTGCAATTTCATGGCCTCCAAGAATGGCCCAAGTTACCCCACCAAACAAATCAGCCATGAAGTGCCTCCTCCAAGAACTCAAGTTCTCCAAATGGTTCCTCCCACATGAAGAAAAGAGATGTAGTATCTAAATCATGGTTTGCCCATTGTTTCTCCTGAAAAATGCAACATGTAAAGTAGGGAGAATCATACTCCCAAGCGGCACCTTCAACTCTTGTCCCACTCTGAAAACAAAGCTCCCCATGAACATAAGAATACCAACAATATATGGAAGCAAAATCCAATGAAAACAAGTTGTCATTTGACAACCGGAAAGTGGATTATAGTTCCACACATGGAACCAGCACAATGCATCCCTTGCCTACCTCAAAACAAAGAATAACAAGTGCCCTTCCAGCCACTTTTTTTTTGCCACAATCATCCCATAAGATGGAATCATGAAGAAAAATTTTGGTGTCAATGGTGCACACCAAGAATCATGTGGCTTCCCCCACAAACCACCAATATAATAGCCAACCTCAATGTTGAAATTGGCCCTAAGTACATCATAATATAATATGAAAGAAGGGATAATCCTCCTTGGTACAAAATGCTGCTAATATAAAGTAAATAAGTACAAATCATAATGCAAAATTGTACCTTTTCTACCATGTACTTTGGTCCTTGAGCTGAAATGGCTCAATTGAAAATTCTCCCTCACTCTCAATGAGTAGGGAAGTGGTTGTGACAACCTCTCCATCACCATCCGGGCTATGCATCTCTCCTCATGCTAATATACATCTTACTGAATTCCCTCCCAAGTGAACTCCTCCATCAAAGAATGAAATGCATCAAAGTGCATGGAAAGAAAGTCCACATGTACTGAATGTAGTAGCTTCCTCTTGAGCTCAGAAACTCTAGTAAAGAATACTCTACCATGAGAATATATGACCTCATCAACCACCATGTATCTACTATCTCCCTCTGGGTCATCAAGGATCATGCAAGCACCAAGATTCTTGGAGTCGTCTACCAAGAGTTGAGACCTCCAATATGGATCAATCCTCTTAAGAGACGGCGCTAAAGATATGAAATGCGAAGCTCCCCACATGATACTATCTTCTCCTTTGACATCCCTCATGCTAAATTCATCCTCCAAAATGTTTCCATTCCCATCATTTATCTTCTCATGCTCAAATAGAAGTGGTGACTTTTGGAGGTTGGCCTCCCATGAAAGGCTACCGTCCAAAAAGAACCTCTGGATCTTGGCCAATGTAACCATGAGTGGCCTCCATATACTCCAAGGTATGGAGGATTCCTTTCTCAAAGGAAGTATCCTCTGTTTCTCCAAATCCATGGAGCATCTCTCTTGCACCATGAAGGTGCCATCCTCCACCACTACAACAACTTATGTCAGCGCAATATATGTAGTGAAAGTGGGTAATGCTGAAAATGGGAGAATGTCTCCCTCCTCCTTGAGTCTATCCCAAACTCTCTGCGCTGTACTAGACTCCTCAAAGGTTTTCACCTCTCCGAAATATAAAAGTGTTGAACCAAATGGCAAGATGTCTCTCACCAACTCTAGATCTGGTGGCCTCCCGGGTGGAATGCCCCCATGTAATGAGACATGAAAATATGAAGTGGAATATATATGTGAGTGGACTGATTTGTCCCTCTCTTCACTGCGCAATACAGTCTCCTTCTTTTTTGTAGAAATCTCCTGAAATAGATAAGGGTGAATTCTTATCATCCCTTGATGCTGATGCTTCCTTTCTTCCATCTCACAATCCACAAAAACTGATACATGCTGCTCTGGAATTATGCTTTCGTTCCCACATGTTAAATCATTTGGAACTCCTTGTAAAGACACAAGGGCTCCTATATTGGAAGAAATGGCTCCCTTTCCACCCCCATGTGATGATGGATCTTCTCCCAATGGTACATCATTGTTATCTCTTCTCTGCTCATTCTCTTCATCAGTATTTGAGAATACCTCATCATCAATGAGAGACCCTTGATCTTAGTCTTCCCTTGAAGGATGAACCTCCATGTCTTCATCTATAGAAGAGGGATCTTCAAGAAGTGGGGATCTTGCCCTTAGAAAGGCATCATACATGTTTTTATCCCCTTCAACAGAAATAAAGAGTGGACTTGGCAGAATAGATCTCTCCAACTCATGCAAAGGTTTTGAGTTTTTGGGTTCAACAAATGATGTTTTACAATGTTTAATATCACATATTCTCACTAATTTCTTAGTGAAACCAGCATAAGCGTTTACATTTGCATGATTAAATGAATTAGAACTACAAAACCACCAATCATGGGCCATACCTTTGAGGTGCAGCACTACTACTCTAATGGCCTCCTTTTCTGAAACTTGTTGTAGCTAGAAATAGGAATCTAGCTCCTTCACCCAAGCTTTGGCTGTGCACTTCACTGATCCATCAAATTTAGATAGAAATATTCTACCTCTCTTTCTTCTATTATGGTTTCTGGATCTTTTTTCTTCCTTGAGTTGGAAAAACCCTTGGAAGTCCAAGTGCTTTTTGAATCTCCATGATTAAGACTCATACTCCTGAAGATAGTCACTCAAGGTTTCCTCCTTTGGTGGATCTTCTTCCTCCATCCTTCTTGCCGTAAATGTGGGAAATAAACTACGCTGTGGATCTGTACGTGTGGCTAAATGTCCACATCTAACATGTGAATATCTAACTCTTGCTTCACTTTCAAACCCCCTTGGAATTTCGCTACACCTTTCCCCTTTCATCTCCTTAAGATCTTTGATATTTTTCACAGTTTGGAAAAGAAGCTGGGAGATGCTCTTTTCCTCATTTCTCCAAATAATGGAGTCTTTCCTTTGTTTCTTCTATACAAATTCTCCTTTCTGTGAGAAGAATATTCTCCTTCAAATGGCATAATGTCTTGAATGGACATGCTGAGCCAAGATTATGCTTTGATACCACTAAGTATTCCAAATTGGAAATAACAGCAATACAAGTCGTAATAATGTAAAACACAACAAATATGATATTGACATGAAAGGGATAAATATGCAGCCATAATTTTATTAATATATTAGCAACAATATACAAAAAGATATTGAGGGACAAGCCACTCAATTAATAAGAACAATCCTCCAATGATCAGAACAATCAGCACATGAGTTGCTGCAACTATATAGAATGCCAGAGAGTAGTGATAGTGCTATCTATATCAGTGTAGTTACTACTATAAACATACAAAAATGGAATATGGATGATAGAAACAAAATAAATTCCCATAAAATAAGATGTGGGCTCTAATACATGATTTCTAGCCAACCCGGAAAAGGTTGCTATAATTACCAAGAAATATACAATGTGACAAATAACCCTGGGGTTGAGATGTCACTGTAAAATAAATGTGAAAATAATGAGGCTATGACAGATCTGAAATGAATATTTCCTCCTCCAATATTATTTCTAAATAGAAGGCTGATCCCTCTACACAGAAATAGACCCTCCTGATGATATCAATGAAACCTCCCAGCAATTGCCTCCAAAAATAATGCAATTCAGAATTGTGACTACACTACGAGGGATGGTAGATGGTTGGAATAATGCCAAAGATGTGAAAATATTCCCAGGAGCCCTCCTTACTGATCCTCCACTGGATAGGTTACATCTGCACTGAAAAACAAGCTCAGAAATAGCTCTATGTGATCCTCTGCTGCACCCTGCAACACAACCCAACTCTAAAAAAAAAATGTACTATAGCTGAAGGAGGTAGCTTGGCTAAAATTATAGAATGAGGAAATGTGGCTCAAATAACCTCTCCTTCCATGAGGATGAGGTAGGGATTCTCGATCAGGAACACCCTTGTGCTAAACAACACAACAACCCTTCTAAACAGCAAAGGAATGCAAAGTCTAAACAAACCAATCTCAAATGATAATCTAAAACATGAATAAAAATGCTTTCCATCCCCTCCATGTATATCATGAGAGCCTCCTCACATTGGGTCCCATCCATACTTGCCACCAAGCTCATGCGAGTTTTCCTCCACTAAAACTGCGTTGTCTCATCATAAAGACCACTCCTCTATGACAACGATGTTGATTTGGTCAAAGTGGATTGAATCAACATGATCCAATCCCTGTTCACACCCAAAGGTGCTTAATCCAGCTTCTTATTCTTCCTCCTTTCACAGAAGGAATGTTATTATTCCTTCTAAAGGGGTTTTATGGGTCTCCCCACCCACTTATTCACCTACCTAGTGATAAAACCAACTATAATATTCCATTTAGATGAAGGCTAATTTTTTGGAATATTACAATCTACGTAATGGGAAAACTGGGATGGCACACCAACCAAGCATGACCCAGGCCCAACCTAGGATAACATGTGGACTATGAGACCTGAATGACCACCAAGTCAATCAGTGCAAAGAATTGAATCCCTTCGCAAACAATTTTTGCACAGTCTCTTCTCTACCACATAAACTTCTCTCTAACCAAGTGAAGATAACACGTACTTATTGCTGGATTTGTTCACACTTTAATCATAAAATTAAACATGAGCATCTCCCCAAGCTAAGAGTGGCAAGAGCAGCGTTAAGTCTACACCCCCCAAAAGAGTTAGACACACCCAATCCAACAACACAGAAATGGAAGCAGAAGGCCTCATCTTCTACCACAGATCCTTTACAAGCGTCCACATATGTGACAAAGAGTAGTGTTGATTCTCATAAAATCTACTCAGTTGGCACAGTGGTACCATGCACCATTTTCACTGGCCGTAACCACAAACGAGAGGCATGCCCGTCAATGGAAACATTCAGGCAACTCTACACTAGGCACAATTTCCACCAACAGGAAATTGACCATCCTAGCAGGGGACCCAACCTTGCGTCTGCACTCTCTCCCATCACGAAGATTATCCCCCCACCAAACACCGATGACACGATACAACATATACGATTCATATCATCATGTATCAGAACTATGACTTGAGCTGTCTGCTCATCTACCATAGGTGTCGAATCAGCTGCAATTATGAAAGTAGCTGTACCTGCGATAGTGCAGACCTAATTTGTCTACACTGTGTCGACTGCGTCTAGTTCCACCACATCGATGATGGAATCCTTCTCTTGTCTCTCAACCAACTCCATGAGGATTGAATCTATTCAGCATAATCTTTCACAAGATCAATCGCCCTTAGGATGCCTATTTCATTCAGATTAAGACATCCTAGAGGTAATGACAGAGCCAGATTATCCATGGCATGCAATGCATCAACATTCAATTTTTCTCCCCAAGCACACATTCAATCCTGACAAGACAAAAGAACAAGAGATATATGCGATTGAATAAAAATATTTCCTCCCATCAGGAAAATTCAATTGTTTCAAGAATCCCATCTTAGTGCCCAATGCGTTCGAGGAAGGAAATATGTCAAAAATCTCACCTATCGTCAAGGTGAACATATCCCAGAATCCTGGAAAGGTCGAAGAAATCTCACTGGGGAAAACATGCTCTCTAGAAGAAATATCCTCTTATACCCAATTACTACAAGAGTATCGAGATATCTTCACATGGGACTACTCAAAAATTCTTGGGCTTAGTCCCACTATCGTAGAGCACCATATTGACACTTGGCCTGACATACCTCCAGTGTGCCAGAAACTGCGTCAACTGCACCCATCAAAGGACGAAGAAATAAAATGAGAAATCGATAAGCTTCGCAAATATGGGTTTATCTACCCCATTGCGTACACGTCTTGGGTTTCCACCCTGTTCCTGTCATGAAAAAATAGGGTACCATACACATTTGCACTGATTTTCGGGATTTGAACAAAGCTTGTCCTAAGGAAAATTATCCTACCCCATTCATCGACCAGGCCATCGATGCTTGTGCGGGTCATGAGGCCCTCTCCTTTATGGATGGATTCTCTGGGTATAACCAAATTTAAATCCACCATATAGACCGGTACAAAACCACGTTCACCACCCCCTAGGGCACATTTGCATACCAGGTAATGCCATTTGGCCTAAAGAACGCTAGAGCCACTTTCCAGAGGAAAGTGAACTATATATTTTATGACTTAGCACACCTTATCGTCGCCTACTTGGATGACCTAACCGTCTACTCCAAGAAGCACTCAAACCATCGTGAGGATCTGTGATTGGTATTCTAACAACGCTATCAATAAAACCTATGCTTGAACCCTCTCAAGTGTGTCTTCTACATCACAACGGGAAGAATATTAGGTTTTATCGTGTCCTAGCAAGGGATTTGCGTGGATCCCCTCAAGGTCCAAGCCATAAAAGGGGTACCTCCACCTCAAACCCTTAGGTAGTTGTAAAGCCTACAAAGGAAGGCCAATTTCATAAGACGCTTCATCCCAGATTATGCCACTTGAGCTCAAGGGTTCCTATGCCTCCTTCACCAGGACATCCCATTCAAATGGGATGACCACGGCCAACAAGCGTTCGATGCACTGAAATAAAATTTGTCTTCAGCACCACTCATTAGTCCCCTAGACTATAACAAAGATTACAACCTGTATCTATCAGCCTCCGAGTCCGCCTTGTACAGAGTTTTCATCTAGGAAGGCCCAGATGGGAAGGAGTATGTAATTTATTACGTAAGTAAAATGTTAGAGGACCCAAAATTAATACATGCAGTTCAGAATCTTTGCCACTACATATCATAAAAACCACTACGATCATCGCAGATATTAACCCCATAAAATATATGCTCACATGCCACCTAATGAATGATAAGTACGCCTACTGGATAGTCATTTTCCAAGAATACGACTTACAGTTTCACTCCCCTAAAAGAAAAAAGGTGCTTATCTTAGCAGAGTTCATTACATACCTCCCAAGGGATACCAAGGGATCACCAGTAAATAATTAGCTACTAGACAAGCATCTCTTCTTCGTAGAAACCGATGACCCTTGGTACGAAGACATTCTCCTCTTCCTATGAAATCAAAACATTAGATATCATATCAATCGAGATGAATATTGGCACATATGCCATTAGGTCCCTCGATATCTCCTCATGAGCGATGTTTTGTATTGACAGGGCATCGAAACCATTTTACGTCGATGCCTCACTCACAACAAAGCGGAACAAGCCCTCAATGACTGCCACAGAGGTGCTTGCAATGACCACCTATCTGGAATGACCACCACCCAAAAAGTCCTACGGGCAGGATATTTCTGGCTCTCCCTATTTTGCTATTACATTACAACAGTCAAGAGATGCGAGAAAATCCAGCGCTTTTCTCATAAGGTAAGAGCCCCTCCCACTCCTCTGCATCTTGTCATCGTCACTGAACCCTTTTGTAAATGGGGAAGCGAATTCATGACTTGCAACCCCACGTCGTTTAGCAATCATAAATACATCATAGTGGCTGTTGATTATTTCACCAAGTGGGTAGAGGCCATGCCCACATATGACAACACCGCAAAAACCGCCGCTCGATTTCTGTTTAACCATGTGATCGCACGGTTCGGCGTTCCCAAAGAGTTAGTCTCTAAACATGGGAAACAATTTGAGAATGAAGTTTTTGATGAGCTATCTCACTACCTTGGATTCACCCAAGAATTCGCTTCACCATACTACCCCCAATCCAATGAAAAGGTAGAAGTTGTACACAAAGTCCTCAAAATGATGTTACAATGCGTGAGGAATAACCATAAAACCAACTGGCACCATATGTTATTCTCTGCCCCATGGGAATACCGCATGGCTATCAAGAATTCCACTCGTTTCACTCCCTTCCACTTGGTATATGGGGTCGAAGCTGTGATTCCCATAGAGCGTGAGATCCTAAATTTGCATGCTACCATCGAACTCCTCGATGATACCCAACCTCTAGAACAACACCTATTACAACTAGAGCTTGTCGAAGAAAGCTGACGACAGTCGATTCAACATAAAAAGGCCCACAAGAAACGGGTAAAAGCATTGTTCAACTGGTACATCAACCCTCACTCATTCCCCAAGGGAGAACTAGTCCTCTGCTATGATGTTTCCAAAGAAGCCCCAGGGCTAGGAAAGTTGGAAACTTTGTGGAAAGGACCCTACATCATAAAACAATTCCTCCTCATGGGGGCATGCATCTTGACGGAATTGGATGGGAAATACCTGTTAGTATGAATCTTTTGTCATAAAATATCACTTTAGCTATGCATAACAAATAGCCCTAACATCGATTATGGCTGCAAAAAATCTTTAAGATTGCTGCACAAATTCAGATCTAAGCACAAAAGATATTAAGCAGATAAAATATAACATAGCTCCATAGATCCAATGAACAAGACAAGAAGAATGTATTTGAAAGAATTTTGTATTATATCAAAGAATGGGACACCTGAGAGGAAAACAAGAAAGGTGTCTTCCGGTTCTCCTCAGTGGGATGGGTTCTTGAAAGTCCTCAGTGTTTCAGATCTAGCATTTCTCTCTCTTATGGATGTAGAAAAGCAAACATAGAACTCAATGGGAGTTCACAAAGCAAAATGGAAAAAGGGTGACCAAGAGTAGATCTAGAGTGATCTAATGCAATGAAGGTGACTAATGAATGGGGAAAACCCCCCTATTTATAACAAAATATTGGGGCGGTCTAGAACTCGGTGCATGAATAAAATATTATTAATCGAATTCTAGAAGCACCTTTAGGAATATTTTATTATATTTGTTGGAGGGAAAAGGATTCTTGACTTGGGTCAATTCCTTTATTTATAAATAAAAAATAAATAAATGATTTATTTATCATTTTAGGGGAATGATGGGAATATAATTAAATAAATAATGGTTTATTTAATTATTTATGGATGATTTAGTCAAATTTAACTAAGAATATTATTTAAATAATGATTTAAATAACTTGTTCTTAGGAAATGATTAAATAAATAAGGATTTATTTAATTAATTTCTTTGTTTTGGGTTAAATATGACCAAATAGGTTATTTTATATGGTGAAAGCAATTTTACTTAGGGTAAAATTGGTCTTACATGGTGTACTTGGGTTCATCTAATAATAATAGTTTAGATGACCAAAAAAATGGTGTAACAGATTGCCCCCCAACGTACGAGTGTTAGGAGCAAATCGTATGACCGAAGTACGTTGTAAGAACTCAATCACTAGATATCAAAAGGGAAGTGAGAGAGAGAAGTGTAATGTTGTCTGATGTGTTAAAGGACTAAACCCTGAGGAGATGAGACTTACAGGTGCAAAAAGTCTCTAGTGTATGAAGTGGTACCTATGCTAAAGGCGGCGGGGGAGGCATACCTATGCCCGCTGAGACAAAGTACAAAGAATAAAGTGCCCAGAAAGCCACGGAACGCGATAATGAAACATGTGCTGGCCTAAACATGAGCCAGATAAATAACATGATGAATCCCACATACATGCGATGCCTGGAATAATCGTCAGCACTTATACAATAATATGGTAGTACATGAGATACAAATACACCCAAATGCCCCCTACACGCGCGGAAGGGCTTGCAACATCTGACTGATAGGTGTAAATTGAAGAAGCGCCGCAAGTGGTGGAGGCTAATATCATCAAATGGGAGGAGCTGCATCAGGGGCGGAAAGGAAGTCATCCGGGCATGTGGGGGGCTACCTGCAGGGCCACCCCCTCATGAGGGTTGAGACATCTCACACATGCTCGAGAATCACCAATAGTTGCTGCTGCTGCATCACTGGACCATCAAGTTTATAGATCACGATCATGCTGATGAGAGCTCGAACCAAGGTACACTACCCCCTAGACCTGGCTTCTGGAATAAATGCACTGATGTCGACAGAAGTAGGTCTACCATAGGTGAGGCAATAAGGGAAACCCAACTAAGGCACGAGGGAAAGTAGGAGAGCGATGAACAGATAGACACTAATGATGATGATGGAATGGGAGATACAGAGGAGTGGTTGAACGACTTCCCTTGTTAGAGCATGAAGGGCATGAATGGCTTGGCAACAACTGAAGCAATACCATGAGGGATAGGGGACAAGGGTACTAAAGGCCATAATGTGCGACACGAGAGAGGGACCAAGCAAAAAGGGATGGAGGACTATAGTGGGGTCCAAAGGGAGTCGAGATAGACTCTATGAATGTGATGACTCAACTCGGATGCTCTAAACAAGGGCGACTCGATGGAGCTGCCACACAGTAAAAGGTCCAATGGGGAACCATAAAAACATGAGTACAATAGGGTAGCTCATGATGAAAATCAACACGAACAAAGACAAGTAAGGAGGAAAAGTGGTGCCCTTGGTACAATTGTTGTAAGTGAAGAAATTCGATTTTGAGAAGAGGAGAATAGACCCTTCATGGACAAAATGGGTCCTGGTGAAGTATAAAAACATAAAAAACTGACAAATACCCATTTGAGTGCTCAGTGAGAGCTTTCCAATGGTGTGGACGGTGTGTCAAACGGGGCTACGGTTTAGTCGCAGCGGGTGAAAGAAAAAATAGGGGTTTTCTTCTAACAGGGCGTTTTCCCTCCAAAATCATTCATTTGATTGTGTAGCTGTGGTGAATGTGGAGAGGAGAGAAGGCCCTAAATCTTGCGGCGATCATAGTGGACAAACCGACCATTGGAATTGTGATCCGTTAGTTGCAAGTAAGAGGCCTAATCCTAAGCTTTGTTTTTGATGGATTCAAGTTGTAGATTAGGGCTTTAATTCTTGGTAACTGCCCCTACTTCATCATTACGGTCGGGTTGCACTTTTTGGGGCAAAAGTTGCGACCTGGGACGCAGGTTTTGGCCTGAAAAGTGAGACCTAGCCCAGGTTTTGCCCAAAAAGTGTGACCTGTTAGATGTGGGGGGTTCAGTACTGTTATGGGCTGAGATGCTGGTTTGGTGGAAGTTAATACCATTTTGCTGATCTGGAGGCTGACAAAAATGATGTTTTTGTGCAGATATGGTAGATATATAGATCAAATGGAGAAAGAGAGACTTAGGTACATTACAAACGAAGATCCAGGCGGATCAAGGTGTTTGTCGTGCACTGGCTAAGTATGGGGTGCTGAAATTTTTGGAGAACCCTTTGATGAGGGCTGGAGAGCCCTTGTTGGCCCATATTATTAGTTATTGGGATCCAGATCATGAGGCATTTGTAGTGCAGGGGCACAGGATCGAGCTGACGATCCAGGATTTGTATTTCTTGACTGGTCTCCCACCATTAGGGATGGTGGGAAATACGCAGCCAGTGTTACCACGGGGGCGTAAAATTATGGAGTTTGTGGAGTGACATTGTCGACCAGGTGTCCAAGTCAAAAGGACTCAGATATCCATTGGGGATCTAGAGAGGTTGGAGACTCGGGCAGTGGCCGCAGTAGTGTTGTGGATCGTGGGTAGCTAGGCGTTCCATCACATCACTGGAGGGCAAATGATGTTTGTGGAGAGTGTGCTGAGTGGGACCTACTATGGGTAGGCCCAGATGATGTTGGTGTCGGTGAAACGACAGATGTCTCTATGCAAGCGACAAGTGAATCATGATTGTGCCTATAGGACTGTTTTGTGTTCTTTCTTCTTCAAGAAGATCCCGACCTTGCGACCACATATACAGCTACCTGATGGAGGTCCAAGAGAGCCTCGGATGCATCGGTGGGGATGATTACTGTGTAGAGGAGGAGGAGGGGCAGTCAGATGGGTGTTCCGACCAGAGTTCTTCACCCATTGGGACCAGATGCCACTATACATAGACGACTATCCCTATAGTGGGATGAGTTATTGGGGAGATCTGGACTTGCCGCTGCCGCCTGGTCGAGTGTGGGGGCCCGATGGTAAGTGACAAGTAACTAATCTGTTATGTGCATTGTAGAGTTGGTGACTAGTATGCATGGTACTAATCGTTATATGTTTTGGAATGCAGATATAGCTTTGGTGAGACTGGCCGGATATATGGGACGACCGGCAGCAGCAGGAGCTACCGGTGCAATTGGATCAAGGGCAACACAGAATGAGGATATGGCCGCTCTGGTGGAGGACATCCATTGTAGATGTGAGGGGTTGTTGACCGGCGTGTCAGAGCGTGGTTGGCAGGATCTAGACGACCAGTACATAGAGTTATGTATTGTGCTACCCTCGGAATGGCGAGGTATCATGTGACGTATGGCGATGGATGGTCAGACTGTGCATGATCTACGAGATGCAGGAGTAGAGCCATTGGCTCGGGATCCTCCAGAGAGAGATTAGATGCGGGGCAGATGGTGCCCCCCAGTGTTTGTTGTAGGGGCAAGTGGTGCCCCCCCATTTTGTAGTGTTGTTTTTTGTATCATGCCATGGGCATGTGATATGTTTCAAAGCAGATGGACTCTAAAAACACATGTGATATGATATATATGATTTATGTATTTGATTGATGGTGTTAAATGTTATTGTGTTGTGTGTGATAAATTCCAGTCTAGAACATGGTTTGCAATTTGATCTACGTAGTGATTTTGATCTCTAGGTATATGGCTAAATGTAATGAATCTAAATTGGTGGATCAAAAGTTGCACTCGTAAATATTGTCTAAACAGGAGAGGGTTATGCAAATGATAGACACCATTAAGTTGTAAGACAAGAAGCAAGGAATCTAAATGAACATGCAGGTGGAGGATGCGGTGAGAGAGGGCATTGGCTAAGAGACCACGAACTGCATCATATCCGACCTGATTATTGGTGGCCGTACCAATGCAGATCCCATTTGCAAGGACCAGGGTATGTAAGGGGGTAAAGATGGCCCATGCTGCTGAAGCGAGATGGCGGGAATAGTGACTTGCTCCATCAGCATAGCCCAGATAAGGTCCGGACGAAAGGGCCGATGTAATAGTCTCATAAGACAAGAAATGGGAAGGATGAGACAAAGGAGGGCAGCGTGAGTAGAGGACAGACCTCCAATGACAGCTATGGGAGGGAGAAATTCAGGTAGGAAGTCTAGGACTCATGGATCGATGGGATGGAGGGTGGGTACTCAGACTGCGAAGAACATCGAAGATACAAATGGTATGATCGTGATTAGGAGAGAGAATGGAAGGGTCAAAGAGACCAGACGATGCTGCAAAGGTACCGAAATCATCAGTATGGGAAGAGATGCGCAGATACGGGTCATCGCGGGGAATGACAGAAGAACAGGTAAAAATATGGTCAAAATATGAAGAACCCGTGTCTGGAGGAGAATCAAGCAGAATAGGTGGAGTGGGTGCAGAAGGAATGTACTCCGGGGAGTGCGTGGATGATGATAGGTATAGTAGAGAAGTAGCAGGGTCTGACATTTCCACATGAGGGGGAGGAATGTCAATGGTAGCAGGGGGATCCTCAAGAAGACTGGATGCATATTGAGCAAGGATGGGAGAGGCAAATTGATCTTTTTCAACCTCGTACTCACGGATGATCTCTAAAGAGGCTCGATAATGCGTGAGGTGAGGACAATGGTGGGAATAATGGCCATGGACCCCACACAGAGCGCAGGGTTTGTTGGTGCGAAGAGTCTTGGGGTTTTTGGCTATAGATGAGGAAGAAACAGAGGTTTTAGGGACCGTAGATTCAGGGAATGCAACTTTAACCATGGGTTGGATACGGGGCAACTCAGGACAAGTATGGGTGGGATGACCGATACCATCACACAAGGCACAAGGCCTGGCGGGCGGGGGTGGGGTAGGGTCAGGTGTGGTGGCCTTGTCATTGGATGTCCCCTTGCGAGTTTTTAATTTCTTGCCTGTAGCTGTTGCAGCATGAGGAGGGTTCTGCAAAGGGGCTAGGGGCACTGTGGTGGAGGGAGGAGCGAAGGGAATCAGTTGCACTGGTGTCACGGCTATGTATGGTTTGGGGTGGCCTGGTGGGGTCTCGGCTGGAGGAGTAAGATACCATACTGTAAATCCGAAGGTTAAATTAGGTAGGGAAAGGGTGGCCATGACGGGGACCGAATAGACGCCCGCGGGGGGGGGGGCAAGGAAATAAGATTTCGATCGAAGTGGTAATGACTGTGGGGACGCTCCATATGGTAGAGACTTCGAGGGAACTAACCTTGTGGGGTGGGGAGGCTGAGGTGATGGGAAGGGCCGATGGAAAAAGGGTCGGTCGATCGAAGCGAAGGGCTAGGAGCAGAGGGCGGCAGGCGAGGTTGAGGTTGCTGACCTCAGCCGTAGCAGATGTGGAAGACCAAATTTGAGACGACGTATCATGAAAACATTCGCCGAGCCGGGGTCGTAGACAAGGAGGAGGGGAGGACCAGGAAAAGTTCCACAAGGAGGAGTCTTTGTAGACGTCGGGGGAAACACTGGTCAAAGAATCAATAGTTTGCTGGTTGGTGACGGTAGAGATGGTGGACTCAGGGGAGGTCTGAGATTTTGGTTCATGGTAAGTCAACTGGTCAATGGTGACAATCTTTCCATTATGAGGGAAAAACATCTTGCAGTATACTGCGGACGGGACGACTGACATGGAATAGGTGTAACTATGCCCCAAAAGGATGTTGTAGTCAAGAGGGGCGTCGATAACTTCAACGTCGACACAAAAAGTCTTGCCGGCAAGGGTGATAGGACAGTTACGAAATAGACCAATGGGCTAGGAGGCATGGCCATCCCACGCGCGAAGGGTGATGGTGGAAGGGGCCAGTTCAGGGGATCTGAGTTGTTTCCAAACTGAAGCGGACATGACGCAGGTAGATGCCCCCTCATCAATAATACACCAAGCAACATGGGCGTTTCAGATTTTGACGGGGATTTGGAAAGCAACCGAAGGAGGGAGAGGGGGATGGTTTGATTGACGGGTGTTGAAAAAAATCAATTGGTCATCAGAAGAATCTACAGCGCCCATGGAAAATAGTAGAGCCCTCTTGTGAGAAGGACATGAGTGGAGGAGTTCCAGTGTTGAAATGGCAGCAGGAGATTGGGCCAGATCATCTACTATGTTGTATGAATGGGCAGCCCGACCAGAGGCAGCATTTCGGCATAATGGTCCCTTAAGAGTCTTGGGATGGACCTCAACTTTGGGTGGAGGGAGTTTCAAGGGACCATTGGGTGTCGATAGAGGCTCTGTAGGACCTGACGATGGAGACTCAGAGACAGACAGAACAGGAGGTGTGGAATACTGATGGGACCAAGTTTGAAGGTTGAGGTCGACAGTGAGAGGTGGGTCAGAGGCTATCATGAGAATCTGGTAATCAGAGGAACCAGAAGGGGAAGGTTGAGTGGTTATCAGGGCATGAGGTGGTTGAGTGGCCGCGAATCCTTATTGCAGGAAAGGATCGGTAAACACAACAGGTTGAGAAGTAACGGGGGTGGGAGGGGTAGTAGTGGAGGAGTGTTGTCCCCGTACAGTAGCCTGAGAATCCCACAGGAGCCGAATTTGTTGTAATAAGGGACAATCGTGAGTGTGGTGACCATAAACACCGCAACATGAATAGGGATTATTGGTGCGAAGTGGCCTGTCCGGCTTGGGCTGAGAGCCTTGTGGCTGGTTGGCAGTGGTAGAGTCGATATTGGAAGGATTGGGTCCATGATTACTAGAAGTGGAGAGATTGCCTCCTCTCCTTCTTTGAGAAGGAGGAAAAGTAGGTGCCCCATATTGTGCAAATACTTGCCCTGGAGGGGGTAGTAAGTGTGGTTGTGGGGGTGGAGAAGGCAAGGGAGTGGGTGGTCCAAATGCTGGAGGAGTTGGGACACCAGGTTGCAGATATGGATAAGGAGTAGGGTGGGCAGTAGTAAGGTAAATAGGATGGTGGGAAAAAGGTGGAGGCATGTCGTAGCCTGAATACATGCTACCGGGAGGGGAAAAAATGCCAGAGGGGTTGGCCCCTCGAGGAAAACCATGGCCCGGAAGAGGTGGGGAAAAGGTATGTGACAGGGCTCCAACGATACCGTCGGCAGAGTGAGATGCCCTTGAGGCATTAGGGCCATCGGGTTTGGGAAGGTCAGGGAGGACGGTATAAACATAACCAGATTGGGCGTAGATAAGGTCATACTTCAAGGCTATTTGGAGGGTGGCTTCTTCGGTTTGGGTAAAATGGGATGCGACATCTTTGCCAATGGGAGGTAAGAGAGAGCGAAGGAACCAGTCCATGCAAACTCGATCTTCAAAGGGGGGAGCGCGGCACAAGCTCCGTCGTCGCCGCCATTCCTGGACATGAGCAGAAAGGCGGGTCGAAGAGGATTGATGGAAAGAGGTCAAAAGCTCGGTACCAATGTTGTATCAGAGGGGGAGTTGGAAATAAGATAAAAAGGCTTAGGCAATGGTCACAAAAGTGGTATGGGAGGAGGTGGCCTGTTCAACATACCATTTAGAAGCTTCGCCTATAAGCGTGCGTTAGAACAATCTAAGACGAATAGAGTCGTCAGTAATGGAATTGGAGGAACACCACATATGGAAGGATCGGATATGGTAGGATGGATCCTCACTAGCAAGGCCTTCGAACTTGGGAATGTCGGAGGGGAGCTTGGTTGGCATAGCAGGCCAACTAACATCATGGCGGATATGATCATTAATCAGCTGATTGAAGTCGGGGAGACTAAGGCCAACCATATAAGGGAGTAATGGGGCAGTCGAGGTAGGTCCCGAGGTGGTTCCACTGGAAACAGACCTAGCAGTAGTACTGGGGTTACTGCTGGTGGTAGGCCCTGAAGTAGACATGGTGAAAGTGACAGGGGGAGAACCAAGAGTAGGGGGAGAACCTGAATAATCAAAGGAAGAGTCAGAGTGCAGACTCAAGGAAATACTTACTCGATGACGATGGGAAGGAGGAAGTTGACCAAGAGGAAACTGAGGATGAAGGCCAAGAAGTCTCCAGGAGAGGTGCCTTGGAGGCACAATGATGACAGGAAGAAGAGAAACCGACAAGGGCAGGGGGGAACAAAATCAAGTGAGGTCAAGGGTAGAGAGGTGCAGTGACAATTGATTTTAAAGTCTTTGCCAGGCGGTGTTAACCAGGCGCTTCTTCGCTTAGGGTCAGTGTGTGGCGTGCATTAATTTTAATTGTTTAAAACCAGACGTTTTGAGAGTAAAAGAAAAAGTGTGCTGCGTAATGGAAAATAAATCTGCAGTAAATAAGACTGAAAGATCAGAAAATTAACAACTAACGATGCAACAATCTAACCCAAAAAGGAAAGTCTCTCAAAACTAGTCTACAAGAGGGAAGAAACTAGGCAAAGCACGCTAAAAAGATGACAATAGATCTAAGGTCCGGAGGGACTGGGATCTAAAGGGTAAATCTGCTGAAAAGTGGTGCAGAGAACAGAAAAGAGGCAGAGGCAAGGTTGCTGCTAAAAAGGAGGAGATCAGCTAAAGATAGAAGAGACAAGGCGGTGGCCTTAGAAATGAACCCAAACAAAACGATATGAGGTGGTTTTGAGAGGGAGAAGAGCTGATCTAAAGGGATCTAAAAAGGAGGTATCAGATCGGAGAAAAAGAGGGCTGAAACTCTGGAAATTCAGACTTCTGAAATAGTAAAGACTCGTCCAAAAAAAGTGGAGGGTACTAGAGCCCTAAGGGGCAAGATTCCATCTTAGTTGAGTGAAGAAGATCAGAAATAGGTCCAAATGGGCAGAGACAGAGGCTGGAAAACCCTGACAGAAGCTTCAGACAAACCCAGAAAAAGTGCTGAAAATTTTGCAGAAAAATTGCAGGTCGCAGGTTCTGACCTGTTTTCAGTCCAGGTCACAGGTTTGGGGTAGAAAAGTGCATCCTGAGGCTCAGGTCGCACTTTTTGGGCCGATAAGTGCGACCTGCAGATCCGGCTCTCTCAGTGCAGATTTCAGAAAAAAAATCCGTCTCAGCTGCGGCTGATGTCTGTAACCTGCGCAATAAGGCCAGAAACACACGAAAGTTAAAAAATTGATTGTTTAAGGGTTTTAGGGGTGAAAATCACCATAAAAATAGGAAAAAACAAAAAATGGAAGAGAAAGCCTAGGGTCTGAAACAGCTGGATATGCAGGAATAGATAAAACGATAGCGGTCGCAAAAGAAAACCCGTGTGGAGTCGCCAATTGTTAGTATGAATCTTTCGTCGTAAAATATCACTTTAGCTACGCATAACAAATAGCCCTAACATTGATTATGGCTGTAAAATATCTTTAAGATTGCTGCACAAATTCATATCTAAGCACAAAAGATATTAAGCAGATAAAATATAACATAGCTCCATAGATCCAATGAACAAGACAAGAAGAATGTGTTTGAAAGAATTTTGTATTATATAAAAGAATGGGGCACTTGAGAGGAAAACAAGAAAGGTGTTCTATGGTTCTCCTTAGTGGGATGGGTTCTTGGAAGTCCTCAGTGTTTCAGATCTAGCATTTCTCTCTCTTATGGATGTGGAAAAGCAAACATAGAACTCAATGGGAGTTCACAAAGAAAAATGGAAAATGGTGACCAAGAGAAGATCCAAAGTGATCTAATGCAATGAAGGTGACTAATGAAAGGGGAAAACCCTCCTATTTATAACAAAATATTGGGGCGGTCTAGAACTCGGTGCATGAATAAAATATTATTAATCGAATTCTAGAAGCACCTTTTAGGAATATTTTATTATATTTGTTGGAGGGAAAAGGATTCTTGACTTGGGTCAATTCCTTTATTTATAAATAATAAATAAATAAATGATTTATTTATCATTTTTAGGGGAATGATGGGAATAAATAATGGTTTATTTGATTATTTATGGATGATTTAGTCAAATTTAACTAAGAATATTATTTAAATAATGATTTAAATAACTTGTTCTTAGGAAATAATTAAATAAATAAAGATTTATTTAATTAATTTCTTTGTTTTGGGTTAAATATGACCAAATAGGTTATTTTATATGGTGAAAGAAATTTTACTTAGGGTAAAATTGGTCTTACATGGTGTACTTGGGTTCATCTAATAATAATAGGTTAGATGAACAAAAAAATGGTGTAACAATACCTCAGCCACCCCGTCAACGTCCGTTACCTCAAGAAATTTTATCCATAAGGGCCTAGCTAGCCCTACCCTAGAGTCAACATACACAAACCCAACCACTCCACATTTTTTGACCAAAATAATTTTTACAAAACACGCTCAAGTGTGACAATGGATTACCAACCCAAACCTTACTTCAGATTTGCCGATGGAGCATCACGATGGTCTCAAAGTTTAGCAGCAACTGCCTGGGTCATCTATCATCCTGACTGATCACCACTCTACACCAATGGATTGTACATCGGTTCAAAAACAAAATATCAGGCAAAATATGACGCTATTATTGGAATTATGTGTGACGCCCTCCATCAGGGCATACGCCACATGCATATCTACCTCGATTCCTAGTTATTTATGTCGTAGTTAAACCAAACATTTGAGACACGAGATTCACATCTATTTAGAAAATATTTGTGTGCCAAAATATTCAGCAGACAATTTAACTACATTTCATTCACACATGTACCAAGGAGTCAAAATCAAACATCTGATAGCATAGCTAACAATATTCTAAACTGGAATGCATCTTGAATAAAATAGCATACATAAAAAAAGAACATGTATATCCATCAGCATAACATAATCCATAAGTAGAATCAGGGGGCACACCATGTAGAGCCACAAAAATATCTCTCATATATATATCAAAATATATGTGTCTGAGTACAAAAAATAGTATCCCTGACCCATCGGTCAGCCCAAAAAGATACACATATAAGCCGCCAAAAATTGGGGAAGCATCCTCATAATTGGTTCTTTCTCCATGTACAAAAAATACTCTAGGGCGATGCTCCCCCATGCGGAGCACCTGGAACCACTGTCACTCCTGGTACCACTACTAGAGCTGCCTTCAACACTGAGACTGCTGCCCGATGTAAAATTGGTCGATAGTCCCTCTCTCAGGCCATCAGGGTCTCCAACTATACCTCCTTGAGGTCATCTAAAAATCCTTGAGACAACATCCCCCGGGTCAAGTGGTCCACTTGATCCCAAGCATCCTCCAGATCAGACACCCGCGTGGTCAACTCAGTGGCACGAGCCTCCGCCACATCCGCACGAGCCTCCGCCACATCCGCACGAGCCTCCACTGCTTCGGCACAAGCTCCCTCAGCCACATTCTCGGGAGTAACCAAGCTGCTTCCCTCCCTTGAAGGGTCAGCCTCACCATTAAGTCCCCCACCCTGAGGCTATGCAGGAATTCCTCCCAGCCCCCCACGAGCTCCCTGAGGTCTCCTAAGAGGATCATGGCCAACCAACAGAGCTACAGGGTGGACAACCTCGCCAAAATCTGTAAGAGTAAACAAAACTATGTCAGTGTCATCATAGATACACATATAAACATAAATACTCAAATAAATGCAAAAAACATAAATAAATACCTGATGGCCCCCAAGCACAGCCAGGAGGGAGACCCATCTCTGGATCCCCCCGAAAGTCCACCCCTACATATGGGAAGGGAAGGAACATTTGAGGGTTGGCCTCAAACCAAGCCTCAGTAGTGGTGTTCCAGTAACCCCCCATCATACCACCACCTCCTTGAGGAATCACGGGAGCCCACCTCCTCATACGAGGCTCCTGTGGCCCCCCAGCAGGCACTGCCACCACCGGTCTCAGCAGCACCACCCGCTTGTACATGATGTTGCAAAAAATATTGGCATAAGAAAAGAGCTTCGATCCATCTCGAATCTTGTAAAGCTATGCCAACATCTCATCATAGTAGAAACAAGAAAAATCGAAAAAATACTCGGCCCTCAGTTGTCACAAGACTCCAACTTGCGGGTCCGATGCCCGATGCGGAGCTGATGACCCTACTAGTCACACAATAGTCACCAGAGCACATCGCTAGGCCAAGTCTGTCACCGATGCAATGGCTATGTACCCCTCCATAAGGGGTGCCTCACCATAGTGCTGCATCCAGAACTGTTCAAAATCTACCCTCCCAGAAGGAAGTGGAAACTACAGTGCCTCACCCTGAGGTAGCAGCCCGATCATAAAGTAAATATCAGTCTCAGGACGGATAGCAAGGTCACACCCACGTAGCACAAACACCTTGCACCGCTTATTCCAATGCTCGATCAGGTGACGCAAGAGTTGGTCATGTGACCGAGGACGGTCGTTCTTCACAAATTTTAGGAGACCCCATTGCACCAACTGTTGGCGCGCCTGACCGTCGGTGGCTAAAGTAGTATGGAGCTTGGGCCAATCCCGCTCCCTCCATAACATCCTATCATCCAAACAAAAAAACATCAACAACATAAAAACATCAAAAAAGAGGCAAAATTTTCAAAAACTTGGACAAAAACTACCTCGGCCTTTTCCGCACCTGTCCCTAAGACATGCGTGCGGAAGGCACGCTTGTATTTCTCATAGGCACACAGAAGGTGTGCCCAAGGCTGAGAAAAGCATGCATAAGGCACGCAAAACCATAAATTTTCACACAGAAGGTGCGCCCAAGGCTGAGAAAAGCACGCATAAGGTGCGCAAAACCCTAATTTTTCGTGCAGAAGGTGCACTCTTACCCTGATCGCCCATAAAATATATGGTAAAAGTAGCTCAAAATCCATACAAACTAGTATTGTACAGACCCCGACATCGTGAGACTGAAAAAATTAAAATGCAAAATTTCATGGAGTTTACCTGGGCATAATATCACTAATCCTTGGTGCTCATGCTGACCACAATGGCAAGAACTACTCCGCATAAGCCTCTGACCTCTCAATACTCAACAGACACAAATTAATTGAATTAGGGCCATATTTGCCTATATATTGCCCTTTTCAAGAAATTTTAAGGACCATAATGAGAGCTCAAAAGGCCCAATCACTAGACCGAAAGCAGCACTGTGATCAACGCTCCATAATGCCCAAAGGTGATGCTACACATTCGCACCCACGAAAAATTAAATTTTCAGCGCTGACAAGTATGCCCTCTCTCATCTTCTTTTTTAAAAGAACATGTATTTCAATAATATTTGATAAAGAAGATTCTTTCACTTGGGGTAGTTGTTTTTATAGGTAGAAAGCAAACCATACACAACCCCATCCACTGAAAGTTACAAAGCAGGTATCATTCTACCCCAGCATGATAGAGTCCCAGAAAAAACTCTGTATATCCTGTAATCGTTTCTCCATCAGAAATCATCCATAAGTTCCAAACATCCGATCGTGTTTATCGCCACCTTGCCTTGCACATGATAAGCATTCTCGTTGGTCAGTAGAGCCTCCCCTCCATGCCGCTCGTTACCCAAAGTAGACCATATATCGCAAACAATAGTGACGCCATGGCCATACCACTATAGCTCGGGAAGCACCTCATGCCCATTCACTCACCATGCATAAGTTCAAGTTTTATCATATGAAATAAAACCCTTTTCTGGACAACCAGGTTGTACAATCAGATGAAAAGCGCACTACCGCGCCTCACATTTGGCCCACCATACCTCCATCAACATAATCCCATAAACAATAATTTTTCATCTGCTTCATCAAACTCACACATGATACCAACCAATGGGGCCCCCCACCCTCAGCAAAACACCTTCCTCACATCATTAGTGAGTGAACAATTTCATGTTTTAGGGCACCCGTCTCTATGTTTTGTACAAAACAAACCCCATTATTTTATTCTTTTGGTAAGTGTACAAAGACCGCAAATGGTGCTCTATGTCCCCCACCCACTCAGTCATTTCTTCTCCCATGGAAGCAGTCCCTGACCACCCTTGGTTGGAGTATACCACCCTCACGCAAAATTCACTATGACATTCATAACCAGTTTATACCCACCATGTAAGTCCTACCGACTCCAGGGATTCCCCATAAAAAATAGTAATGATTGTTGCTAAGCTGCTTTTCATACTCCGAAATTGGGCCACTGAATCCCAATCATTAGTTTTCAATCACCCCTCGCCATCATTCCTATGTTAAACCCATCACATCTAGGATCCTAATCCTCGGTGTCAACGACCCCCTCGTTCAATTGAGGCTTCCTTTTTGTCGAATTCAACGCCTCTTTTCCAAAAAGGAAGCTGCACCTTGGATAATCCCTCTGCATAAAAGGGGCATCCTTGGGTGGCACTGTGGGAGACATCATTTCCCAAAGATTTCATTGATCCTCCTGAAATTTGACTACAACATAAGATTTGATGTCAAGATGGTATCATACCCTACAGCCATTACACTTTGATCAAATTTTTCGAATACCCGTACCTTTATAAGCGCATCTATCAACAATGCTTACACGGGAGTTCCCAGCCAGTGCCAATGCGTAAAATGCACATTTACTTGCCATACCAAGTTTATGCACATGGGTACCACATTCCACCTATTGTCTAAGAAAAAACGCCCCTAAGGGCATCAGCAGTCATTGTCATCAACCAACAGATCACTACTATATTAGTGACACAAACAGAACGTGTATCTGTCTAGTAGATTTGTTTGACTAGCCAAACCATTATGAGCATGGGACATGACTGCCTCATATAAAATTTGTGTATATTGTATTATACCATTACTTATAGGGGTCCCATAAGACAAGGTTTTTCTTCGACCCGGTGCAGGGTGTCTCTGATTCTGAGCTACATGCAGGTATTTCTCTCTCTACACACAATATACAGAAAATAAACTATAATGTATTTCGGCTATACAGTTCTTCCTAGACCTCACACATTAGGGGGAAACTGTTATCACTGGAAAATAGTACAGGAAAAGGTGACATTATTTAATGTCAGGTAGAAGGATTTACATGGCTGAGAGACATTAGGGAATCTGAAAGTATTTAAAAATCTCTAAGGTCTAAGGAAAAATCAAATTGTGTACAAGAAGGACTAGTCAAATGTGACTTTGCACACAAAAGTATTCGATAAACGCGCATTTGCGCGCCTTTTCTCCAAAATGCGCACAATCCTGGGAGTAGTAGAAGTCACTTTCCGGGACCACAAGGCACACTCCAAGATATTGGTTTCACACTTGAAGCTGTCTAAGGACAACCACGCAAGCCTCCTTAGGACATCAAGGGAGCACAAAATGGAATCACCCTCCTCTCTTGGGTCACTATCCACAATGTACTAAGAGAGGGAAGGAGGATTTGAATTCTCCTATAAAAGGCCACCAAGAGATGAACAATAGGAGAGCACATTTTTATGCTGGCCAGAATTGCCCCAAGAAATACCAACAGTGTGTGATCCAGAGCAGAGATAGAGGGGAATTTTTTGTTGTCCATCCAACAAATCCAGTCCACCATAGTAGAGAGATGGAGACTTTGTGCCAAGGCAGCTCGGAAGTAAATACATCATTGCATCGGGACATAGAACCCCTAGTTCTAAGGGTCCCTTGGCAAGTGGGTTAAAGTTTCATCCTCATTCCTACCAACACTCAATAAGGGGGGACATAAGCGCCATCGTTTGGGTTATTGAAGTTGTTTGAATCTATTTAGAGCTTGTGTGTTATTTTTTTTAGTTTTAGTTTAATTTTTATGTTTGAATATGCATGATATTTCTCTATCTAGTATGTTTATGTTCTAGAATGTTCCACTAAATTTCTTGACTCTATTTATTTTCTGCATGTGACCAATAAATTAAGAGGGAAAACCACACCCCTTAAGTTGGTGTGATTTCGTACATACATGCACCAAACACACAAACCCAGTTACCATTGTCATTCATGATGAGAAGATAAGGTGGATTATATGAAAAGTACCATATAGAAATTTATGTGGGTATGTGGTCCAACTCAATGCTGCACATCAAGCCCTCCATATCCACCATCCAAGAAAATAATTCATATCTCCACTTAAGTCATGAGATAATTCAAGAACACTATCTTGCCTCCCATTAATTTCGTGCTTGCAAAATGTCATAAAAAACCACCATGAAAAGTGTCTAGTGTGAAAAGCTACAGGTTGTAGAGCTATAGGAAGCATAGGATATAGGTCGTAGAAAGCTACAAGAAGCTACAAGGTTTATTAAAAGAACACAATTTGTTGCTAGAATCATTCAAAAAGTCATCTGTGAATGTTATATAGGTTGGTTCTATAAGAAATGACATTTTAATTCCTTCCAACACATTTTTTTGAGTTGACAAAGGTCTATTACATGTTTTCTTAAAAAATGCACCAACCCATTTTTTAGGAATTATTGTGTTTGAGCTATGAAATAAGGGAAAGAGTGGGGCTCCATAAGTTTTTATCCTCAAGAAATTTATGCTTGGTATTATAGTAAAGAAATAGATAAGTCTATGATGCCCCTACATATTTAAAAGAACATAGTACCCTGTTGTATTAGGAAACTTAGTATCCTGTAGCAACATAGAGGCAATGCCCTTTTCTCCTAATTATAAATAAAAAATGATAAATATAACCATATTTTTGACAAATCCACTTAAATCAAAACCCAAAATTGATTGAAAGCAATATGTTAGATAAATGGGGGGAGGTTTCAATAGGAGGTAACCTACTGATACCATCAGAATTCACGAAAACATGAGGTTGTCACCATACTGGACTATTATCAGTGGTTGGGATTATTTGAAATACTTATAGGGTTTGTTTATGAGGTAGCCATACTGTTTACAAATAATTTACAAAATATTGAAGTATAAGAACTTGTAACTACAATCAAGGGGCTTGTGATCTATATCAATGAGGATTCCCTTAGTAGAGTTACAACTTTCTAAAAGGGGGTGCATTGGAATAAGGAGTAAAGGAAGGACGCCATTAATGCTAAGATATTATTTTTTCCTTCGCAATGAGAATTTTGATAAATACAAAAATGGAATAAGGAGAGAGAGTCTCTCTAGCCCTTTGGGTGAAGTAGCTTACCACATTCTTAAAAATATTTCTTGTGAAGGAATACTGAGCATAATATATACCTATTAGTTCATATTGTTTTATCATATGACGTTTCAATACCACCTTCTAGTCCATGATCTATTTAGTATTCCCTTCTTCCTCCTATGATCCCTCAAGGAATGAGCACCAAAGTAAAAGAGGGCAAGCACAACTACCTAGCCCATCATGGACTGATAAAGTTAATAGTCACTGATGCATTAAAGGACCTACAACATCCCATCCCTTGTGTTGATTTTTTAGACATTGGCAAGAAATCATTCTTAGGGGCCTAACAAGAACTTAGTAAACCATAGAAGGGCTTAACCAAGAAAAAAAAGGGAAGGAAGTGGAAAATCCTGATGTTAGCACAATTTGTTGCTAAGTTATGAGTCCATTCCATAGTTTTAATTTAAGGATTAAAGTTCAAAAAATTTCAAATTTTTAATTTTTTTTTGGGCGCTACTGGAATTTCCGGAAGCACCGGTTTTTAAGATTTTTAGATAGTATATTATTTCATGTTTCTGTCTTTTTATTTTTATTTTCCAATGCTACCAAAATTTTTCGAAAGCATACTCTATTTTTTAAATAAAGAAAAAAAGCGCATTCTCTTTGGTCATACCACGTGTCATAGGGTTAATATGCATCAAATATGTTTTAAATCCTTTAAGATCTAATGAGAGGTGTCATATTACAGTCAGTTAGCTAAGGTCAACTATTTGTATACGTTAAGCCACATGTGTCATCCACAGTTAATCATAGAACTGTTGCCAGTCATGCCTGTCTATGCCAAGTCAGTCATACATATGTTTATGTACGTGTTTTGCTGAGTTAGAGGGACCGTGGTGATCATACCGCACACCATAACCATTCTACTAGCCGCACAACACTGCTGTCGGAAATTCCAGCCAATCAACAACACAATTTGCAGAGGTGACTGCGTGCATCAAAGATAGTTTCCATAAGCTATTTGGAGATCCCATATCGAAAACAAAGCCAACTGAAGGTGGTGATGGTGTTTCACATGGTGCACATCATGATCATGAAGATTTTTAATGATGGAGGGTGATCTGCATGGGGTGGTGCATTAGGGGAATTTTGAGGTCTAAAATGGGCCTCCTAAGGAAAATGTACAATCAAAATTCACTTTATGAAATCCAATCACATTTTAGGGGATGACATCATCCCTAATGGTTGAGGTGGCATTGCTTGAGTTAAAGGTACTTACTTATCACATTCTCAATGGTGGATAAAAACTCATGGTTAACCATGGTAGTGCTCTAAGTACTTTTAAAGTCAACGTAAAGTACTCATAATAAATGTCATTTCACATTTTTTGAATAAAATTCACACATAAAATAATATATTATATTTATTATATTATTTTTATATAGTACTAATTACATGTTATTATACAATTTAAATAATATAAATTTTAATTAATAACATATTATATAATTAATAATTTATGAATTTATATTTGTATTTTATTTTAAGTTATTTAAGTACAAAGGACAAATGCATTAGTTGTTCAATGATAATGACTTTTTTTTTGAAAAACTCATTCTTATTTATAGTCACATCAATACAATTTTTTTTTTAATTTTTATTTTGGTACAACTTTTGAATTGAATTTAACCATGGTTACATTGATTGTGGTGAAAAAAGTGAATTGCAAATTCATAAATATTATTTTATTGATTTAACTATTATTTTATTATTTCCTTAAGAGGCCCATTTTAGACCTAAAAATTCCCCTAATGAACCAAGAGTTAGTTTTAAAACCACCTAAAAAACATGAATGTTGTCATTTGATGTGTAAGCTGCTGGATTCGAATTTGCTGAGAGTAATAGTTGGAGAAGAATTCTGGATTTCAGACAAGATTCCAGAGGAGAATACATGCCACACCTATAAGGTAAACTCTTCATATTCTTCCACCTATCATTTGCAGGAGGCATAGTCATTTACTTTTCTGAAGATGACTAACAAAAGTGGTAATTTAAATGGAATAGAGCCACAGGGTGAAAATTTGGTTGATGTTAATTCGAGGGTGAGAACTCTGCTTATGCAGTCAGGATGGTATCCTCTTTGTACCAGGTTAGGAAGCTCACATTCAGGAGTTTCCCAAGAATTTTCTAACTCATTTAATGGACACGAGGCTACATTTTATGGCCTTACTTTGCAGGTTTCTGAAGACTCCATTGCAGAAGCCTTTAACCTTCGTCAAGAAGGTGAAAGGTGATTCAAGGGACAAGTTATCACAGGAGGTGATCTCAAAAAATTCCTCAAAGATGCTCACATAGATCCAAACTGGGCAAAAGGCATCCCAAGCAGCTACCTTAAAAATGACTGGGCAAAGGAAATCAAACTTATCAAGATATACCTCACATGTGAAAGGAGGTATACAGTGGTATTCCTCTATCGCATGAGGTTTCTTTTTCATATTACATGGATGAAGACATTGAATCTGCCATTTTTCTTGTTGAAAAGCCTGACCAAGATGTCAACAAGGGTTCAAACCCATAATGATGTTTCTGAGTACAACTTGTACCATTAAGATTTGATCAAAGTTCTGGTCAAAGAAGAGTCAAGGAAGAAAAAACAGACTTGGGACTACTTTATGTTCTATCAGGCAGACCAACCTGCACCTACACCTCCAGTTCCACAGTCAAACCCTCAACCTACAAAGAGAAAAAAAAAAATAAAGGCCCAGAAAGAAACCATTCATAAAAAGGCCAAAGGTAAGAAAGAGAAATTTTGTGCAGAAAAAATTTAAAGAAAGGTGGAAAAAGGAGAGAGGTCCTCAGAAATTAAGCCCAAGTCCATGAAGATAGTACTTGCCGTTCCTCCATTGTAATATTCCAAATCTGGAACAACTAGCAAGGCATGACTGGAAAACGAATTTTCCAGTAATGGCTGCTACAGAAATGAAAAATAGCTCTTGGATCCCTTATATCTGAGTATCTAGGTCCTAAATCCAAGAGGGTATCAAAAAGGAATCCTTCTAGGCGGGTTAAACATATCTCCCACACCTAGTTTCCTTGAAAAGATGCCCCAAAGAGGGACTGCAACAATATATAAACTCATTAATGGATATGAAGCATACAATAAGCTCATAGGACATGTTAGAAACATATATCCATCAATCCAAGCTACAAAAACAAACTGTAATTCATTTTATGAGCCAAAAGTTGGGGAAAAACAACAATTTATGCCCTAAAATGGTTAATTTTAGAGATGAGCGTAAAATTAAGGGCAAGTGATGGTGGGATATTGTATCTTAGGCCATAAGATACTTATATATAAAATTTCAGCCCAAAAAAATGACTCTAGCTATGTTAAACAAATCTACCACTCCTGATATAGCTTAAAAATGCCCTATCCCCATGACTTATGGTATGCAGAAATTTCTGAAGCACAGGAAGTGTGATTTTCTGAAGGTGATGGATGTAATATGGTATGGAATTCATTAAATCATATCTATAGCATGGTTTGTACAATTTAAAATAGGTAAATAGAAGAATCACATGAAGGAACCCTTAAGATTGAGGTGCTGCAACAACAAGATGAGACTACAAAGCTTGAAAACATTATTTTATAGGCTGAAGCAGCTGAATATTACATTTCAGATCTAGAAGATATCTATGTACAAAAATATAGATCTATATCAGATCTGTACACTAGATGAGTTCCTCTACAATTTCCCCTTGGGGTTTTGATCAAAACATGAAGGTACAGGAGTAGATCTGAGATCTAGAATTACAAGTCTACAAAAATATTCAGAAATTATGCAATAAATAAATACAGAATTAAATCATATCTGAAACAAACATGGATTTATTTTCCAATCCATGGATCACCACAGTGAAAGGGAGAATCCTATCACAGGAGTTCTATCCTCCAAATAGCAGTCAAAACACCTTGCAACTCTCCTCTTGTAGATAACGCAATATGAAAGGGAAAACTACACTGTTAGCTTTAGTAGTGATTAGGCCTGATTCCTTGATCTGAAAATGTAGCTCTAATGATCCAAGACACTCTTCCGTGAGGTTAAAAGACACACTCATTAAGACGAGGCACTAGATTTGCCTAGATCTTAATAGATCTAGCTTCCACTGCTGCAGCTTACAAAAAAAATCAAACCCTCAATAGGATCTGAATTGTGGTTGGAAGATGAAGCTTGGCCCAAGCCTGATAGTTGACAAGATAGAACAATTCTCCTCCAAGAGCTACTCAAGAAAGGAGGAGGGATTCCCAAACAGGAACACCCAAGTGCTAAACATCACTATTCTCAGCTAAAAAACTATAGAATGAGGTTTGTATAAGTAAAAAATACCTTCAGCAATATCAAATGATCAACCCCTCTCTTGGTGTCCTCATCCTTATTTTATAATGTGGGAGCCTTACCAAACCCTAAACCATCTTGATGAATTAGCCTCATTCACATGAGTGGCTTCCAACATGGACTGCGCTGTGCCTTTTGGAGATACATTGCACCTAGACAACATTGTTTATTTGGTCCTGTTGACCCAGTCAATTGGCCCAGCCTTGTTCACACTTAAGTGTGTTTATAAAAGTATCTCAGATTTAGCTTGTTTCAAATTGAGCATTGATTTATTTTGATGTTTAGGAGTTATTATTGGTCCTCCTTTACAATTTTATTCATAAGCATGAAAAAAAAAACAAAATTTAATATTCCTATTAGCTTGGGCTAATTAGGAATATTACAGTCCTCCCCCTTCAAAATGTTTCTTGTCCTCAAGCAACTGCAAGGTAGAGAAAAATCCTCCCTTCCTCTTCTTGTGGCCTCATCAATGGATCCCACCATGGCCGAAAATGATAGGCAATGAATATGTCCTCCAATGATTCCCTCCAAGTGTAAGATAACAAAGTGTACATCATGAGAAAATGGAAGGTACAAGTGGTGATCTCCTTGTTGCTCAATGGCCTCCTCAAGGTAGGAGTGATGAAAACATGGGAAGTCTTGTTCCCAATGAGTGACTCCCTAACCCATGCAACCATCCAAATGAAATGAGCCATCCTAGGTAGCTCATCAAAGAAAACTTCAACCCCGGATCTATGCAATGTGTTGGGGCTGAATGGAGAGTTTAGATTTTCCCATTCAAATTGCTTCTCTCTTCATTTATGGTAGTTATGGGGTTGTTTATGCCCTTGGTCTGAAATGGTATGGCCTCCAAGAATGGCCCAAGCTACCCCATCAAACAATTCAACCATGAAGTGCCTCCTCCAAGCACTCAAGTTCTTCAAATGGCTCACCCCATGTGAAGAAAAGAGATGTGATGTGGCAATCATGGTTCGCCCATTTCTCCTCCTGTGACATACAACATGAATAGTAGGGAGAATCATACTCCCAAAGGGCATCTCCATCTCATATCCCACTCTCCAAACATAGCTTCCCATAAACATAGAAACATCAGCAATATATGGAAGAAAAAACAATTGGGAACAAGTTGTCACATGACAACTAGAAAGTGGATCATAGTTCCTCTCATGGAACCAGCGCAGTGCATTCTTTGCCTGCATCAAACCAAACAATAACAGGTGCTTTTCCAGCCACTTGTTTTCTGCCACAATCATTTTACAATATAGCATCATGAGAGTATAAAGTGGTGTCAATGGTGCACACCAAAAAACATGTGGCTTCCCCCACAAACCATCAATGAGATAGCAAATCTCAGTGCTACAAAAGGCTGCAAGTACATCATTATACAATATGCAAGAAGGAACAACTCTTCTTGATACATCATGCTTCTCAAACAAGGAAAAGAAGTATAATACAACATGTGAAATTATACCTCCTCCATCATGCACTTGTGAACTTCAGCTGAAATGGCTCAACTAGAATTTCTCCCTCACCTCCAATGAGTAGGGAAGTGACCGTGACTTCCTCTTCATTAGAATCCGGGCTATGCATCTCTCTATATGCTGAAATATGTCATGCTGGATGCCCTCCCAAGTGAACTCCTCCATCAAATGGAAATATGCATCAAAGTGCATGGAAGAGAAGTCCTCATGTGTTGCATGTAGAAAATTCTCCTTGAGACTAGAAGATCTAGTCAAGAAGATCCTGCCATAGGAATAGATGACCACATCATCCTCCATGTATCTATCATCTCCATTTGGGTCATCAAGAATCATGCATGCACCAAGATCCTTGGAGTACTCTACCAAAAGTTGAGACCTCCAATAGGGATCAATCTGTTGTGAAACCAGCTGCAAAAAGAGAAGAAAAGAGATATCAACGCCTTAGAAATAAGCCACTTCGAGGGGGAAACCTCCAATACATTACATGAATGAAAAATTCTTGGATGATACAAATGACAAAACCTCCTATCTATATATAGGAGTCCATGGGGCCACAATGTAATCTTAGTGGGGCCACAATGTAATCCTAGACGACCTAAAAATAATAATTTAAGGGCAGAATAATAACAATATGGGGGTTACAATGGTACAATAATAACAATAAGGGGGTCTACACTAACATCATAAGGGACTACACTAGTAATATAGGGACCTAACATGCCCCTCTCCTTCAAACAAGTGTTGTCCTCAATGCTTGATTATTTCTTGATGCTTCTATATAAAATTCTCATCCTACCATGTGGAATCTTCTATAGGAAAGTTCTTCCACTTGCTGATATAATTTGAAATTTATTTTACTTGTCGAGTTCTTGTTTCTATGGCTACTTCATAACCTCTTTCGATTTGATGTTGATCTTCTTGTTGTTTCATTAGATTCTACACCAAAGTTAGGTTATCCTTTCAGAGTTGGAGAACTTGTTGTTGATGCTCGATTTGATCTTCCACTAATTTATCATCCATATTAGCTATTATTTTATGGTTCAAACCATCCAACTTGGCCTCCATTTATGCTTTTAAACCATATATGTCATCTTCGGTTGCTCTTCGTAAGATCGAAACTTGTTGCACTTAGTACCATAATTTTGATATCTCATACTACAATTCATCCTCTTCACGCGTCATAGTATAGATTTTTTAGGGATTAATGGGTATGGAATTATTTTTAGGAGGAATTTCATAACCCAATACTGAAATATATGCTCAATAGGCCCTTGGAATCACTTCAAACTGATTTGTTTTACACAAGACTTATGCAATTCGGAAACAAATACACACCTTTTTCTTGCTTTTGAGGAGCTCGATATTGAAACTGAATTATCTCTGTTATTTTGAATCTTCAATATCTAAATTTTGGCACTGAGGTATCCCTATGAATTCTCTTTCTAATGCCTTAGGTCTTAATTTATTTGGATTCTTGAAGACAAATTTGTGCTCAATCTCCTACAATGACCTAATTATGGACTGGTTCAGTAAAGCGAACTTATACAACTTGCCACGTGTCACTGTTTCCTCCTTTGGCTTTGAAATTAATATATAGAAAACTAAAGTCCATGTACTTACGGTCATTTTCTACAACATTCCAATCTAATTCTCAGAGAGAGAACTATGAAGATTTTCCCATGATCACCTCTTTGAGATGAAATTCAGAAGCCTGAAAAAGCCCTAACATCCACAGATCATATTTCCAAAAATATTGTGAACCAATATCTGAGATTTTGTGAAAATGTTTCTCAGGATTTTGGCTTCGCACTCTAAAAATTTCAGCTTCTTAATCTTCGTAGAAAAAAATTTATAGCAAAAATTCTGTGATGACCTTTTTAAGTGAAATTCAAGAGCCTGCAAAAGACCTAACTTCCACAGATCATATCTCCGAAAATATTACGTACCAAGCTCTAAAATTTTGTGACGATGTTCCTTAGGATTTCTGCTTCACACTCTAAAAATTTCAGCTTCTGAACGTTTGTAGAAAAAAATTTATAGCGAAAATTCCACGACGACCTATTTGGAGTAGCGAAACCCTAGAATCCAAAGCTCTGATACCAAATGTTGTGAAACCAGCTCCAAAAAGAGAAGAAAAGAGATATCAACACCTTATAAATAAGACACTTCGAGGGGGAAACCTCCAATACATTACATGAATGAACAATTCTTGGATGATACAAATGATAAAACCTCCTATCTATATATAGGAGTCCATGGGGCCACAATGTAATCCTAGTGGGGCCACAATGTAATCCTAGCCGACCTAAAAATAATAATTTAAGGGCACAATAATAACAATATGGGGGTTACAATGGTACAATAATAACAATAAGGGGGTCTACACTAACATAATAAGGGACTACACTAGTAATATAGGGACCTAACACAATCCTCCTAAGCGACAACGCTGGTGATCTAGCATATGAAGCTCTCCTGATGCTGTTGCTTGCTCCTTTGACATCCCCCATGCCAAAGTCATCCTCCAAACTCGTCAGCTCCATGGAATCCAAGAATGGTGAGCCAAGAGGCAAGATGTCTCTCACCAATTCTAGATCTGGTAGCCTCCTAAGTGGAATGCCTCCATGTAGTGAGACATCAAAGTCTGAAGTGGACTACATGTATGAGTGGGCTGATTTGTCCCTCTCTTCTCTACGTAGTGCAGTCTCCTTCCCTTGTGTAGAATTCTTTCGAAATATATAAGGGTGAATTCTCATCATCCCTTGATGCTGATCCTTCTCCTCTTCTTCCATGTGTGAGAATGCCTCATCCTCAATGAGAGACCCTTGATCTCGGTCGTCCCTTGAAGGAAAAGACTCCATGTCCTAAAAAATAGAAGTGGGCACTTTTAGAAATGGGGATCTTGCCCTTGGCAAGCTATCCTGCATGTTTTTATCCCCTTTAAAATTATGGAGTGGAGTTGGTTCAATAGGTCTCTCCAACTCATGCAAAGTGTTTGAGTCTTTGCTTTTAACAAATGATGGTTCACAATGTTCTTTATCAAATCTACTCATCAATCCTTTAGTGAACTCAACATAAGTTTCTACATTTGCATGAAAAAATGAAGTAGAATCATTATACCACTAATCATGGGCCACATGTTTGAGGTGCAGTGCTACTACTCTAATGGCTTCCTCCTCTGAAATTTGGTGTAGCTGAAAATAGGAATCTAGCTCTTCTACCCAAGCTTTTGTTGTGCACCCTTCTGATCCATACAAGTGAGATAGGAAGATTCTACCTCTCTTGCTTCTTTTGTGGCTGCTGGATCTTGCCTCCTTGAGTTTGCAAAACCATTGAAGTATAAGTTCTCTCTAAATCTCCATGATTGAGATTCATACTCCTGAAGATAGTCACTCAAGGTCTCCTCCCTTGGTGCATCTTCTTCCACCATCCTTATTGCAGTCAATGTGGGCAATAGACTGCACTGTGGATCTGCATGTGTGGCTGAATGCTCACACCCATCTAAATAGCTAGGGCTTGTTTCAAACCCTTCTAGAAATATTCTACACTCCTCCCCTTCTATCTCCTTGATATCTTCTTTAATACCTTCCAAGGTTTGGAAAAGAAGTAGGGAGATCTCCTCTTCCGTCATTCCTCCTTCTCCTCTCTCTCTCAACAAGAAAGTAGGCATGTCACAACGTTGTAGATTAGATTGTGTGGCTGAATGCTCACACACTGCATAAGAAGTACTGGGGCTTTCTTCATGAGAAGAACTCCTTAAGGGATTTTCATGTCTCCCCCTCCTCATTCCCCTGATTTCCTCCTTCAATTCATGCATGGCTTAAGAGAGAGTGTTAGAAAAACTCTTCTCTTCCAATCCTTCCAAGTAAAGGGGTTTCACCCTTCTTCTCTTTTTCCTCTATGTAATATTTCTTCTGTCTTCTTCTTTATTCTTTTGATGGCTAGATCTCACAGGCTGAGCTAGATATCATGCTTTGATACCACTGTAATATTCCCAATCTGGAACAGCTAGCAAGGCATGACTGGAAAATTCATTTTCCAGTAATGGTTGCTACAGAAATGAAAAAAAACACTTGGATACCTTATATATAAGTATCTAAGTCCTAAATCCAAGAGGGTATAAAAAATTAATCCTTATAGCTGGGTTAAATAGATCTCCCACACCTATTTTCCTTGAAAAGATGCCCCAAAGAGGGACTGCAGCAATATATAAACTCACTAATGGATATGCATCATAAAATAAGCTCATAGGAAATTTTAGAGACATATAGCAATCATTCCAAGCCACAACAGCAAAATTTACTTCATTTTATGAGCCAAAAGTTGGGGAAAAGCAGCAATTTATGCTCTAAAATGGTTAATTTCAGAGATGAACGTAAAAATAAGGGAAAGTGATAGCGGGATATCATATCTTAGGTAATATGGGAATTAAATATCAAATTTCAGCCCAAAAAAATGATTCTAGCTATGTTAAACAGATCTACCACTCTTGATATAGCTTAAAAATGCCTAATCCCCATGACTTGTGGTATGCAAAAATTTCTGAAGCACAGGAAACGTGATTTTTTGAAGGTGATGGATGTAATATGGTATGGAATTCAGTAAATCAGATATATAACATGGTTTGTACAATTTACAATAGGTAAACAGAAGAATCACATGAAGAAACCCTCAAGATTGAGGTGCTGCAACAACAAGATGAGACTGCAAAGCTTGACATCGTTATTTTATAGGATGAAGAAGCTGAATATTACATTTCAAATTTAGAACAGATTTGTGTACAAAAATATAGATCTATATCATATCTGTACACTAGATGAGTTCCTCTACAATTTCCCCTTGGGGTTTTGATCAAAACATGAAGGTACAAGAGTAGATTTGAGATCTAGAATTACCAGTCTACAGAAATATTCAGAAATTATACAGTAAATAAATACAGAATTAAATTAGATCTGAAACAAACATTGATTGGTTGGCCAATCCATGGATCACCACAGTGAAAGGGAGAATCCTATCACCAGAGATCTCTCCTCCAAATAGCAGTCAAAACACCCTGGAACTCTCCTCTTGCAGATAATGCAGTATGGAAGGGAAAATTCCACTGTTAGCTTCAATAGTGATTAGGTCTAATGCCTTGATCTGAAAATGCAGCTCTGATGATCCAATACACTCTTCCAGGATGTTAAAAGACACACTCACTAAGAAGAGGCACTAGATTTTCCTAGATCTGAATAGATCTAGCTTCCATTGCTGCAACTTATAAAAAAAATCAAACCCTCAACAGGATCTAAATTGTGGTTGGAAGATGAAGCTTGGCCCAAGCTTGATAGTGGACAAGATAGAACAAGTCTCCTCCAAGAGCTACTCAAGAAAGGAGGTGGGATTCCCGACCAGGAACACCCAAGTGCTAAACAACACTATTCTCAGCTAAACAGCTAGAGAATGAGGTTTGTCTAAGCAGAAAATACCTTCAACAATATCAAATGATCATCCCCTCTCTTGGTGTCCTCATCCTTATTTTATAATTTGGGAGCCTTGCCAAACCCTAAACCATCTTGAAGAATTAGCGTCATTCACATGAGTGGTTCCAACATGGACTGCGTTGTGCCTTTTGGAGATACATTGCACCTAGGAAACACTATTTATTTGGTCTTGTTGACCCAGTCAATTGGCTCAGCCTTGTTCACACTTAAGTGTGTTTATAAAAGTAGCTCAGATTTAGCTTGTTTCACATTGAGCATTGATTTATTTTGATGTTTAGGAGTTATTATTGGTCCTCCTTTACAATTTTATTCATAAGCATGAAAAACAAAACTTGGGCTAATTAGGAATAATACATCCATTTCCAAATGTATACACTAGAGCCAGAAGAAGGAGGTATGCAACAAAAGATAAGTAAAAAGTGCAGGTACTACTAGAATTTACGGAAGAACCTATTCAAAAAAAGTCGCACGAGGAGTATCAGCCTACCCACTAGTACATTTGGTCAAAATTCTGACACTTGTGAGGTATTGTCGGAAATTTCCCCAATTTTTCTCAATTTTTTAAATCCCATCAACAACCATTGCTTTAGCGACATTTAGGGACATCGTCGGTATTGCAACATTTAGGAATGTCATCGGAATACAGACATTTCAGGACACAATGTCGAAAATGCGACGTTTCTAAGACATGAGCCAGTATTGCAACATTTGGAGACAAGCGTCGCTATTGCGGCATTTAGAGACACTTGTCGGTAGTGCGAAGGTATTGGGGGAAAATGTCGGTATTGCGATGGTTTGCGGACAACCGTTAGCATTGCGACAATTTGAGGACAAACGTCGCTATTGCGACGTTTAGAGACACTTGTTAGTAGTGCGATGGAATTGGGGACAACCGTCAGTATTGCAATGGTTTGCGGACAACTATCGGTATTACGAAGGTTTGCAGACAACTGTTGGTGTTGCGATGGTTAAACCAAATGTTGGAATAGCGAAACGGTAAACATTTTGTAATTTTTTTTAACATTTTGTAACGATGGAATATTTTGTAATGTTTTTTTATTTTATTTTATTAATTTTTATAGGATTATAATAATATATTTGTTATTTTTTTACTAGGGTGATGTAATTGACAATTATTATGTTAGCTATTACTATGTCAGCTAGGTCAAGCTAACAAAAATAATAATATATTTGTTATATTTAATTGTTATTTATTTCTCTTTAACTTATAACATGTTTAATCTTAAAAATGAATATAAAAAAAATTATCTTTAAATTTAATGAATGAATAAATTAGAAGTTTTATTATAATTTTTACAAAATATAATGTCCTGTGTCTTGAAGAATATTTACCATTTTTTCATTACAATATTTTTATTGTGATTACCCCAAAAATCGTAGCCCAATGTGGGCCTCCCCACCTTCTTTGACATGGTGATAGATCACACTTTCAAGGGTTGCGATTCATGAATGTCACTCACCTAGTACTGACTAACGTGAACATCACCTTGGCAATTCACTTCAACATGAAATTTCGCCTTCAACGTTACTTAATTTTTGTACCATGCTAGTATAACCTCGCACATAAACACAGCATCATTGATGGTGAATACTTTGTATCATAATGGTAATGGGATGGATCTCATTCATTTTCAAAACACCCCTAATCAGTTCCCCGAGGAAGCAGCCACCATGGAAACTTTGTGCAACAAGAGCATTGGCATGTAGCACAATACACATCGCAACTCCAAGTAGAGTGAAACACCATTAAATCATGCATAGTGTGCCCGAATAATGGTAATGTGATCTCCCTCAGTCTCAGCAATATTATGCATTCCAATACTTTCATGTGCTTTAATTACCATGACCATGCAAAGCTATTTAATATCAACATCCCTTTTAACTAGAGCATATCATTTGGTGTTGGTTGCAATATGTGTTGTAAACTTTGTGATTCAGCTTCTCAGCGAAGGCCTCTTGAACTTGAGGACTTGGCCTTCTAGCCATTCTTTGTCTTCAATAGATCTCCCTCTCTATCCTTCTGCTCGAAATTTCTATTACCCTCTCCTATTTTCATGCATGTCATCCCTTTAGCCTTTTGCAAGCTTCACATCCCAATTTCCTTTGTCCGGGCGGGTCCAGTTGGGTCGGGTGGGGTCGTGTCAGGTCACGGTGTCAGGTTTAGTTGTGTGAGGTCGGGTCGGGTCGGGTCGGGTCAAGTGAGTTTGAGTTGGGTCGGGTCGTGTGAGGTCGGGTCGGGTCGGGTTGGGTCGTGTGAGGGCACCCAAGGAACGCGCCCGAGTTGGGTTGTGTGAGGGTGTCCAAGGAAACATGTTCAAGTGGGTCGGGTAGGGTTCGATCGGGTCATGTCATGTGAGGCTACACAAGGAAATGTGTTCAGGCGGGTTGGGTTGGCTTGTGTCATGTGAGGGCACCCAAGGAAACACATTCGAGCGGGTCGGGTCGGGTCGGGTCGGGTCAGGTCATGTGAGGGCGCTCAGGAAAATGCATTCAAATGGGTTTTCTCGGGTCATGTCTTGTGACGGCACCTGAGAAAACGCATTAAGGCAGGTCAGGTCAGGTCAGTTTGTGCGAGGGCACCAAAGGAAACGTGTTCGATCGGGCTATGTCAGTTTGGGTCGAGCAAGGTCGGTTTGGGTCGGGTCGTGTGAGGGTCCACAAGGAAACCTGTTTTCCACGAGTCAGGGAGGGTCGGTTCGTGTTGTGTGAGGGCACCTAGGGAAATGCAATCGGGTGGGTCGGGTCACGTGGGGTTGTTTGAGGCCACCTAGGGAAACGTGTTTGGGTGGGTCGGGTCGTGTGAGGGTGGTCGTATCAAAAATGCTTTGTGATTGCCGATGTGCCTTGTACTGCACGTTTGTGTGATTTTTTTCTGTTTTGATCTCCGTCGTGCCTTCGTTCGAGCGGGTTGGGTCGTGCCGTGTGAGGGCGTGATAGGAAACAGATTTGGGTCGGATCGTGTGAGGGAGGCCGTATCAAAAATTTGAATTCATTACAACAAAAATCGGAATATGACAGACTCAAGGGTTTCCTTGGGCACCCTCACACGACACGACCCGACCTGACCCGGCCTGCCCGAACTTGTTTCCCTCGGCACCCTCACATGACCCGACCCACTCGAACGTGTTTCCTAGGGCACCCTAACACGTTCACAAAGACCGTTCACAAAAAATCAGAATAACAACATGGATAGAAAACATCAAAAGCACGACATATGATATTGAGATCGTCAGAATAGCGATGATATGAAAAGACCATTTACAAAATGTCAGAATGGTGACGACATGAGGCTTATTACAGATTTAATATATTATTTCATATATTAGTGTAGTAATTATATATATATATATATATATATATATTAATATATTATCACAATTAAATAAATAAATAAATAAATAAATAAAACTATCCATTATTATTTGATTTTAACTTTCAAAATCAAACCAACCATTATCTTAATGGCTAGTTTAGCCATTTCTAAAAAAAAAATAAAAAAAATAAAAAAAATATATAAAAAATAAAAAGTAATATATATATATATATATATATATATATATATATATATGAAGAAAAATACAAAGAAAAATATAATTAATTAATTAATTAAATAAGAATATATATATATATTATGACAATTAATTAAATAATTAATTAATTAATTAATTAAATAAAACTAGTCATTATTATTCGATTTTAATTTTCAAAGTAAAACTAGCCGTTATCCTAACGGCTAGTTTAGCCATAAAATATTCCAAGCTATTAGATCTAGATCTTGGTTAATAATATTTTACTATGCACCATTATCAAGGATTACTCAATATTTTGTTATAAATAAGATTAGGGTTTTCCATTCATTATTTACCTTTGATCCTTTTATCATGGTCGAACTTTGATCACTTTTATTTTCTTTTTTTCTATTGAGCTCCCATTGAGTTCTTACTGCTACATTATTGCTAGTGAACTTAAAGGTTATGAATAATTTGTCGAACAGATGTATGACACAGATCCTAAGGTATGCAATATATATATATGATCACATATATGTAAATGTTTATTATTTTCCCTTTTTTTAGTTGTAATAAATGTGTTAAATAATAATTCAATACTTATATATGATTAATAATCTTTACATTAACTAGTTTTTGTTTATGTTGTAGATTGTTGGGTGAAATTTTGTTACCATCGCCAAATAATTTACCTCAAACATATCGAGATCTACGTGCTATTATGAAAGAAATTGGAATGGAATATAACAATATAGATACATGTCCTAAAGATGATATTATATATTACGGAGAACATGCGTCGAAAATAGAATGTCCAAAATGTGGTACCAGTAGATATCGAACAGATCAACTAACAAAAAAGGTGCCTCAAAAGGTTCTTTGTCATATTCCCATAATTCCATGTTTGTAGCGAATGTTCAGGTGTAAGAGCATAACACAGTTTATGGATTACCATTCAAAGTATAGAAGTGGATATGGTGTTCTTCAAATACCTGTAGATGGTTATGCATTTAGGGAAATCGAGGAAAAATATGTAGATTTAAAAAATAAAGCTCGTAATGTGAGGCTTTCATTGGCAGCTGATGGTGTTAATCCATTCAGAGAGCTTAGATCTACTTACTCAGTGTGGCCTATTTTCGTTATCAACAATAACATTCCTCCTTGGATGTCAATAAAGAGGGAGCACATAATGTTGGCTATGATTTTTTTTCTAAATAATTCTAATTCTATTTATAAACATATCAGTACAAAAATACCACAGCATTAGTTGAGAAAGCCTGAGAGCTGGGTTTGATGCTTGAAAATTCATGTTTTTGGACTACCCCAGAAGGGGAAACTAGTCTCTTAATCTCATGTCTAGCCGCCCTCGCAGGGGAAACTGGCCTTAAGTTAAACAGGTAAAACCATAAAAATAGAATATGCCTAAAAGAGTTAAAAACAGGAGAATTATTCTCCTTCAGCATTGTAAAATTAAAAAAAACCACACAGAATGACCCATTGAACCTGGGCTTTAGCGCCATGTTCCAGTTGTAGAGTGCGTGGTCACTTGTCATGGGTTGGAGAGGGAGGTTCCTCCACGATGCGACAACGATACTCTGCACTACTGTCGTCTTCCTCGTCGGTGGGATCACCATTGGTTGTAGCGAAATTATTCCCTTTATCCTGAGCTTTAGCATCTCTATCCAGTCTCGGTGCTGCATTCTTGCCTTTAGCCTTATCTGGGTCCGGAGGAGGCTGATGGGCGATGATTTCAATGGGAGTAGAACTAGTAGCTTCCTTCCAGAGGGTGGTGGTTATGAATGCAGTGACTGTTGGTTGGTCCATGGTACATATAGACTGAAACTCAGCTCTTTCCAAGGTTTGACGAAGGGTGATAGGGGAGACGAGGGGCTGAGGGATAGGTTGCGAGGGGGACGTGGCATGGAGAGGCTGCGAAGGAGACACGGCATGGGAGGGATGCACTGGCTAAGAGCTATTGGCTCTTCCTCTACCGTTGCGCTTTTCCAGATAGTGCCCTTGAGAAAAGTTTTCAGACGAGGGTTCAGGGATGGAGGAAGAACGGGCGCGGACCACCTGGCCCCTGCAGCTTCCTCGTCGACTTCGCATACGATGCTTGAGCTGAGGCATTCTACCTATGGTGTTGAGGCTATAGGGGCGGAATTGCAGACAAGAGGGAAACTGGGCAACAGAGAAAGACTGAGCGTGCTTCAAACTGGACTGAGACTTCTTAGGGCAGAAAGCACTTTGAGAAGAATGGAATTCGGGCAGTGTTTCAATACAACAGAGCAATAAACATCACCTCCCAGTCTATGTGCAAGCGCTTGGCTTGGCACAAGCGGGAGGACAGGAGTAGCTCTGCAATACGTGAGACCAAGAGGTAGAACGGGTATGAGTAGAGGGGCGGTGAGACGACGCCATTAAAAACAAAATGCAGAGCAGGCTAGACCAAATGCGGTGACGCAAGGTGATGTAACTAATGCATAGCAGGTTGGCGAAGTAAATTTGGAGTTTAATGCACAGGTGGGAGGCTATATGGCCACCCCATGCACCGTGCCTCAAGACGTGTGTCCCATCACGAGTATGTACCATCCACATCTAGAAATAATGTTGACTATGATTATTCTAGGTATTTGATACATTATTTTCTTGAATGTAAAATTTTCATTTCTATTGATGTTTGCATAATATATTTTATTTATTTACTTACTTATATATACATATATCATGGTAGTAATTATATACCGTAATTTTGAACAATTAGGTAAGTACCAGGTCAAAGATATGAATGTATATATTGAGCCTCTTATCGATGAGCTAATAAATTTGTGGCATGGTATCACTATGTATGACATCACTAAACCAATCAAGAAGAAGAGATTTCAATGTCGTGGAATGCTTGTATGGACACTTCATGATGCCCCAGGACTAACACATTTTTGTGGTATGTAATATTTTGTTGCACTTTGATATAATATATAATTATCTAAATTATATATACCATATTGCATTTTTTAAAAATGATCTCATAGTATAATTCTTATTGATCCATCTATTGCAGGTCTTCAAACAATGGGTAGATTTGCATGTCCAGTTTGTGGCCCTTGTTAGGACTCCATAGTTTGTAAGATTGGCAAGAAAAAACACTGTAGAGCCTACATCAGAACCACTTTGGAATCCTAGGATCTAGCCCTCCTGGATTCAGAGAGGGATCTCTTTATATGTGTTTTCAAAGATATTTCTTTAAGGCTTAGTTATGATATTAGGCTAGTTATGAAGTACAAGGGTTTTGTTTGTTTTTGGTTGGGATGGATATCATCAAAATGAAAGAAGTCCTTTGAAGGGTAAAGGTGTGAGTGAGTTGAAAGAATGGTTCAACTGATAGGATAGGTAAGAGACAGTATCAATCCATTGGGCTATGGAGTCACAAAAGGATTTAATTTCACAACAAGTCTCAAGAGTGGTCCATGGGGAAAGTCATCTATATCAAAGGATCTCTTTAAGTTGATTTGTGGTATGGAACATTAAGAGGTGTGGTGAAATAAGCAAACATATAAGAAAACAAAGGTGAGCTTAACATCATGTAAGGACTTTGAACTTATCCTGCTTTCAGCATAATCTCAAGGGAAAATATTTATGATAAACAAAGAATAGCCTATGATCAAGTAAGGACTTTTAACCTATCCTGCTTTCAACATATTCTTAAAGGAAAACATTCAAGATGAACATAAAAAGTAGCCTAAGATCAGGTAAGGACTTTGAACCTATCCTGCTTTTGCCATACTCTTAGGGAAACTTTCAAAGACAATATCTCAAGTTGTACTCAGTAAACATGGGCTCACCAACACTTCACTAGTTATACTCTATTTAATTATCCTCAAAACACAATTAAAAGAAAACATAAATATAAAGCTTATCAGTGAGATTTAGGGTACTTTCAGAAGTAAATCCTAATCTATATTTTCCGTTCTTTATCACAGAAAGTGGAAAGTATGAAAAAAATAAGAAAAATAACAATTATAGTAAGAAAAACATCACCATTGACATAGATCAAGATCCCACAAATCATCTTGTATATTTGATGTTCAAACCAGTTACAATATTCAAGTCTAGTAGGTCTTTACAACTTCAAACTTCTCTTCTCAGCCTATCTTTCTTCAATTACAAATAGAGCTTCAACAGCCTCTGAAACTATTTACATTCAATAATTATTCAACCAAGAACAATACTAGGTTCCTCAGATGATATTTATAGAAGAATTAGGAGGTGGAGTGAAAGAAAGGGTTATTTTTTCAGTTAATACAAAGTAAATGCTTCTCGGCCTTTGGGAGGCCCAATGGAGAAGATATCTAAGGTCTTAACTCTGTTAATTGATTTTTACATTAAGTTTCATCAACTTCAGTCACTTTTGTTAACTTTTGAGGCTTTTCGTAGGCTAGAAATTAATTCTAAGCTATCTTTGGCAAATATCTCTGATTGTGCATTAAGTTTGTATTCTTTTGAGGAAAATAAAACTGTAGGTGGAATTTCTGATCTTCGGAGGAGTAAATTTCTTCAATGATCTGGCATTATGAAGCGGTCTTCTGGGTGATCTGTCTTGATTTGTTACTTTAAGCGCTGATTAGGCCCTTGATATGATTTTAGGCCTCCTTTAATCATATTTATTCTTCAAACTATGTCTTTAACCTTTATCTTTAGATTAAGTCTTAAAATCTTTAGGCTTTAGACTTTAATCCTTTCTCTTTAATCCTTGATTCTCTTCTGATATTCACTGTTTGTGTACAGGTCTGCTGCACTTGAGGGCTTTGCTTGTGTAATCAACATTCATGACATATTGATTAATATTGACAATCCGACCCTTTCTGTCCCTTTCTGCATTGAATTCGGCCTCTGAGAATCGTCATCCTCAGCCACGTCTCTTTACTGGACTGTGGGACAAATTTTATAGCTTATCTACCATTAAACCTGCAACAAACATCAAATTATTTATAAATCTTGCGTTTTATGGATTAAATTACTTCAGAGGGCTCAGCGGAGGGCGAAAGAGCAGTGCGGAAGGGGGAAAATGCAACGAAAGTGAAAAACCCATGGCGGAAGGCAGAACCAGGGTTTAAATTCAAATTATGGCACAAAAATATGTGAATGTGGTTTCGGGAATACCAGAGGTGGTATTCACGCAGGATAAGAGTGGTAAGTGGTTTTTCCCTGGGGGAACGCGATACATGTTAATGGTTGACACGTGGCTCCTAAAAACCACCCATTTCGCGTTGAAAACACGTGATCAATTTTATTTGCGAAATGAGCGCGAAATGGATTTGGGGCCGTTAGATCTTCGGCCAAAGATCAAATCGACGGTTAAAAACAAACGTGAAGGGAAAAGAGATACATGGGAGGAAGAGAGGTGGGGCCCAGTGGTGACGTAAGAAAAATTGGTGCGTAGCAAAAAGTTCTTTGCACAGGGTGAAAATTGGTCTGGCGGAGGTAAAAGGTGAGGATCAATAGGAGCCGTTAGATCAGCAAGATTGACGGTTAGGATCAAATCGGGGAGGTGGAGATAAAAGATGGCGGACGAGGGGTCGGGGGAAATGGCGATGTAGCGATGAAGTGAAGGCCATCGATCTAAAACATGGTCAATGGTTAGGATTGGGCATGAAGTAGAATGAAAAGGATGGGGTTTAGATGAAGGAGTGATGTGGGCTGTCTGATCAGGGAGACAGACGACTAGGATTAACTCGGCAGATCAGCGATTGGCGGAGAAAGGGTCTAGGAGGAAGGTTCTTTGGATTTGCGATGTGCCGATGGCCGATGGGGAAGGGAAAATGTGATGGATGGAGGACCGTCCGATCAGGATCAAGATCGATGGTGGATATGTGATCGGGGCTTCACATATTGGCGGAGAAAATTTCAGGGGAGTAAGAAAACAGGGACCGTCGATGGAGTGAGGACCGTTAGATCTGCGAGATCAACAGCGGAGATTTCATCGGCGGGGGGCAAAAAATGAAACCCGACGCCATGTAGTGATGCGATGGCTGATGCGATGTGTGATAACTGTCGAATCTCGATGAATGGACGACTGCGATATTGTTGGAAGATCGCCCGTCGGTGAAAAAAGAAAATGGAAGCGGGAAATTTGGAATTGCTGAAGTGTGATCGTCGATGGGCTTAGCGCTCAGTCGTGGAGCTAGGTCGCTTGGCGAAAAAAGGGGCTTGGGATTTAAGCGAAAGGGGCTTAATGCCTTATACTTTGAAAAGAAGGTTTTTAACTGAAAATGAAGGTTTTTTGAGGGATTTTGAGGGTTACGATAGGTTGGAAAATCGGGTTTAAACCATAATAAAGGGATTTTATCAGGTTCAAAGGGGATTTTGAGGGAAAACAAAGGGTAAAATGAGGAAAATGGGGGGTTTTTTCAGAAGGATATATGAAGGTGAAAAGATGGGGAAGTGGCCTAAAAACAATATTTTTTCATGATAACAACACGATTTTTTGAAGGATTTTTGATGAAGATATCAGTGGAAAGGATCCTTTTGGACAAGGAAAACAATAAGGCTTCAAGAACTCACAATTTTGCTCCAAATTTGTTTCTTGAATACTAAAAGACCTGTTTTAGCCATCATCAATTATGAAATTTTTTATTGATGGCTAACAGTGGCTATACTTGGGGATGGCAGCTCCTTGGAGGTGTCAAGAACTTGATAAATTTATTTCTGGAATGCAGACCTGTGCCTTATCCTTGAAAATATTTTCTTACTTGGTCACACTACTTAAAAATATGGTCAGTACTTTGTATCAGAAAACAAATTTCTTTTCCCCAAACAACTACCTACACAGCCTACTTGTCCTAACATTTTTTCTTCATAAAGTGCACTTTGACTTGAAAACCTTTAACATCAAAATTATATTATTTTATTTTGAAATCAGGAAACTAATATAAATCTATCCTTATTTCTTCCATGAGTTCAGATTAAACAGTTGAACTCATAAATTCTCTACCTAAGCTATTATCTGTCAGGATTAAGCTATATGACAGATTTTATTCTCTATATTCTAAAATAGAAATTTAAATACAAACAAACCATGATTAAGCTTGTCTGATTTGTTGTAAGACTATGGCATAAAAACAAGCTTCACATAGACTAAAATTTACAAAATTTAAAACAAAATTTTGAAGGCTTAAGATCTAAACATTACAAGCCTCCTTCATTCTTCTTATGACTCAGATTTTGATCTGTTTAGAGTCATCCTTTCTTTTGATTCTTTGGTTCAAGTTTTCAGTGTGTTAGAACCATTCTTTTCTTTTTCTTTGGCTCAGATTTTGGTCTGATTAGAGCCATTTCTTTCTATCCTAATCTAATCTACTGATAAGCCAAGATTAAATTGTTTGGAAAATCTTCTTCACTAACCTATCAGCAGTAAATTGAAATCTATCTAGTCATGATTAGGTTGTATGACTAAATAGCAGTGCTCTCTCAAGCAGTGGCATTTAAGCTTGCACACTTTCAGGTTTTCTTTTCTTTTTTGGTATGGGGCTGTACCTTTCTTCTTTTATATCTACCCTCTTTTCTCTTTTTCTATTGTCTTTTGTATTTTTCATAGTTATTTCAAATCAATTTATAAAACTAACTAAATTCTCAAAGGCCGAGCTTTATTCACATTCCTATTTAACCTAATCTGTTCTTGGAAATCTCTACTATTTTATATGATACAATAGTTCCAGTGTAGCCAGTTGAGCAGTGACGAAAAGGAATAGAAAATATGGCTGCTTGTCAGAGGTAACCATAGTACATATTGAATATTAATCTTCAAAACCAAGGCTATAATAGAAGGTGACATCTTTTTTTGTATTTGGCTCTTGCAAAGGATCCATGCTTGAGAATTTGAGCCAATTAGGACTTCCACACATTCTTCCATAGGATCAAAAAAGAAAATATGAGAACTCTCTTCTTTTTGGTTGTCCATGATTGGTAGATTGTCTGCCTTTAAGACATCTACTTTGAAGACTGCATCTTCAGTATGTTCCTTGGAAGCATCATCATCCTTCACTTGCAAATCAAAAAGCAGTGAAATTTCTTGTTTCTCTAAATCTATGCTTGATTTTGAGGTAAATTCAGGTTCTTTGGATGACAGATTGATATCAGCAATGGGAGAAGGTTTCTCTTGAAAAGATGATATATCCTCAGCAGGACAGTCTTCTATTTGTTCCCCCCCCCCCCAAATACTTTCCAGTACTTTTCATTGTTTGGGACAACTGGTCTGAATTTTTCTTGAATTATGTATTGTTTGCTTTCACAAGGTCTCAGACATGTACTAGCAACAAGGGCTAATCCATTGGCAAGAATGTTTTGGTTTTTAGGGACAAGGGTAAGTTGGAACTCTTTAATGACTTTAACAAGTCCATGGCATCATCCTTATAGGCTCTAAGTCTGGGATGTTTAACAATGTATTCCTCATTCACTTGCCTAATTACCAATTCTGCATTCCCATGAACTGTTATCCTCTGGGCTCCTAATTTATTCAATAAGTACAACCCTAAAAGGAGTGCCTCATACTGCAAAGCCATATTCCTGCACCTGCACTAGTTTTACTACATGACCCATCAAAAATCATACTCCAAAGAGGACTAGTTTCATATTTATCATTAATTTCCCTACTTGTCTTGAGTGCCATTGTGTTGTTCTGTGGGATAGGCACTATGTTGATGATTATCTTGTTCAAATGAAGGTTTGGAGGCTAGCTGCTTGTTTAGTATTTGATAAATTTCTCCTTCTGTCAAAGGAGGGATTTGTCTTTCAACATAGACAGAAGCACAAAAGTCCTCTTTCTCTTGTGTTAACTGGTTTTGATGCTGGATGTCTTCTTGAGCCTCTTCTAGTGAATCAATACTTGTGCTTGGAGGGAAAACTTGAGGATTTTCTACTGTTTCCTGATCTTCTTCTGTTTCAAACAACTCCTCATGATTATTATGATACTCAATTTGAATATAAGGTTCATGATTTGTTTCTTCTAAATTTTCAGGATGCCACTCTCCTTTTAAAATCTGAAATGAGTTATAACATAGAGGGAGACTCCCTATATGTGTTGATTTTTCTTCTACTTCAGGTTCTGTTTTTCCTAAGAGGCTTATTTTTTCCTCAAAACACTGCTCACTTTTTGCATATTCATTTTTGTCGTAAAGTTCTCTTAACAACACAATACAAGATAAAGGTATGCTATCAGGACTTTCTTGACAATCTTCTTCATTGTTTTCTATAAAGTCTTGATCATCATATATGTCTTGCTCATTTTCTAGGTCTTGTAGTGGTTGAGTTTGTCCTTGATTTGGAAAAATCATGGGTTGCTCTAGATCATCAATATTTAAATTAGCCTCATACCTATCCATTCTCTTTTCAAACATGTACATCATTTTTTCCATCATGGCCAATAGTTTTACTTTTGGGTCTATACTTGAATCCATGTTTGTAAATCAGAGAAGAGGTCACTGTGTCCATTCAACCAATTCAGAGTCTTCTACCAGTGGAGTCATTTGGTATTTTGGGAGTTGTGGAGTCGCCAGGTGAAGGATTTTTACTTATTTTCAAGGTTTTTGTTCTTGTTCACCATCAACAATCAATAATAACTAGTCTTGGTGACACTTGATTCATTGAGGAATAGGGGTTCGTTGAGTTGTGAAGTTATCTATTACTCAATTTTCCCCAGTATGGTCGCCACTATGTTAGGACTTTGTAGTTTGCAAGATTGGCAAGAACAAACAATGCAGAGCCGACATCAGAACCACTTTGGAATCCTAGGATCTAGCCCTCCTGGATTTAGAGAGGGATCTGTCTATATGTGTTTTCAAAGATATTTCTTTAAGGCTTAGTTATGATATTAGGCTAGTTATGAAGTACAAGGGTAGTTTTGGTTGGGATGGATATCATCAAAATGAAGGAATTTTTTTGAAGGGTAAAGGTGTGAGTGAGTTGAAAGAATGGTTCAGCTGATAGGATATGTAAGAGACAATATCAATCCATTGGGTTATGGAGTCACAAAAGGATTTAATTGCACAACAAATTTCAAGAGCGGTCCATGGGGAAATTCATCTATGTCAAAGGATCTCTTTAATTTGATTTGTGGTATGGAACATTAAGAGGTGTGGTGAAAGAAGCAAACATATAAGAAAAAAAGGGCAACTTAAGATCAGGTAAGGACTTTGAACCTATCCTGCTTTCAGCATACTCTCAAGGGAAAACATTTAAGATAAAAAAAGAATATCCTAAGATCAAGTAAGGACTTTTAACCTATCCGGTTTTCAACATATTCTTAAAGGAAAACATTCAATATGAACATAAAAAGTAGCCTAAGATCAAGTAAGGACTTTGAACCTATCTTGCTTTTGGCATACTCTTAGAAAAAATTTCAAAGACAATATCTCAAGTTGTACTCAGTAAACATGGGCTCAATAACACTTCACTGGTTACACTCTATTGAATTATCCTCAAAAAAAAATTAGAAGAAAACATAAAGATAAAGCTTATCAGTGAGATTTAGGGTACTTTCAGAAGTAAATCCTAATCTATATTTGCTGTTATTTATCAGAGAAAGTGGAAAGTATGAAAAACATAAGAAAAATAACAATTACAGTAAGAAAAACATCACCATTGACATAGACCAGGATCCCATAAATCAGCTTGTATATTTTATGTTCAAACCAGTTACAATCGTCAAGTCCAGTAGGTCTTTACAGCTTCAAACTTCTCTTCTCAGCCTATCTTTCTTCAATTAAAAACAGAGCTTCAACAGCCTCAGCAACTATTTACATTCAATAAGTATTCAACCAACAACAATACTAGGCTCCTCATATGATATTTATAGAAGAATGAGGAGGTGGAGTGAAAGAAAGGGTTATTTGTTCAATTAATACAGAGTAAATGCTTCTCGGCCTTTGGGAGGCCCAATGGAGAAGATATCTAAGGTCTTAACTCTATTAATTGATTTTTACATTAAGTTTCATCAACTTCAGTCACTTTTGTTGACTTTTGAGGCTTTTGGTAGGCTGGCAATTACTTCTGAGCTATCTTTGGAAAATATCTCTGACTGTGCATTAATTTTGTATTCTTTTGAGGAAAATAAGACTGTAGGTGGCATTTCTAATCTTCGAAGGAGTAAATTTCTTCAATGATCTGGCATTATGAAGCATTATTTTGGGTGATCTATCTTGATTTTTTACTTTAAGCACTGATTAGGCCCTTGATATGCTTTTAGGCCTCCTTTAATCATCTTTATTCTTGAAACTGTGTCTTTAACCTTTATCTTCGGATTAAGCCTTAAAATCTTCAGGCTTTAGACTTTAATCCGTTCTCTTTAATCCTTGATTCTCTTATGATCTTCACTTTTTTTGTATAGGTCGCTGGAGGGATTTTCTTGTGTAATCAACATTCATGACATATTGATTAATATTGACAATCCGGCCCTTTTTGTCCCTTTCTGCATTGAATTTGGCCTCTGAGGATCGTCATCCTCAACCACGTCTCTTTACTGGACTGTGGGACAAATTTTATAGCTTATCTGCCATTAAACATGCAAAAAACATCAAATTATTAATAAATCCTGCGTTTTGTGGATTAAACTACTTCAGAGGGCTCGACGGAGGGTGAAAGAGTAGTGCAGAAGGGGGAAAATGTAGCGGAAGTGAAAAAATCATGGCAGAAGGCAGAACCAGGGTTTAAATACAAATTATAGCACAAAAATATATGAAAGTGGTTTTGGGAATACTAGAGGTGGTATTCGCACATGATAAGAGTGGTAAGTGGTTTTGCCCTGGGGAACGGGATACATGTTAATGGCTGACACGTGGCTCCTAAAAACTGCCCATTTCACATTGAAAACGTGTGATCAATTTTATTTGTGAAATGAGCACGAAATGGATTTGGGGCCGTTAGATCATTGGGCCGAAGATCAAATCGATGGTTAAAAAAAAACGCGAAGGGAAAAGAGATATATGGGAGGAAGAGAGGTGGGGCCCAGCGGTGACATAAGAAAAATTGGCGTGTAGCGAAAATTTCTTTATGCAGGGTGAAAATTGGTCTGGCAGAGATTAAATGCGAGGATCAATAGAAGCCGTTGGATCAGCAAGATTTACGATTGAGATCAAATCGGGGAAGTGGAGATAAAAGATGGTAGACGAGGGGTCAGGGGAAATGGCGATGTAGCGATGAAGCGAAGGCCGTCGATCTAAAACATGATCAATGGTTAGGATTGGGTGATTAAGGAGAATGAAAAGGGTAGGGTTTAGATGAAGGAGTGATATGGGCCATTGGATCAGGGAGATGGACAGGTGGGATTAACTCGGCAGATCGGCGATCGACGGATAAAGGGTCCGGGAAGGAATTTCTTTGGATTTGCGATGTACAGATGGCCGATGGGTAGGGGTAAATGCGATGGAAGGAGGACCGTTCAATCACGATCGATATTGACAGTGGAGATGTGATCAGGGCTTCGCATATCAGTGGAGAAAAGTTCAAGGGAGCAAGAAAACGGGGACTGCCGATGGAGTGAGGATCGTTAGATCTGTGAGATCAACGGCGGAGATTTCATCAGTGGGGGGAGAAAAATGAAACCCGACGTGATGGATTGATGCGATGGCCAATGTGATGCACGATAGCCATTGGATCTCAGGGAATGGATGGTTGCGATCTTGTCGAAAGATTGCCCGTCGGCGAAAAAAGAAAATGGAAGCGGGAAATTTGGAATTGCCGAAGTGCGACTGCTAATGGGCTTAGTGCTCAGTCGTGGAGCCAGGTCGCTTGGCGAAAAAAGGGGCTTAATGCCTTATACTTTGAAAAGAAGGTTTTTGACTGAAAATGAAGGTTTTTTGAGGGATTTTGAGGGTTACGATAGGTTGGAAAATGGGGTTTAAACCATAATAAAGGGATTTTATGAAGTTCAAAGGAGATTTTGAGGGAAAATAAATGGTAAAATGAGGAAAATGGGGGTTTTTTGCAGAAGGATTTATGAAGGTGAAAATATGGGGAAGTGGCCTAAAAACAATATTTTTTCATGATAACAATAGGGGTTTTTGAAGGATTTTTGATGAAGATATCAGTGGAAAGGATCCTTTTGGAAAAGGAAAACAACAAGGCTTCAAGAACTCACAATTTTGCTCCAAATTTGTTTCTTGAAGACTAAAAGACCTGTTTTAGCCATCATCAGTTATGACAAAATTTTATTGATGGCTAACAACCCTAAGGTGAAGTATCATCATTCGAAAAACTTAGGAAAGATGGTGTTTGATGAGTTTAGGCACTTCCTCTCTAGGAACCATAAGTATCGTACCACTAAAAAACATCTTTTAAATGATAAAGAAGAAACTAGATTAAAACCATGAAGAATGACACTTCGGTTCTGGAAGTTGGAATATAATAGAATTAATAATCATCAAGCAGCTGGTACGTAATTTATTTATATATGTATATATATATTAATGGTTTGTGTAATGTTTGGAATTTTTGTTTTAACTAATGAATTTATTTTATTGTATTTGATAATTATTGTTCTAATTTATTTTATTCTTTGATACAAAGGTCGTCGTCGTGAAGGTACTAATATTGTACTTCCACCTGGAATGAAACGTTATCCTTCTCAATTCGCGGGGTTGCCCTACTAAGAGGACCTAAAAATAACTCATTTGTTTGATATTGAGAAGAATGTGATAGAAACATTATGGCGAATCATAGATGGTGCACACGATAGAGATAAAATTGACAAAATTTGTGCTAACATTGAGAAATCGAATCATGCAATGAAAAGTGTGATCGACGTATAAAATAACAATGGAGGTCGAAATTATAATAATATTCCATGGTTATTAAAAGAACAACAAAGAAATGATGTAAAAGAGGTCATTATAAGAATTAAATTTCCAATAGGTTTTGCTTCAAACATAAATAATATCTTAACGAAGAAAGGTAACTTCAATGGGGTGAAAACACATGATTGACATACCTTTGTTAAGGTAATTTTTTTGGTATACATTTTTGTATATTATTGTTTGAATACATCTTTTAAATTTTCCCTTTTTTCTGTTTAATTTGGAAACCCATAATGATTCATTTTTTATTGTTATAGTATGTTCTACTTGTATCTCTCCCAAACGACTTCGACAACAATGTCAAACAAGCTATATATGGTCTTAGTAAATACATGAGGTAAGTAGTTTTGATTTATACGCAAATTATCGCTACAATTTATTTTTGTACTTAATGACATGACGTGTTAATTTACTTGTAATGTAATATATATTATTTTTCATTGAAATAACCATGCGTAATTATTTGTAGATGGGTGTCATTGAAAGAAATGCATCAAGATGAAATAAAGTATTGGAAGAGAGAAATTCTTTGACTAATGTGTGAAATGAAAAAGTATCTACCTCCAACATTTTTCAATGCACAAGAACAGTACTTGATACACCAAGTTCAGGAGATTGAAATGTGTGGACCATGACACACAAGGTCAATGTGGATGGTGGAGAGGCACCTGAAATCATTGAAGGCTTTGGTTAGACAAAGAGCATGACCTGAGGGTTCTATGGTGGAGGGATATGTGGTATATGAATCCATGGTGTATATTAGTCATTATATTCCTATATTAGCTGCGCCAGCTATGGATGATTTGGATTGTATTTGGGATGTGAAATCCATAAAAAAATTTGAAGTGGAGCACCTGTTGGGAAAAGGTAGAATGAAAAAAGTGAGAGGTAAAAAATTTATTATATAATACATATAATGTTTCATTTTTTTACATCATGTATATGATCATATTCATTTAAGTCTTATTATTTCATCGTTTATTAATTAATATAATTTAAGATGGTTGTAATTTATATTTAATATTGGTGAATTATTGTTTTTTTATTCAGGTGCTCAAGATTATGAGGCACTAATTTTATACATTGCAAACAATCTTGAGTGAATGAGTGAATGGATTGAAAGATGTAAAGAATGTAATGATGATAGGTTATCATGGAAACTACTGTCTGATTTGGTTAGAGAAGCGTATCGTAGTGGAGATGGAAATGTTACAGACAGGGAAATTGATTTAGCATATGGTTTGAAAGATAGAAAGGTAAGCAATTAATTCACCTATTTTATTCATTACTATTTTACATTATGTTTATAACGTGACAAAAAGTTTTATTTTTCAGATAATTTTCAAGTTTTGTAAATTATATGATTAATTATTAATTGAGAATGCATATTTTTAATGTTTTGCATATTGCAGTTGAAACACCACAAGGCTATGTGGTGCAATGGTCATAAATTTTCCATTAAACAGTTGGATGATAATAGGATAACTTCTGATAGTGGGATAACTGCAGTATTCCAGGTCACTAATGTTTCCTCCAGGAGTAACAGACATCCTTGAGAATCTGAAAATAGATATTATGGTTTTTTAGATGATATAGTTGAGTGTGACTTTAATTCCTTAAAATTAGTTTTGTTCGACGTCAAATGGTATAGGCTACCAATGAATGTACGTGATGATGACATAACTCTTATTCAACATGAAAATGGATTTCCAATGGTTAAAACATCGTAGTTTGAAGCAGGAAAATATCACTATGTTTTTCCAAGCTAATGTGAACAAGTCTTTTACTTAGAGGTTCCAGGTGAGAATGGATGGTAATTTTCTATTATATATGATCCAAGAGGAAGGCCAGTAGAGTATACTGTAGAGGAAGAAGATGATATTGATCAATAAGAAGATGATGTAGTGGCAGATGAGCAGGAAGATTCTTTGATAGATGAAGAAGATATAGAAGATGAACTAGGCGTAGGAGATGAGGCAACAATTATTGATGATGATTTCGATGAGGATATAATTGAAAATGACATAATTGATGATGATGATGACATGGTCGATCATTTAAAAACCATTTCTAAATCAGATGTTGGTATAGATGTCGATCAGTTGGATGAATATCAAGAAGATACATAAGAAGAATATTGATACAAATGTTCTGTTCGAGTATCATATGGTATGTTATAACTTTATATTTTAATATGTAGGAATTATTGTCTTTAAATAATTTACTAATTATGTGGCTTTATTGCATGTTGTTTATTATTTCAAACCAATAAATAATGGCCATACTAGTGTACAGGTCACTAAAATAAAATTATATATTTATACAAACACATGAAAATTTTGTTTATGACCTTAATTAATTTTTGGTTTGTTTGTATTCTATTTCATAGATTGGGTATTGGGAAAATGAGAGTGATGTGAGGGGGATGGGAGGGGCCATATGATCTTGCACCTTCACGTGGTTGGCCCTATTCAGTAGAGAATAATTTATTCTTGAAACCAAGAGAAGCTCATTCATCTTTATTTGCATTATCTTAAATGTCATCATTGTTCTGAGATTATTGCAGCACCAAAATTGTTGAAATTGTTAGAAAACATTAGGTCACTTATGAAATGATATTACCGTGCACCATTATCTTTATAAGCCAAGACTGACCCATGAATGGGGCCATTAACATTGATTATATGTTTTTCGAAAGGGTCTTTAGTCGAAAATTAGTTAATATATTCCATTGTAATTCACTATTAATTCCTTCCAATCTTAACAGATTCAACACCATTTGGGAAAAAAATTTCACTACCTCACGGAGTTCTATTTGTAAAAAATTACCAACAAAATATCCACTCACGAATTTGCTCAATTTTCACTCGCGTGTGCTCTATACTCTCTCCAAATTATTCTTCCTCACTTCTCAGGCACTCAACACCTCCTCTATACTCATTAATAAACTTGTCCACTCAACCCCCACCTGCATTTCCTTGCTCTAGCCAAGGAAGACTTGTGATTTTCTTGGCCTATAATATGAGTTTTCATAGGTCGATCACATAATGTGAAATGGGTATTGCTTGTACTCTTTGCAATCAACATCTAAGGTAATAGGATTTGGAAGAGGTCCTTACCTTCACAACAAGATGACGTGATCATTAACAAAATATTCAATTGTAATGACATCCTCAATGCTTCTGCGCTCATTTAATATCCTCTTATTCACTCTTTAAATAAAATTATAAATAAATTATATTTTATTTTTCATTTGTTTAATATTTTTCAAATTGGAACATTTTTTAACCTCTTCGTTGTAAATATTGCTGGAAATCATCTCCTTCACATAACATAAGTCTTAAGACACATGGAATTTTATCCTTTTCCTTCACATAATGTAAGTCTTAACACACATGGAATATCATCATTGGGAATTCCAAATGTTAAGTATGTTGAAACCTAATGGAACAATTAGCTTTATGTTAGAATAAAAGTGCATTTCTTTTAGGAATTGTCCAACGAGGCCATAATTTTGTCCGGATGACAATTTTCTTGCTAGAATATGAAAATAAATTCTTCAAAAAATCCCACTATGGTAGTGTTTAAATTGTTCTTTTGATGATGAAAATGGATTCAGCACCATTGAGGACCCTTGGGGCACCCAAAATCTTGAATATTGAAAACTATAACCTAGATTTTCAATAAATTCCACTAGATTTTGGCAAAATCATGCTAGAATTTCTATTGTTTTATGGACAAAATTCTGGCTTCATTAGACTACACGTTTCTTTTATATGAGGTTTAAGAATCTTCCCTATATTTTGTGTTGTTAGAATGACATGATAACGTTTAGCCATAATTCAAACACATGATTTGGTCATGGTTTTATTCCCAGTTGTCCTCCTACTTCTTTGCATTTTATGTTTATAATTGAATGGTCTTTCCCTTCACGTATTGTTAATTCTTTGGAATTTTATAAATCAATAACTCTAGGGGATGTTCTATCCTCTTCACGATGGTGCCACTTTATAATAATTGAGCTTACTTGACTTTACCTAGAGTTGCTACAACTTAGGGTTGCATTACCTTGTAGATAATATTGAGTATATAAAAGGAATGTGCCACCACTTTCCTTAATTGGATCCAAACACATTAAATATTCAAATGTAAATGCTAAGAAGTTATATGATAAATGGTGATGGTTTGAATAATTTTTTTTAATGGCCAACATGATTTATGGTTTGATTTGTTCAAAATAAGATGATTATCTTTTACATTTTTAAAAGGAATGATATAGCGTAGGCTAGCGACATTTGGGATTTTTAGCGCAACGAGCTTTCATATGTAATAAAGGGAAGTAGCTTTTTAACAATAACCTGGGAGGGTTCATCCATTTTAATTTGTACAGAATATAAGGAGACCATGGTCAAGTCCCAACAAGTAGGTTTGGCTGTAATTAATTGCCATCTTCCTCCTCTAGCAAAGGCGGTAGACAGTCAAAATGTCGATGTCGAGGTCAAAGCAATGCTGGGAAGTAGGGTTTGAACAATTTCCTAGGAGGGTTTAAAGAAAGAAACAACGGCACAAACAGGGAGCCACAATAGACAAGAAGAGAGAGAGGAGAGGCGAACCCTTGGTCTCTTCCTCCTCTGTGGGGAAGAAGTGGTTACTATGATAGTGAAGGCCCACCCTTTCTTGATGAATCACGAGTCAAGACTGTCACCGTAACTTAGGCAGGCCCCGACTTAGGTAAAGCGATGGGTAGAGGAATCCCCATGGTGCCCCTTGTTCAAGTGCAGCCAGGCTTAACTGGTCCCACCAGAGGAGTTGTAAGCCCTTCACTAGGCATGATGAAACCCCAGATCTCAAGGCCTCCTATTTCGCAGGTTTCGACGCCCCTTATGACTTACTCTACCCCAATGCCAATGCATCCTCTTGGCCCTCCACCACCATTTTCATCACAGGGAGGTCCTCTAGGCCATCCTAGGATTATGCGTCCTCCTCCACCAAAGCTTGGAATGCCCCCTCCTCCACTCAGTGGTGATGCCCCTCCTATGTACGTTGCTCCTCCTCATATGCAGCCGAGACCTGACATGCCGCATCTGCCACCTGGTTAGCAGTAGTAGCAATAAAAACCACCTCCTAGACATCAGTAGCAGCAGCTATCAATTGAATCATGTATTTTTTTATTTTCCCTACATATTTTTGGTATATGAGAGCGTCTTTTTATGCTTTCCAGAAAGATTGAAAAACTAATTTCACCATTTAAAGTCATGAGTATTTGAATATTTTTCATTCTAATGATAAAATGAGTTAGCATCCCCATCTGGGGAAAGCCCAAATCATCGAAAACATTAAAACTAATAATACTCCTCCAACTTATATTAAATGAAGATAATTTCATGGCAGAAATTAATAGGCAGAGATTTTGTAGAATTTGTAGTTAGCTGAGCTACTACACTTTTTCTTTACTTCGATTAAGCTGATAGTACTGATAATTTTTTTTTAAATCAGGGACCTTTTGCAAGAGTCATTTTTATTTGTATAGAACGTTCACAAAAGCATCTTATTCTAGCCTTACATACTTTATTGTATTTGATATTAGGTGTATTCCTTATTAATCACCATATTCCATGCTGAAATGCTAAAAAATATTTCCTTGATTGAATATTTGTACATATACATTTTATTCTGTTTATGAAATAATAGGTTTTAAAACCATTTCACTGTGCGGTTACCATATTATATACAATTTTTGGCATAAAATGTTTTCTTTAATTATTAATATAATTGTTGTGTGTGGAGCCTGATTATCTTGTTTATTTTGTATCATAGCGTTGGACCCCTGTACCTTAATGGGGGCAGCAACACCGCCCGTAATTAAACGCTGCCTCGGGGGTCCAGGGGTGGCGGCTGCGACTTTATTGAGCCCCCCTCTAGTGGGGGGTTTCAGGGGTAGCGCCCCCGAAGCTAAAAACAAATGTAAAATTGCCTTGTAAAAGTATAGTAATTTCTAGTCAATCTGGGCCGTTCATTAGGCAGATGATCTGACGATAGAAGTTATCTTTAGTTTAGGGTTTTTTTCCCTAGAAGGAAACCCCTCGCTTGTATGAGGGTATTGTATTGCGGCTGTGTATTGTATGTGTATTCTCGGAGTGAGAAATAGGTATGGAGACTGTGAGAGAGAATAGAGGATATTACAGTGGATCTTCTGTAGGTTGTGTCTCTTCATTTTACTGGATAATAGAAAGGAAGGACTCGTTGTTCGGGGTGGACGTAGCCCAAGCTGGGTGAACCATGTATATCTGTGTCTCTCTGGTTTATGTGTTTTGTGTGCTTGTGTCTTCCACATATTTTATGTGTTTCATTGCTCTGTAATATTTAATTTTCTAACAAATGGTATCAGAGCCGAAGGTCTATTTGGCTGATAAACTTGCAGGAAAGAAGGGTTCCTAGTTCGAGTGGGAGTAATAGTAGAAGATGGTAAGTCTAGGGTCGAGAAATTTAATGGCCAAAACTTCCCGTTGTGGAAGATGCAGATGGAAGATTATATGTATCAGAAATATCTGTACCTACCATTGAGCGGAAAAAAGAAGAAGCTGACGACTATGACATACGCAGAATGGGATATTCTTGATATAAAGGCACTCATAAAAGTATGGTTGTGCCTCGTGGCGTTGGTAGCCTTCAATATTTCGAAGGAAACAATAACAAAGGGTTTGATTAAGGCGTTGGAAAAATTATATGAAAAACCCTCAGCCTCAAACAAGGTATTTCTCATGAAACGTTTATTTAATATGAAGATGTTGGAAGGTGGATCTGTTGCAGACCATTTAAATGATTTTAATACAGTTACCAGTAAGTTCTGTAGGGGTAAAATTTGATGATGAAGTTAGGGCTCTTTTATTTCTATGCTCATTGCCAGAAATTTGGAATGGTTTAGTTATGGCCATTAGTAAATCTGTCTCTGGATCTAGTACTTTAAAGTTTGATGATGTTGTCGGTGCTATCCTTAGTGAGGAAATGCGATGGAAAAGCTCTCGTGAGACATCCCGTAATGCTTTGAGTGCAAAGTCTATGGAAAGAAGAATGGAAAGAGGAAAGAGCTCAAGATATCACAGTAAATCAAGGAAAGGCAGATCCAAGTCTAGATTGGGGATAGTGTGCTAGAAATGCAGAAAGAAAGGACACGTAAAGAAAGACTATAGATCTTGGAAGGGGAAAGAAGGAGACGCACAGTAAGAAAAAAATCATGAAGAAAATGTGACAGGTGATGTGTTACAAGATGCTTTGATTCTTTCTTCCGAAAATGTTACTGATTCTTTGGTTGTAGATTCAAGGGCCTCATTCCATGCCACACCTGATAAGAGATATTTTCATGACTATGTTCAAGGATATTTTGGACAAGTTCATTTGGGTGATGGTAAACCCTGTAAATTTTTTGGAATGGGTAAGGTTCTTGTAAAACAAAAGAATGGAAACCAATGGCTATTAAAGGAGGTAAGGTATGTTCTAGATCTGAAGAAAAATCTGATTTCAACAGGGCAGTTAGGCAGTGAAGGTTGTGTGACAACTTTCATAGATAAAACTTGGAAGGTCACCAAAGGAGCGCTGGTAATAGCAAAAGGCGAAAAGGTTTGTACATTGTATTTATGCAATGGTATTTATAACTCTGTTAATTATTTAACTTCCAAAGGAGCAGATGCAGCATTATGGCATCATAGGCTCGGACACATGAGTGAGAAGGGGATGAAGATTCTTCACTCAAGAAATTTGTTGCTGGGTTTGAAGAATGTTGATTTGGATTTATGTGAGAATTGCATTTATGGAAAACATAAGAGAGTCAGATTTCTCAGAGTTGGGAAAGAAAATAAGAGCGAAAAATTAGAGCTTGTGCATATAGATGTATGGAGACCCACTCAGGTATCATATCTTGGTGGCTCTTGTTATTATGTTACTTTTATTGATGATGCAACTAGAAAAACTTGGATTTATTGTATTCAGAATAAATGTGATATTTTTGATACTTTCAAGAAATGGAAAGCTTTGGTTGATATTGAGACAGGAAAGAAGTTGAAGTGTCTCAAATCAGACAATGGAGGTGAATATTGCGACAAAGAGTTTGATAGGTACCGTTCAGAGCATGTAATTCGCAGAGAGAATATAGTTCCAAGAACACCACAAGAAAATGGTGTGTCAGAAAAGATGAACAGAACAATCATGGAGCGTGCAAGGTGCATGAGATTGCATGCAGGATTGCCTTTACAATTCTAGGCAGATGCTGTAGATACTGTTGTTTATCTAATAAATAGAGGGCCTTCAAGTTCCTTGGATGGTGGTATTATAGAGGAAGAATGGACATGTAAAAAAGGTAAACTACTCTTTTTTAAAGCCTTTTGGTTGTGAGGCCTTTGTCCATATTAATAAAGAAAATAGAACAAAGCTTGAGGAAAAATCAAAGAAATGTACCTTTATTGGATATGGTGTTAATGATTTTGGTTATCGCTTATATGATTATGAAAATCACAAAATAATTAGGAGCAGAGATGTAATATTCAATGAAAAGGTATTGTATAAGAATCAGCTATAGGAAAAGAAACAGGAAAAAGAAAAAAAATAATACACAGTTCTTGATGAGATCACAGAAAAGGTAAAGGTGCCTGAAAATAATAATAATCAATATCCACTACAACAGCAACCACCACAACAACAACGTGCACCTCAAACACCTAAAAGTGGTGTTAGAAGATCTACCAAGATAAGTAGACCCCCTGAATGATACTCTCCTTCATTATATTATTTATTTTTGACTGATTCTGGTGAACCTGAATGTTATGAAGAAGCAATGCGGGTTGAAAGCAGGAAGAAGTGGGAGCTAGCAATGGAAGAAGAGATGGACTCCTTAATGCATAACCAAACTTGGGACTTAGTCAGGTTGCCCGCAGGTAAAACTACATTGTAGAATAAATGGGTTTACAGGCTGAAGGAAAAATATGGAGGAAAACAGAAGTACAAAGCTAGACTTGTGGTGAAGGGGTTTTCAAAGAAGAAAGGTATTGATTTTGATGAAATATTTTCTCTTGTTGTTAATATGACTTCAATCGGAACTATTTTAAGTCTTGTAGCAGTGGAAGATTTACATCTTGAACAGTTAGATTTAAAGACAACATTTCTCCATGGAGATTTGGAGGAAGAGATCTATATGCAACAACTAGAAGGATATGAGGTCAAAGGGAAAGGAAAATTAGTGTGCAGGTTAAAGAAGAGATTGTATGGCTTAAAATAGGCTCCAAGGCAGTGGTATCTAAAATTTGACAAGTTTATGTCTAAACAAGGTTATACTAGATGTCACTCTGATCATTGTGTTTATCTAAAAAGGAAAAATGATGGCAGATATATTATATTGTTATTGTATGTAGATGACATGCTTGTTGGAGGGTCTAACATGCAGGAAATAAATGTGCTCAAAAGAAAATTGGAAAATTCATTTGCAATGAAGGATTTGGGAGCTGCAGAAAAAATCCTTGGTATGAGAATAACTAGAGACATGAAAAATCACAAATTAACACTGTCTCAGAATGAGTACATACAAAAGGTGTTGAAAATATTTAATATGTAACCTTTTGCTAGCCATTTAAAACTTAGTAAGGAGATGTGCCCCAAGACCCAAGAAGAAATGGACTATATGTCTAAAGTTCCATACACATCAGCAGTTGGAAGCTTAATGTATCAATGGTCTGCACAAGGCCTGATATTACACATGCAGTGGGAGTTTTAAGTAGGTACATGAAAAATCTAGGAAAAGAAAATTGGATGGCAGTAAATGGATTCTCAGATATTTGAGAGGTACCAAAAATCAAGCATTATGCTTTGGTGGTTCAAACATTTCTCTACAGGGATATGTTGATGCAGATATGGAAAGTGAAAGAGATAACAGGAGGAGCACTACAGGATATGTATTTACTGTAGGTGGGACAGCTATCAGTTGGGTTTCAAAAATCCAAAATGCTGTTGCACTTTCAACAATAGAAGAAAAGTATGTTGCTGCTACAGAGGCTAGTAAAGAAATTATTTGGTTACAAAGGTTTATGGATGAATTGGGTAAGAAGCATGATATGGGCACATTATACAGTGATAGCCAAAGTTCCATTCATCTTGCAAAGAAATAAACATTTCATTTCCAGGACTAAACACATACAACTCAATTACCATTTCATACGATCATTATTGGAAGATGGACAGTTGAAGCTGGAAAAGATACACACTAGCCAGAATCTCGTAGATATGCTAACAAAAGTTGTAAATAGGGAGAAACTAAGAATATGCTCAGTTTAAATTGGTCTTCAAGGATGACGATGAAGATGAGAAGCAACCAGGTCCAAAGAGGAGTCATTGTCCAGCAAATGAAGTAGCGGTGGAGTTGCTACAATCAGTCTCCAAGTGGGACAATAATGTACAGACAAGGCATTTTCTTACAAAAGTAGGGTGTTGTGTGGTGCTCACCACAAGCTTAGGTATACCATGCAAAATATTCCTTAATAACTGCCATAACTACCTAAGAGCGTAGAAGTTAACAAAACCCCCACCTGGGCATATCCAATAACACTAAGATTCCAAAATGTCCAGCTGGAACTTAACCATTAAAGGTGATAAAGTCTTGCCTTATGGTATGAAAATAAATAAACACATTTTTCAAATCCTAAAGGACTTGTTGCTGGGTTGAGACCTTCATCATGAGAGTTTTTGTTTTCCTTGGAAGTGGGCCTCCAACCATTATTGGTTGATTCAACATTAGTTATAGCAGACCATTGCCCATCATTTGTGACTTGTCTATTTCTGCAACATCACCAATCACCCACTAGGGCATATTACTATCTTTCTAACCCGAACTTTGAAAATTTACCTTGATTCTTCTCTATTTTACTTGTTCGATGCACAATATTATGCAATGCATCCTATTCTTAACCTTTGCAGAATAGATAATTCATAAACATGTAATCTACAAAAAAACACAATATAACATAACGTTTATCTTTGAGAAATGACACCAATTGGCTTCAAAACTAGATGTTCCGCTCAACAATAGACTATGCTACTCATATCTCTTAGTAGTGGGTCATCCCCGAGTTGTGGTCAAGACTCTATCGGGGTAAAAGACTACCTAAGCCAACTATGTTCCATAGCTACACCAATATGGTAGCAGACCACGGTACTTGATTCCAACCTCTTCCAACCGACTTTCTCTAATCCCTCATTTTCCTTCACAACCCACGATATTGCACTCCTTCCTTTGCACTCGTAGTCCATTAGGTTGTGGCACTACAATCAAAGGTTTCCAACTCAGAGTGGCTAGGGATGTTCCAAATGCCCATGGCTTCTGGGAGTTAAAAATCCACCACACCCAAATCCACCTAGGATTGATAAGGTATGAAATTCACTTCGTCATACAACATTGGCTAGAGTTGCAGAGAAACATCAGGGTGGAGATAGAACTTTGGATCCCCTGAGACAAGTAAGGGTGGGGATGTATATCTTTGGTGGGAGGAAAATTGTGAAACATATCCCTATGCACATCTTGAGGTGTATCAATAACTATGATACCCATAACTTATTCAATACAACACTCTGCAAAATAGGGTTACAAAATGGCAATCATTGCCTAAAATTTAGGACATACTGAAGCCATAGGCAAGCATGGATTACATTATATATTTCACCATTGTGGCAGAAATTGCAGTCGTGACAATGTTGTACATTTAGGTATGGGTTTGTGATCTTCAATGTTGTTGTACACACACACACACACACACACTATATATATATATATATATATATATATATATATTAAAGGTGCCTCCGTAGGATGAATGACCTACATAGGAGACATCAGACTTGTATGTTATATTTTCATAATAGAATGATGCGCTTTGTGTGATTTTATATGATGTCATGGTAGAGCATGGTCCAATTTCAATATTACACCTGGGTAGTAACATAGAATAATATATGAATAGACATTGTTTGTATTTTCATAGGCCTAGTGGCACAACCATAATTAATACAAATCCTTAGTATATTAACATGAACTAATTATATCCCATTTTACAATTAGAACTTAAGGTTATAAATATGGTCTTTTTCTTTAAGCGCTTTGTGCATAACAACTACATAACACTTTAGTCTATTACTTCATGCTTATAGTTGGGTGAAGAATTCCATTTTTGCATTGAGTGCTAGTATGAGGAACACTGGAAGGGTATAAAAGAGATAACTAATGTTCTTGAAAGTGCCTCTAAGGGTTTCTATTACATGTAGATAAATCCCAGGATTTATGCACATCTAGAGTGATATTATTTATGCACAATATTAGTTATATTAATTGTAGCTACAAATCCTTAGTATATTAACATGAACTAATTATATCCCATTTTACACTTAGAAATTAAGGTTATAAATAGGGTCTTGTGCTTTAAGCGCTTTTTGCATAAAAACTACATAACACTTTAGTATATTACTTCACGCTTATATTTGGGTGAATAATTCCCTTGTTGCATTGAGTGCTAGTATGAGGAACACTGGAAGGCCATAAAAGAGATAATTGATGTTCTTGAAAGTGCCTCTAATGGTTTCTATTACATGTAGATAAATCCCAGGATTTATGCACATCTAGAGTGATATTATTTATGCACATTATTAGTTATATTAATTGTAGCTCGCTTTAGCTCTATTCCTGATGTAGCGTTAATTAATGGTGGCCTACGATAACTTTGTCTGTGTTAGTTCATTGTATAAGCCTGGTAGACATTACTACTATTCAAAGCATTCATTTTTATATGACTTATCTTATAACTACACAGCCTCTAGTTTTCTAATACATATGTATACAATCGAGAAGTGATGCTCATTAGAATTCCCTCGTAGAAAATAAAAGAAACCTAAGATAGTATGAAATACTTGTAGCTTCCTAATTATGTAGCCATCATGTGATATTGTTATGCATTACGTTGTTAGAATCATTTATACAAATTGATAATAAATGAAAATAGGCTATCCCAGTTGGGCATGATGTCAAGGTGTTTCCATGGTGTATTCATGCTTGGGCTTAACATTAAACACGGTGTATTTTTTAATGGACATAATATTATAAATAATAGACACGTATTATTTCCAGAGGTATCCTTTATGGATATACCTGATATTGTTATTTACCTTAGTAAAGGGTACAAGGTGATGTTATCAAATATTTTTAGTTATGTTTTATTTTTGGGAAGTTTGTTGCTATAAAAGAAAGCAAATGGAGTCATCTTTTAATGATTGGGAAGTTTTCCTTGATACAACATCAAATAAATGGGGTTGTGTTTTAATTATTTGGCAGTGTGTCTTGCTACAGTAGCAAGGAAATGGTGCCATGTTTTAATTACTGGGAATTATATCTTTCTACAGTAACAAGGAAATGGCCATCGTTAAACTTTACATCTAGTGGCTCAACACTATTACCATCACCAACTTATTTCCTATTGACCACCAAACTAGTGGACTTATCCAAATTTGGTGTTTGTGTTAACCAACTGAAACTAGTTGTGCATTTTTCCTTTAAAATTTTTCAAAAGATAGTTGAGTCATGGAGTCTTATACACTATAATGGTAGCATAAGACTAATTGGTATAATTTGTGTGATTTTCATATATAGTTGGTCTTTATATGAGATATTTACATCACTTGAGTGTGTAACCATGCTAAGCACTAGTACAAAGACATTTCATTCTTGATATGGTAAGATTCTTGGACATGTTAATTCCTTTGTGACTTTGCATTTCCATGGTGCTTTTGATGTTTATTTCATAAGGAAAGCTTTATGGATGGTAGATCATAATAGGAATGTAAATTATGTGTACACTCGGATATGAGATTAAGATTGTTATGTTATTGGCTTTGTTCTATCATAATAACTCTCTTGTATGTACTACAAGAGTAATCACCCTATTTAATGTTTTATAATTGGGTATACACTTGATGATCCTTCCCACATGCACCATGTATTAAATGAATGCAGGTAGAGCAACGTATAGAGGCCTCCCTTTAAGGCACAAAATAGGACTTCTTTAGAGGTAGTAGTATGAAACGATAGTTGTAGGTTTCGTTTCCCACTTTACAATCCTCTTGTGATGATTTCCATGGAGGAATTTTAAGAATAGACTTCCAGTATTGTAAATGCAATCGACGAGATTCCTGTAAATGAATTCATCCTTTTTTAACCTTATTTACAATTATGGGAGATTGTATTTATCTTGGGGATGCTTGGCCAATTTTTCCTTCTTGTTGCAAAACTAATCCAAATTCTCTCTTCTTGCTAGAGATGATTAATGTTTATTTCTTTCAAAAAAAAATTGGATTAAAATTGTGTTGTGAGTCTCCAAGTATTTGAGATAAATTTGCCTATGTTTGGAGGACAGTCTTTGAAATTTTTATTGATTTCTCACTATACAAAGCTGCCAGCAAATAAAGGATGGAAAAATTTCCAAAAATCATTTTATAGAGTGCTTTTTCTTAGTGAATAAGGATACTTTATTTTCCAGGTAGTGAATAATTCATTAAAGAGGCTTAACAAATTCAAATTAGTTTCCAAAGGACTCACTAGCAGGTTTATAATTGGGTATACACTTGATGAACCTTCCCACATGCACCATGTATTAAATGAATGCAGGTATAGTAACATATAAAGGCCTCCCTTTAAGGCACAAAATAGGACTTCTTTATAGGTAGCAATATGAAATGATAGTTGTAGGTTTCATTTCCCTCTTTACAATCCTCTTGTGTTGATTTCCTTGGAGGAATTTCAAGCATAGGCTTCCAGTCTTGTAAATTCAATTGACGGGATTCTTGTAAATGAATTCATCCTTTTTTAACCTTATTTTCCAATTATGGGAGACTGTCTTTATCTTGGGGATGTTTGGCCAGTTTTTCCTTCTTATTGCAAAAATAATCCAGATTCTCTCTTCTTGCTAGAGATGATTAATGTTTATTTCTTTCAAACCTTTTTTGGATAAAATTTGTGCTGTGAGTCCCCAAGTCTTTGAGATATATTTGCCTATGTTTGGAGGAAAGTCTTTGAAAATTTGTTGATTTCTCGCTAACCTAAGCTTCCAGCAAAGGAAGGATGGAAAACTTTCCCAAAATTGTTTTATAGAGTGCTTTTTATTAGTGAATAAGGATACTTTCTTTTCCAGGTAGTGAATATGTCATTAAAGGGGCTTGAAAAATTCAAATCCGTTTCCAAAGGGCTCACTAGCAGGTTTATAATTGGGTATACACTTGATGACCCTTACCACGTGCACCATGTATTAAATGAATGTAGGTATAGAAACGTATAGAGGCCTCCATTTAAGGCACAAAATGGGACTTCTTTAGAGGTAGTAGTATGAAATGATAGTTATAGGTTTCATTCCCTCTTTAAAATCCTCTTGTGTTGATTCCCCTTGGAGGAATTTCAAGCATATCCTTCCAGTCTTGTAAATGCAACCGACGGGTTTCAAATCTATAGAACACATCTAATAGAAAAATGATGTTAGGCGCAACCTCAACAAAAGGGTGCTGGAAAAATAACATAAGAATGGTCAAAACTAAGACATTCAAGGAATAGTGGATCACCCAAACATAAAGAGGAACAAAAAAAATCACAATTACACATGGGGGTATGTGTTACAGAACATTTTGTCACTGTCCCTGCAATCCCCATATTGAAAATTGGAGGCTCATTTCTGTGACCAAAATAAAGTGTCATGCCTTGCAAAGACCTTCATTGCATCCCTTACCATGAGTAAAACATTCCTTCTGTTGACAACTTCCTGAATAGACCATCAGAAACACCTATTTTTTCCTTGGCACTAGTAGACCATTATGCCCTCGTGTCGATTGGGAAATTAACACTGGGCCCTGTGCCCATTGGCATTCTGTCTCAGTGAGATACTTGTGCCAACCTGTTTATGGAATGTTTTTTAAAAATAGATGCAAAGTTTCCATCATAACAAACTTTGTGGGTGAGTCGTCTGGAGTGGTTCGAATGAATAGCCACGACCTTCCTCATTTGGCCTCTTGTTTCCACCTTTTGGGGAAACCTCAAAAGGGATAAGGCCTCCCTTCCACTATTGTAGGGATCCCAACTTCCTCCTCTCCCTCTATAAATACAACCATCTTCCGTTGATGTGCTAGCTGAACTGAACATATTATAACTAAACACTGAAAATATTTCTGTACATTTTGTTAGAAAAGATAGAATGGAAGAGACCCCCATTGAGAGAGCTTTGACTTGTGTCTTCATCCCGTACGAATTCCCCGATGATCCATCGAGACACGCTTCGACTGAACCCCACTGAAGGAGGCTGCGACATCAAGGCTCTAGTTGTAACTCTTTCTTCTATTAATACATATACATGACTATTGTCTAGTTCCCATCTTGCGTTATGTGTTTTATTTGATGCAATATGCTTAACCCTCCTTGAGTGGTTAGTTGATTATGAAGAGATCATCGTTTCATATGCTGCTCTTGTTTGCTAATCTTCGTGTAGGTATCTGAGCATTGTAGCAGAAGGATTGTGATCCATCAAAGCAGATATCAAGAGACCATCACCACCATAGCTATGACAACGTTGGACTCTAGGTAGGTCGATCTACCCTATCCTTTTCATTCATTAACTAAGGAACCTACACTTTAGCTTGTCCCTTTGTTACTAGACCCACTTTAGGGATAGAGGGATAATCTCTATCCGCAGAGAGGATTTACCTACATAACAAATTGGCGACTCCACTAAGGATCAGTGTGAGTTTGTCGTTTCGCCCTTGTCAAGTCAAATTCTGTTGTTTACTTGCTTTTCTGTCTTTTCTGATTTTCTTGAGTGTTTAGAATCCTATTGTTCAGCTCCAAAGTGTCAAGATTGACCTCTGGTCACTGGTTTTCCCATTCTCCCATATATATTCTCCTTGGCATGCTTTTTGTTTGAACAGTTGTGCCAATTGGCGCATTTTTTCTTTTGTTGCAGTAGCGCCAACCCCTATTTGGAATGGATTACTGCCTTATAGTCACGCCAAACCCTATAGAGTTTGGTTTGACCTCCCTATTGAGTTTTTGGTTAGTTGTGCTTGACTATGGTCTGTTTTTGGTTTGAAATTGGTATTTTTCGAGTTTTTTTGACTATTTTAGGCTTTCTCTTCTCAGCTGTTTTTCTATTTTCCTATCAGTGCAGTTCGTAGCCCTAGGGTTCTAGGTGTCTTTCGCTCACTGAGCCTTCTGGTTGAAGGTCGAGTCTTTTGGTTTTTTGTCAATTCAATTCCTTGATCAGTTGCCTGAGTCTTTCTTGATCCTTTGATTTTTGGTTTTTTGAACGATTATATTGTGTTCGTTTGACTCTCCATTATTTTTTTTTCGAGCATAGATTAAATTGCTCGTTTTGGGTTGTTTAGAAGGCTTTCAATTTCCTTGAAAGAGAGTGTCATTGGTCTGAGTGATTTTTATGTTTGTATTTCTTTGATTGAATCATTCATTTTAGCTCTCTACATTCGCAATACTCAAAAATAGTGATTCCTTTGTTTTTTAATGTAATCAGTGCATTGTGTTCTTCATCTCATTGAAAAATTAAAAATATTGCATCCTTTCATTTGCATCGGAAATGAAAAATTCTTTCGCATAACTACCGCTTGCATCTAAGAAAGAGTTATTGTTTCTCTTTTGATTGTATTAGATGCATTAGGAGACTTCTTCATATGCTTTATATGTTTTATTCTTTCTTAAATATCTCTATCCTTTTCATAGTTAGCATTCATTGAATGGAAAATGGTGTTCTATTGTATATAACTTGCATTTAGGGAATTCGAGATCACAATTCGGTAGGGCCTTGAAACTGAAACGCTAATTCAAGATAAAATTTAAAATCAATTGAATTAAAATAAGGAAACATTGGAACCTAACACAAACATTTTTAGTGGTCTAGGCTAGAGACGTGTTCCGGTATCTAAAAACTAGTAGTTGTCGTTTGCCTTCTGGCTTTAGACAGTGCTAGTACAGATTTGTGCTCCCTGTAACGTCGAGTGTATAAAGGGAGACCCCATTAGGTTCAAATCCTTTATCCATAGGAAGCCGAGTCTGCCACCTTGTAACCGTGATACATCGAACACAACATTCATGGAGACTACCTACACATACGTTAAGTCCTTGGTCATTTCTCTTTCATTTGATCACCAAGGTGTATATGGTAGTTCACGGAAACTTGGTACATCCTTTTTCTTATATTACCTGAGTAGTCATTTCTATATTTTCGTGACTCCTTAAAAAAATAAGAGATCATCGAGCACTTGTCCTTTCACACTCGTTTAAAATTGAAAGTGACTAGAGTCATCTTTTGTCTGTTTCTCGACTCTTAAAACATGAAAAAACAAAGTCTGGTTTCAATGTCGTAAAATTAATTACCCACGATCACATGCTCGTTAAAAGTTTGTTGCTTGGCTTGTTTGTGTTTTTCCTTAGACTTTGATCTTGAAGCCCTTGATTTTTTACCTTTTTTTCCTTCCTATGTTGAAATACTGTCACAGTGGCAGAACGACCAGTTTCGTCATCTTCTTCACTGGTGCCTAGTGGGAGTTCTTTTCTTGAAATTTGTTTTGAAACCCCTTAGTCCACTAGGTCTGCTGAGTTTTCATAGCCTATCCTTGTGACTACATTGCCTCTTGCTACCCGATATCCCCTTAAAGAGTCAGTTGAGTCAAGTTGGCCTCCTCCAAGTGCTTGGTCTGGTTTTGGGGATGAGGGAGAATTCCCTCTGCTTACTTCAGGATCGCCATTTTTAGCTGTTGCTTTACCTCCTAGCCCTTGTAGTCTTTTCGAAGATCTTATAACTTCATAAGACATGGATTATTTGAGTCCTGTCAGTAGTGGAGAAATGATTGTGTCCATAGGAGAATACCAGCTTTTCCCTGAAGATATTTCGTATGTCTCTGATCAATATTCCCTTCCATTGATGTCACTTCCACCTGATTATCGGACTTTGAGTCAGATCATTTCTGGTGTTGCATCCATAACATTCTCCATTACTTCGACTCCTCCAAGGAGTTTGGTCCTTCCTTCATTAGGACTGTCACTGTCCACATCCAGTTCGTCAGTCATTGTTACATCTCTCCCAATCCAACCTATTTTTTTGTGGCTTCGTTTACACCAGTTGTTACACATCAGTTGTCCAGATCTTCTGCTGTTCTTAGGTCCATCTCCATTGATCCTATGTTCCCGGTTAGGCCCGCTGCGAGTGGATCACAAACTCACGTAGTAGAAACTCAATCTGCTTCTGCACCGATGGTTTACACTTATACTTTCGATGAACACATGTTGGTTATTCACCGATGGTATGCTCCCTCTCCAGACAATCATCAATAGAACTCTTAGGGCTCTCATCAGCCCCAAGCTCCTGTCAATCCTCCACATCACTATGATGTCTATGCCAACCTCGTTTATTTGCCTCCTGTTGATCCAAATCAGGTTTCTTATCCACCTCTGTCTTATCCTTATCGGACCATCCCTCATCAAGGGCCGGTGATACAAGGACAACCCTCTGGTCTACAGGGACAACCCCTTCAAGGACAACCTTTGATCCAATAGGGACAAGCTTATGGTCTGTAAGGGAAACCTTTATAGGGTCAATCTTGGGTCTAGCAACCCTATGGTCCTTCCTATCAACCTTAGTATCAATATCAACAAGGAAAATCTTACATTCCTGGGGGGAAAATCTATCCGTCACAGGGAAAACCTCTTGCACAATAACAACATCCATACGTTCAGTATGGCCAAAACTTTGCACAACAAGGACAACCCTATTCTGGGTCAAACTGGTCATTAGGGAAAACCTGGTCCATCACAACCATCAGGCCAACCTCTCCACAAGGGTAGCCTAGTGGCCCTCAGTATCTAGGTCAACCTGCTCTGCAGGGGCAACCTCTCCAACCCTAGCATCTGATTCAGTCTGCTCCATCTGTTTAGTAGCTGATTCAACCTACTCAACAACCGATTCAACTAGTTGTTCTTACTCAATAAGGCCAGCCTATTGAGAAGGGCCCTCCTGCTCAACAGGGTCCACCTGCTTAGCAGGGTATGCCTGCTCAACCCCAAGGAACTTATTACCCTCCTCAAGGTCAATATCAGCTGGTATATAGTGTGCCCCAAGGTTTCACTTATTACCCTAAAAGTCAATCCCAGTTGGTGTATAATCAACCTCAAGGAAATGCATACATTCTGCAGCAGAATCCATACATTGATCAACAAGGATGTTGGGCCGTTAATATGCCATTATTATTATCACTTGTGAACGCTTATTCCACCCATTTCTACCATTCTTCATCATGTCATTTATTATAATTTATTATTTAAATCCATTTTATAATGATTTATGCTCTTATGAATGAATATTATTTATTCTTCTTTATTTCTAATAAATTGATGATTATGAATGATTTTATCAATGATAGTTTTAATAAATCAGCTGTAACATTATTCACCATTTTTAGCCTCCAAGGTAATTTCCAGATTGAAGATTTGATCATTAAAAGTGCCAACTCAGAAATGCGCTGGAATAAGGAGTGACAATTTTTCGGTTGAGATTCTGAGCAAATGAAGATGAATCTGGAAAATCCGAAACATGGGTTTTGTTCAGAACAGACCCAATTAACTTTATTAAAGAACAGTTTGCCCAAATTCGGCTCGTACTGAGAGAAACGCAGGGTTCTTTGAGCACGATTTTCTCAGATCTATGATTGCGGCCGTCCTCCAAATCTCAGCTACAAAGCCAAATTCGACTTGCTGTTGTTGAAAGAGGGTGTAAATATATTTTATTGTTGATCAATTGGTTGGAAGAAATTCAATATTATTATTAGAGATCCTATTTGCTATTTAATTTCTCCACCTTCTGATTATAAAAGGAGAAGCATGTATTGTGTATGAGGGGATGGAGAGACTTTTCTTATTGTAATTTGTAGAATTGTGCATCGGCTCTTGTTAAGAGAGTGTGAGCTTTTTGTAAACATTATTAATGCTTGATTAATAAAAGAGTTCATTGTTGTTCCATTTCTCAAGCGCTGGAGTAAAGCACAGCAACGCTTCACCGGTGGTTGAGGGCCCGGCCCTGGTGGAGCGATCTGCTGTTTGTATTTCTATTGGTTTATTTCTGTTGTGTGAAGTTCGTTTATTTATTGAGTTATTGCTAATTGGATCAAATACATAGTCATTGTTATTCCATTCTTTACAAGAAGCATGATTCATGATTCAATTGTTATAAAATGTTGTTTTTCTGTATCTAATTCCAGTTGTTATTCCTTTTGTTTATGAATTACGATAGTTGATTGTTGCGTGGCTGTCGACAGGATTAAAGAGTAGAAATTTAGTTTGCTTGGTTATGAATTGAATTCACTGTTTATTTTACGCTGCTATTCAATTCCTGTTCATTGCTTTTAGATTGTTGTTCCTTTCCAGTTTGCGTTTTAGATTTCATTTCCTTTGAGTTGTTTTCACTTGCTTTGAGATCTCTAAACTATAGAAGGCAGAGCTAATCATTCCAGGTCCCCAGATTTGGTCATCTCACATCGATTTCTAGGGGAAAGAGTTATTACTACCGCATCCCTAATCGATGTCTAGCAAGGTTGCTGTAGTGTAGTCTTTACATTTCTGTCATTTGTAATTAGATTTCTTTTCAAGCAGATTTCTTTTCAAGCACTTATTATTTCTGCATTTGTATTTCTATACTACATCTTCACAAACATTACTCTTGAGTAAATAGCCGCCTCAGACTGAGTACACTCTTGAAACAAAAAGTCGTCCCCGGGTTGACAATTAATGTGAGGTAATTAGGAGTTACAAAGACACCTTTTTATCGCTCCACATTTTGGCGCCGTTGCCGGGGAGAGTGTAGCCATTTCTAAAGAGTAGTGTGAATCTGATGAGTGCCTGCTAGGGAAGAGTTGGATCTTAAAAAAGGAAGGTAAGAACCTACGTGTGGAGCATGTAAAAGCCCTGCTCCACTGTCCGCTTTCCTAACATATTTGTTGTTGCTTTGTTGGGTAGAAATAGATGTTTGAATTTTTGTGTGAGTGACTAGGGAAAAAATAGAAATTTTGAAAAATAAATCACATGATTTCATTCAAGTGGTGATGTAAGCACCACCCATTTCACTAACCGATTGACAGGAACATTTGAAGAAGGAACCTCGAAGAAACACATGAAGAACATCTTATATTATGGTAAGAAATGGCTCACGTTTCTACTTTTGAATTTCCTATCAAAGATCTAGGAGGAGTGACACAAATGCACATAATTCCCCCATCTTTACCAAATTTTCATGGTTTAGCAAATGAAGATCCGGATACATTTTTATTTGAGTTCGAAATACTTTGTAGAGGATATGATTATTGTACTAATGATCAAAGATTGAAAGTGTTTCCTCTTACTCTAAAAGGAGCAGCTCTCCGATGGTTCATGAGCCTAGGTGGGAATTGCATCCAATCATGGGAGGACATGAAGAACATATTCTTGAAGAAGTACCAAGACTGTTGCAAATCCAATGAAGATATTTTCGGTATGATACAAGGGGAAGATGAAAGTTTGGAGGACTATGTAAATCGATTTCATTATAACTTTCAAAAATCAAAGCATAAGCATTTGGAAAAAGAGATCTTAAAAACACTCCTTCTTAAAGGAATCAAAGATGAATTTTTAGAACTCTTAAATCTGATAGGAAAAGGTGATGTTTTTCAGTTATCATATGATGATGTTTGTGAGTTGTGCATAAGGTATTCAAGAGGAATCTTCAAGGCTGGTAAGAACTCTAGAGATGTTGGTTCTTTCTTTTCCCAATCTGCTACAAGAATATGAGACATAAGAGCTGAAATCAAGGTTTTATTTGAAAATTTTAAAGTTGATCTTGTTAGCTCTCTAAATGCAAAATTCGTTGTTTTGCAGGTTCATAAAAATGAAGAATTTGATGAAGTGTTTTTCCCTCATGACCGAAAGGAGCATCCCATAGATACTCACTCTTCCTTATCTAGGATGGAAGTAGCATATCAAAGAGGTAAGGAAGCTGTAACAAGGTCAAAACCATGGAAATCATGGCCTACAGGTATGGTTCAAAACACTTCCTCTCCACTTTCTTACTTGCATAATCCATTATGGAATACTAATGTTTTAGGGCAGCCATGTCAATCTCAATATAACCACCAAACTTATCTACAAGTTTGGCATGGTTCACCTTATGATTGCATGACTACTCTCCCTCATCTTGTAGCACAAGCACATTCTCCATATTCTCCACCAGCTCTTTCACAACATCCTGCTTGCATATCAAATTTATCCACTCAACCCAACCAAACACATCATCACAATGCTCCATTCCATACACAATTTCCTGCTCAACTAATTCCACACACTCACCATAATAAACCAGTACAACATGCTTACAATGTTGATCTACCAAATTTACCCACCCTTCCCACCCATTCTATCTCATATGCGCCATTAGAGAAAACTTACAATGAGATTCAGAATGTTTCAAATTCAAAAATTGTAGAAGCTATGGAAGCAAATGAGGTTTCTTCTAGGTTGCACCAACAAACCATTTTAAAAGCTCAAGAACTTCATGGTATGATGGGAAATCAAGAAAGTAACGGATATATTGAAGATTGGTTTCACTCCATCATGTGTTTGCATCATCACTCTATGCTTCAATAATTTTTGATACCATTTTTTCAAGGGAAGTTGGCTTCTCATACCCTAATTTTCATTAATATGCATTTTTCAAATTTGGGTATGTGTATACATGAAGCCTTATTTCGAAAATGGCTCCACTGGAAGTACTCATATACGTAGTCATATTCATTTTTCAAATCAAAATAGGTTAGTCTAAAACATAAAATAAATAAGGGAATAAATCAATGCATTTTGTTTTTTATGTAAAACTAGTTGTTTTTTTGTTGCAACATGCTATGCAAATCAATATTGGTGATAATTTTTTAATTCATTCATGTATGTAGATGACTTATAATGGAAATAATAGCTCTACAAACACTCATATTCATTTTTTTATCACCAATTTGAAAAAATGCTTGAATATCATTTTTTTGGTTTGCGGGCTTGATAAACTTTCTGGAAAAACAGTCAGGACAGTCATGTTTTGAGGGACCAAAAATGAATATTTTTAAAACCTGTTTCTACCCTAGATAGCCCTTGATGTCTACTTTCTAACCCAATTTGAATCAGTCAATTTGGATTTGAAACGAAAAAGTTAGAACCAAAACATTGACCGGATGTCTAATGGGCAGCTCAGGAACAGAGTTGGGACAGTCAGTTTTTGGAGGCCTAAATGAATGAATTTTTAAAACCTGTTTCTATGGTAGATTCCCCTATGAATCTAGTTTCCAATGAAATTGGAATCACTCATTTTTGATATCGTATGGGGAAGTTATGATCAAAATACTGACTGTCTATCGTAAATCAGCACCCTTAAAACTCTGTTTTTCCGGCTGTTCCTTACAGTATTTGACCTATCAATTCTTCTTGTCTTCAAAACCTGTTTCTATTGGAGATAAATAAATGAATCTACTTTCATTTCCAATTTGAATCATTCGAATCCGACATCAAACGAAAAATTTATGCTTGAAATACCAACTGTTGGTTTGTGCTGGAAAATCGAAAATGACTCTATTATGCAGGTTGTTCTAAGCATGTTTAACATACCATTACATGTAATTTTTAAAACCTGTTTCTAATGGAGATATTCTTTTGAATTAGCTCTCATTTGGCTTTGGAATCACTCAATTTGGACGAAAAACAAATAAGTTGTGACTAAAATACTGCAGGTTAGCATGATTGGCCACTGCTCTCCCGCAGGTAACAAATAAATTTTACTTTGTTATTTTCTCTGTGGATTTGTTCTATAGAGTAACTACTTGTTAGTTTTTTGCATAATTCTTGGATTAGGGGAGCCCGCGCACCTCTCTTTCTCCATGATTTAATGTTTTCTTGCAGGTAGACACTCGTTTTTGCAGGTCTTGGGAAAATAAAGAAGGTCAATTTATGGACGAGTGATTTTTGAAAGAAATTTTATGAAACAAAGGAATTTCATCTAACTCATTACCCAACGGATTCGTAATAGAAGAAATGAAGAATTGATTTCAATTTGATGATTCATGTCTTATCACTACTGCCAAAACATTTTTCAAAGAGATCATTTTTTTGACATAACATCATAGCTGTTGTAACTTAATTTATTTATTTACATACTGTTTTTGTTGTTTTTTTTTTCTAATTTCTCTTATATTTTGTGTTTCAGGTGTTGCTTCATTCAAAGTGTAACTCATCCTCAGCATCAATGCCGTGAACAGCTAATTTGTTTTTTTGCATGTCCTACAAGGAACAACACTTTTTTTTGAGTGTTTTTGCTGTTCCTTCAAAGAAGCAACACTTTGGGAGCAACCCTTCCTTCCTCTTGTGGGATTATTCCTAGTTCATCTCAACCACATTTTACTGATTCCCTTTCATGGCATGAAGTACACTACTTTTATGAGGACAAGAATTATGGATTCTATTGAGGCAAGTTAATATCATTCATGTTATGATCTTTAACAGGACAGCTCCTTGATGATAGATTATTTTCAAAAGGGACACAATTATTTATATACTACTTTACTGCATTGTTTTTTGTTGAACATGATATTGATTGATCATCTTAATACCATGCTGGTTCCACCCTTCTGGATTATAATCTTCTCTGTCTGTAATAAATGAGATTATGGGTATATTTTTCTATTGACATGTTCAACTTCTTCCACCATCCTTGCTCTTAAGGAGTACTGAGCCTCCCTCTTTTTATCATAAAATTGTGTAATAACAACAAAATTTTGTTCATAGATGGAGGATAGGGGGTCTCATTACGAGCCAGCCTACCATGTTCATAAGGCTGTAACAAAGTGACATTCCCATTATGGCCACCACACCGGGGTTATGATCCATTGGATAGCCCAATTATCCTTGGAACAGGAGGTCTCATCACGAGCCGGCCTGATCACTTTTGCTACATCCCAGTGAATGGCAGTGTGGTTATCTGGTTACCACGCCAGCACACTGATCTCTTCTGTAGAACAACACTGTAACTCTCCATTTATAAATTGAGGATCCTGGCTCATATGGGTTAAAAAACAACCCTGCCGAGGCTATGGACGCCTGCTGGCAGCAGCGGCTCTGCTTATGGTATTGAAGTTATATCTTATCGTCAATTATTATTATAATACCATTTTCTTATCAGAGAAGTTATTTCCTTACTTTTTTCCCTATTTTGAACCTTTATGCATGAGAAATTGTTTTATGATCAATCACATCATTTTCAGCTAGCATACTATCAGTAAAGCATCTTTTTGGCATATTGTTGTTCTTTTTCTCTTTTTCATCACCTATCATCAATTCAAAGCGTCCTATCTCTTATTCATAACTATCTTTACACACTCTGCTCTCATTATAATCATAACTCTCGTTGTCTTATCATTGATATGTGTACTCTGTTTCATTCACTGCTATATTGTTCATTCCCTTGCCTTGCCATCAACACAACACCTCTCATATGCTTTATGGTCATGGAATTCCTTTTCCAATTGGAGGGGGGAATGTATGCATTATGGGATTGCATGCGATATGATTACTGCACTCTGCTATCACTTGTTGATTTGCCAAAATATTAATATTGCATGTATACATAAGTTTTTCTGATTGAAATTTTTGCATGCATCTTATCTATTGCTTACACTATGGATTCGAGAACATTGTATGCCAAATAGTGCTTTGTTTGCAGGAAAACAACAAGTATGGGCAGAATTCTATTCATAGCATGACCACACTATTGCACTTAACAGAAGAGGCTCACGCACGTGAACAATTCTTCGGACATGATGTGCTTACCTGGATTCCACCTTTTGTATCACTTTCAGCACCAACTCTGCCTACATCAGCTTCAACAAATGCCAGTCCATATATGTCATTCCACATTTTTCTTTTTGGAGGTAAAACTTGAGGTAAAATAGCATAATTTTCTGATTTATTACGAATTTAGGAGAATTTCATAAAAATCCATTTTGAGCATCATTTATCATCCTTCAGTCCACATCTATACCACTCCCTATTTTTCAGCAGCATATCATTTTCGAGTATGGGGGAGTGTTCCTTTCCTTCATTTCTTTCTTATGACCATGTCATCCATATTCTTTATCATCCATTGTTATTCTTATTCATTCTCAACACCTCCATTATTCCATGTTGTTTTACACCAAGCATAGAATTCAACAGCTGGTAGCAACCACCTCTATTTGTTTTCTAGCATCGCATGAGGGCATGCTAATTTTTGAGAGTGTGGGGGTATGAATTGATACGCATGATGGATGTTTTCTATTTTCTTTCTCATTTAAGGCATACAATTTCAGTGTAGAAATTGATTTCCATAATATTTTTTAAACTATGAACTCAATTCTTGTGATTTTTGGAAAACACAGACGTATCATTAATACAAACCCAGACAATTTCAAGATAAATTGGTTCATAAAATTTCGGAAATCATGCACTCTCAGCTACAGTCATTTTGTTTATATCTCATGATCCATGCATCAAAACAGTCTGATTTTTGGATCATAAAGGCATTCATATATTATAAATTTACTTGCCAGATTTCAACAAAAGCTGGTTTGTAGTTTTTGAGAAAATGGTTAATGAAGTTTGCTGTTACTTATATCATATTTTGTTGCAACTTCATATATACATATAGTTGAATGTCAATGTAAAAATTGTTATGCCTTCATCAAGATTGCTAAAATTGAATATTCATTAATTAAGGAAGAATTCATTTGTTCTATCCATTTCATGAGCTGAGATGAACATATTTTTTATTGCTTGGTTAACACATGGGTTTTGTCTTTGGGTTGCATGAGGACATGCAATATATTCAGTTTTCGTTGCATGAGGACATGCAACATATTGAGTGTGGGGGTATGTTGGGCCGTTAATATGCCATTATCATTATCACTTGTGAACGCTTATTCCACCCATTTCTACCATTCTTCATCACGTCATTTATTATAATTTATTATTTAAATCCATTTTATAATGATTTATGCTCTTATGAATGAATATTATTTATTCTCCTTTATTTCTAATAAATTGATGATTATGAATGATTTTATCAATGATAGTTTTAATAAGTTGGTTATAACATTATTCACCATTTTTAGCCTCCAAGATAATTTCCAGATTGAAGATTTGATCATTAAAAGTGCCAACTCAGAAATGCGCTGGAATAAGGAGTGACGGTTTTGCGGTTGAGATTCTGAGCAAATGAAGACGAATCTGGAAAATCCGGAACATGGGTTTTGTTCAGAACGGACCCAATTAACTTTAACAAAGAACGGTTTGCCCAAATTCAGCTTGTACTGAGAGAAACGCAGGGTTCTTTGAGCACGATTTTCTCAGATCTGTGGTTGCGGCCGTCCTCCAAATCTCAGCTACAAAGCCAAATTCGACTTGCTGTTGTTGAAAGAGGGATGTAAATCTATTTTATTGTTGATCAATTGGTTGGAAGAAGTTCAATATTATTATTATATATCCTATTTGCTATTTAATTTCTCCACCTTCTGATTATAAAAGGAGAAGCATGTATTGTGTATGAGGGGATGGAGAGACTTTTCTTATTGTAATTTGCAGAATTGTGCATCGGCTCTTGTTAAGAGAGTGTGAGCTGTTTGTAAACATTATTGATTCCTGATTAATAAAAGAGTTCACTGTTATTCCATTTCTCAAGCGTTGGAGTAAAGCACAGCAACGCTTCACCGGTGGTTGAGGGCCCGGCCCTGGTGGAGCGATCTGCTGTTTGTATTTCTATTGGTTTATTTCTGTTGTGTGAAGTTCGTTTATTTATTGAGTTATTGCTAATTGGATCAAATACAGGGTCATTGTTATTCCATTCTTTACAAGAAGCATGATTCATGATTCAATTGTTATAAAATGTTGTTTTTCTGTATCTAATTCCAGTTGTTGTTCCTTTTGTTTATGAATTACGATAGTTGATTGTTGCGTGGCTGTCGACAGGATTAAAGAATATAAATCTAGTTTGCTTGGTTATGAATTGAATTCACTATTTATTTTACGCTGCTATTCAATTCCTGTTCATTGCTTTTAGATTGTTGTTCCTTTCCAGTTTGCGTTTTAGATTTCATTTCCTTTGAGTTGTTTTCACTTGCTTTGAGATCTCTAAACTGTAGAGGGCAGAGCTAATCATTCCAGGTCCCCAGATTTGATCATCTCACATCGACTTCTAGGGGAAAGAGTTATTACTACTGCATCCCTAATCGATGTCTAGCAAGGTTGCTGTAGTGTAGTCTTTACATTTCTGTCATTTGTAATTAGATTTCTTTTCAAGCAGATTTCTTTTCAAGCATTTATTATTTATGCATTTGTATTTCTATACTACATCTTCACAAACATTACTCTTGAGTAAATAGCCGCCTCAGACTGAGTACACTCTTGAAATAAAAAGTCGTCCCTGGGTTGACAATTAATGTGAGGTAATTAGGAGTTACAAAGACACCTTTTTATCACTCCACAAAGGACCTCAGTGGTATGCTCAAAATCAATATCCTAGTCCTCAGCCTCAATATAGGCCGAATTATCAGGCGTATAACCCCTATGGTCAGAATCCTCCGGGACAAAACATATGGGGGCAGAATTTCTCTCAGATTGGGTGGAATGTTAACACAGGCCTTTATCAAAGGCCTCCAATGCCTTTTAATCCTAAATTACCATTTATCGCTACGTTGGAACTGCTTGATGTGTCAAAGTTAACGAATGATCTGATTCTTCATAATCTGTATCGACCTCCAGTTTTGACTAAGATTCCTGGTGATTGTCCTAAGTTTGAGGGCAAGTTCAGAGAAGACCGCCAAGCGCATGTTATGACTTACCACTTTTGGTGTTCCTCTAACTCTGGGGTTGACGATTCCATTCGAATCTATCTTTTCCAACAGACTCTTATTAGTGCCACTACAAAATGGTACATCGAATTATCTCATGGATTTTTTCAAGATTTCAACTCTTTAGATGTGGTGTTTCTTACCCATTTTCAGTTACCGGTTCGCTATGAGACTGGGACACACCTCCTCACATCCTTGAAACATGTCCAAGCTACTCACATCTTGGATCATATTCATGAATGGAGGCGTCGTCATCGCTTGATTAAGTTTGATATTACTGATCAGATTCTAACTGATTAGTTCACTACCTCATTTTTCAGTCAAATTTATAAAGACATAACTATGGGGGCATGTGTAACTGAAGAACAAGAAATTGCTCGTGCCCAGTACCTTGATCTTGTGTACTCTTAGTCTGGCAAGTTGTATGATATCTTGCCTAATGCCCCTTGACCTGGAACTTCTAAAGCACCAACGACCCCATTCGTTGATGGTATTATTGGTTCTGTGTCTCAAACTTCTTGGAAGTCTTCTCCTTCAAATCCTTGGAATCAAAAGTATAATCCTTCCAATTATGTTGCTTCTCAGCCCACCCCAAATTATGGTAAAACCGCAGAAGTCAATGCCGTTCAGGCCAATCTGACGGATACAACTTCCAAGGGGAAAAAGAAGGGTAAAGTTAAGGCCAAAGTCGATACCCTGAAACCAGATTCATCTAAATCTCATATTGATGATGGATCAAAACATAAGCCGAAGTACCCTTGTTTGATTTGTGATGAAGAGAACTACACCAAGGATTGTCCTCGACGAGCTGAAGTAAGTAGACTACTCAAAGACACCTAGGGAACTACGACTGTTCTTAAAGAACCTTTTCCATCTCAGCAAACCTAGATGGTAGAGAAACTTCAGTCCTCTGTCCCATTTTTGCTGAGATGGTAGAGAAACTTCAGTCCTCTGTCCCATTTGGCTCTCAGGTGTTCATGATGAATGGTTCTGTGTCTGTTTCTATTGCTATTTGGTTGAAAGATTATATTGAATCGCATCAGGCAGCGGGGAAAGAGATCGCTGATGGTCCTCCTCCTCTGCCTGCTTCTAGCCCTATTCAGATTGAAAGGCCCAATACTGAGCCCGTTGTATGGCCACTTTCCAAAGGTATACTCTGTAAGTATTCTTACAATCCAAACACCTGTGTTGCTCAACATTACAGTATTTTTGAGGATTTGGCTTAGGCACCATCTCGAATGTCTACATTAGAAGTAATTCAGAGTTGTCCGTCTCAATGGAAGGCTTTTCTATCTGCGATTGGTGGGGTTGATCATGCTGATACTAGCCTTCTTGCTTTCGATTTATAGAATTTTGTTCCACGACTCCCGCACCAAATTGCGGTCATCATACAAGTTGGTATTAATGGTCTCGATATCCATCGAGTAGTTGTGGATGAAGGTGCGTCTACGTGCGTCATGTCATCTTCTTGTTGGAAAGCCATTGGTTCTCCTGAATTGAATTCATTGCCAAATATCATTGAAGAATTTGATGGAAGGGAATCAAAACCTTTAGGTGTTCTCGCTAGTTTACCGATTACCTTGAAAGGGAAGACAGTCAATGTCGAGGTAGAAGTAGTTGACGCCAATCTCAATTAAAATCTTCTACTCAGTCATAGTTGGACTCACGCCATGCTGTGTGTTTCGTCCACTCTCTTTCATATCCTAAAATTCCTGCATGAAGGAAAGATTGTTACTATTGATCAATTTTGTTTTTTCACCTCTTCTTCCAAGAACAACGTTTCGTATGTGGATCATATTCCTACTCCCTACAAGAGCATTGGGCCGGGTCTCTTCAATGATCCTACCCTCATGGGTATTTTTCCCCTTCCTCCAACCAACACTCTTTAGATCAACATGATCTCTTGGTCTGATGACCCATGGATCATCCCTTCACTTGAACACATCGATTCTTTTTGAGATTCGATGCTGTTGAGTCCGATCAATATTGACTATTGCGAACTCATCACGGCTTCAGAACCTCTGTCTTCTGATCATGCTCCTTTGAGCAAGTCTCTTGACACTTATTCTCAATCCCCTTGGCTCAACGATTCGGATTTGCTTGATCCCTTGAAAGATATATTTCCGTCTGATGAAGCCATCGTGGAAACAATGTCTCTCGAGGATCTTCCGTGGGATTATAGTCATCATCGTTCCTCATTCATGCCTGGCCTTAGGGCCATGTCTACGTGTCTTAAGAGGTTTTCATCTTAGGTTCCTTGTCCTCCACTTCGAATGCCTATTCTGACACATGAAGTTTTTACAAAGGGTAACTTGAGTAACATTACGCAAACGATGCCTATCAAAATTTCTGTGAAACTATGAATCGTCGAGAACATCCATATCGGGGTCACTTGTTCTTCCAATGAAATCTAGGTTTATACTAGCCTTTTCCAAGAGTTCCGCAACGTCTTTGCATGGTGCTATGAAGAAATGCCAAGCATTGATCCCAGTATAGTGGTGCATGAGATTCCTACCTACCCTGGTTTGAAGCCTATTCTTCAGCGCCTTCGTCCTATGCACCCTTGAAAAGCTGTTGCCATTAAAAGTGAAGTTGAAAAACTTCTCAACGCTGGTTTCATCTACCCGATTCCCTTAACAGAATGGGTCTCTAACATTTTCCCTATAGATAAGAAATAGAGTACCATTCAGGTCTGTTTTGATTATCGTGACATCGATCGGGCCTGTCCTAAGGATAAATATCCTACTCCCTTTATCGATCATATCATTGATGACTGCGCTGGGAGTGAGATCTTTTCCCTCATGGATGACTTTTCTAGCTATAACTAGATTAACATTCTCTCGACTGATCAGCATAAGACTGCCTTCCTCTGTCCCTAGGGTACTTTCGCGTATAAGAAGTTTCCTTTCGGCTTGAAGAATGTTGGGGCCACATTTCAGCGAGCGATGTCATACACTTTTTATGATATTAAGCACATCATTCACCTTTATCTAGATGACCTTCCAGCTCATTCAGCTAAGCGTAAGGACCATCCTGACCATCTTCATAAGATATTTCTTCATTGTTGATGCTATAACATTTGGCTAAATCCACACAAATGTGTATTCTGCGTCGATTTCGGTATACTCTTGGGGTTTATCATATCCAAAGACAGGATTCGCCTTGATCCACTCAAATTCGAGGCTATCATTAATCTTCCCTCTCCATCTTCGTTACATTAACTACAAAGTCTGCAGGGGAAGGCTATTTTTTTACGCCATTTTATATGCAACTATGCCGAAGTGGCTAAAGTATTCATGCATTTACTAAAGTAGGGCGTTCCTTTCCTTCGGTATGAGATCGCCAAGAAGTATTTCGATGCTCTGAAGACGTTTCTTTTCAATGCTCCTCTGTTACTTCCTCCAAACTATCATTATGATTTTTCCCTCTATTTAGCTATTGCTTTCAACATAATTGCCATGGTTCTGGTGCAAGACGATGATGATGGTAACGAGCATGTTATCTACTACCTCTATCATAACCTTCTCGATACCAAAACACGTTATGCCCATGTCAAGAAGTTAGAGTTAGCTGTGGTTCAAGCGGTTCAACATTTTCATCATTATATTTTGTTGTGTACTGTGACTGTGATTTCTGAATGCAACCCCATGACATATATATTGTCTCGACAATTGCTGGGGGGAAAATACTCAAAGTGGATTGTTATCCTCCAAGAGTTAGATTTGGAATTTACTAGTGCCAAGTCAAATAAATCACTTGTCTTTGTCGATCTTATTTGTTCCCTCCCCTCTGACTCCACCTCGTCTGGTTGTGAAGAATGCATTCTAGATGATTTTCTTTTTCTGATTAGCACCCTCGATCCTTGGTACAGTGATATCATCGTATATCTTGAGACTTCCACTTTTAGATTTGAGTTGACGAAGGATGCTCTTCGACGCATCCACCATCAATCGTAACCTTATCGTATAGTTGGAGGTACACTCTACCTCATCAGAGTAGATTCCATTCTCCATCGGTGTTTGAATCTCGAGGAGGTTGAGAAAGCCCTGAATGATTGTCACAGTGGCGCCTATGGCAGTAAAATGTATGGTTATGCCACTGAACAAAATATTCTTTGTGCCGAGTATTTATAGCCCTCTATCTTAGTGGACTGCATTGTCACTATCCGTAAATGTCATGATTGCTAGATCTATCAGCACAAGATGCGAGCACTGCCTACACATCTCTACCCTGTCATTACTGTTGGTCCTTTTGTGAAGTGGGGCATTGATTTTATGACGTGTAACCCTCACTCGACTAGGAGGCATGCTTATATTATCGTAGCCGTTGACTAATTCACCAAATGGGCTGAAGCAATGCTTATACTTGCTGCCGATGGTTAGACAACAGCTCAGTTCATATTCAATGACATCATTTCTAGGTTTGGTGTCCCTCAAGCCATCGTTACCGATCATGGTTCCCATTTTTGGCATTATATAGCTTTTCAGAACCCTAATTAGGTTTTAAGACATGTTTTTCGATTATTACATTTTGTTATTTCGAGAAATGGGTTTTACCTTTGTTTCTTGTGCAGCTACAAGTCTTTAATGAGATAGTGATGAAGTAATGAGTTGTATTTTATACTTTTTTGGACTCGGTAAAAACATGAAAAAGTCACTACTAGAGTTATCTTTCATCTCTTTTCTGGCTCTCTAAAACTAAAAATATTGCCGAGACTCTTGCCGTTTTGAACTCGTTAAATGGCTGTGAAACGATATCTACCCAGTATATGTTTACCCCTTTTTTGGGATGGGATAGATTATTTATGAAAAAGGAATAACTTAGCCTATCGTGACTAAGAGGTTCTTTCAGATATTGTTTTCTACCTTTTCGGATCTAAGGGACTATTTATGAAAAGGGACATGCTGGAGTTTCCTTTTTTGTTTCTTTTCAAACTCTCTAAACATGAAAAGATGTCAAGTTCTTCCTTTGTTAGACTCGTTAAACTCTGATGACATCGGGCATCATCACCATGACGTTCACCGAGTTCCTCCTTCCTAGGGCTCGTAAAATGTACTAGGATGGATTTTTCCGAAGGACAAATTTATATTACAAAAATATGCTATTCCCTTCAAGCTTGTTTAAAAAAATAATTGGGGTACTCGCCAAAAATGGTGGTGGAAAATTGAACTAGTCTTTAGTTGTGTCGACAATATGTCGCTCTTGAACATGACACTTGACTGCATTCGTGTCGGGTTGGGGACATATCATTTCATCATTTTTTTTGCCTCCATGGGTTTGGGTAATCTGTTTTGACCGCTTATCTTCTCTTTGCCACATCATCATGACCTCAGATCCCTTTGATGTCAAATAATGCCAAATCCAGAGTTGTGTCACTGATATGTTCAAGAGAAGTTTTGTCTCTGCAGTTTCCAGCCTCCCTCTGATTCTCTGTTAGTACTGATTCATTATCATCATGTTCCTCTGTCTTGTGTTGATGTTGTGGGAAACATTATGGCCCTCCTTTGATTGGATCACTTCCTATCAACTTTAGCTCATTATCCTGGAAGATGATCTAGAGACTCCCTTCCGGTAACTTGGAGCTTGCATGCCTCAATAGCAAGTTCTTCGCATTCGATGATAGGTCAACATCATTGGCCTTCGATCGAGTGATTATATGAGTGTTCGATGCCAGATCACTGTTCACATTCGATGGATTGTACCTGTTGTCACATAGAATGTTTAGGCACCACGACAACGGCTCAGATCGGGGGTTGTCACTCTAATCTCGAATCTCTCTATTTAAGTTGTCTCCTTATAACAGACTAAGGGGGGTGGACCCTATGGAAATGGAATGAAGGAGAACACGTTGGGAGCCAACCAGTTTGGGAGACACAGTTAAATGACCAAATACTTATAAAATATCTAGCAAGATTAAATGATAAACTTATTAGTAAGTAATAAGTTTATTGGTATTAAAATTTATAACTAAATTAATTCATATTAGTAAATGATTAAAATTAGAAATCAAATTAAAATAAAATTTATAATTAAAAATAGAAATTAGAAGTTAGAAATTAAATATTAATTTCTCTGGTTGGCTCCTGTCATACCCTTCTTCAATATTAATGAATTAAGACGCTTATTCAATTTCTTCATTCCATTGTCCTAAATATGGATCCCCCTTGGGATTCGAAATGTCGACAAATGTTTCTTGATACTGTGGATCATCCGGGAAGCTCTTCAGAAAATGATAACCACATGAACTTAAAAAGATTAAATGATTCGATTGAATTGGAAAGATTGATGCCAGTGACTTATGGAGTCAACTATCCTGCTAAGGAAATTACAATCAAGTACTTGATGAGAAACTGCTGCTATGCAATGTTAATTTAGAACTCAGAATGCAAGGAAAACAATTTGAAGAAGGAGCGAGATGAAGCAAGATTCGAAGATGAGAGTTAATGTTAAAAAACCTAAAGCACTTAGATTATAAATAATCTGATCTAACCACTAAGTACTTAAGAGAGAGTGTCAATTATGAAGATGCCAAAATTACTTGATTAAAAGATATACAGATCCAAAATATAATTCTCAAAATCAGATATCAATCACACTTGAAAAGATTTCCCAAACATTAGTATTCAATAAACATCCGATAATTCAAGTAAATGAAATAAAAGTTAATTAAACATTAGACAATTTTAATTGATAGAACACGTTCCAAAACATAGATGCCAATGATCATCAAACCCAACTGAAACATATGAAATTTACTAGCACTTAAATCTCAGTAATTATTCATCCATATATACCATGAAAGTATAATGCTAATAAAACCACTTCATCAAGCAATTTATGGATTGAATGATGTTCTTAAAAATGCAAATCCAAAAATTAAATTTTCTCCTATAATCAAACTTATGATATATTTTTCAGCAAGATTTCAGATTTGAAATATAAATTATAGCAGTAATTTAAACCATATATCAGCAAACAAAAGATACCGGCACCAATGCCTAAAATGACTAAAAATAGTAAATATTGTTGAACTTGAAGAAAAATCAATTTTTAGGGCTTGATTAAGAGAAATTTCAGATCTAATATTTTATTTCAGCAGTGAAACAATGATATATCAGCAAGATAATACTGCCCAAAACAGCTGCCAAGTACTTCCAGAAATAGCAAAAATATATTAAAACTTGAAAATTTCAATTTTAAGGCTTTAAGGGAGTTTGATTCAGTAATTTTCAGAACTGACAAGTTTATAACAACAGTAAATTGATAACAAACCAGAAAACTTAAAATACGGAAAATGATCCCCACAATGTCTAAAAATAGTAGGTTTTGCCGAAAAACTGAAAATTCAAAAAAATTTGGACCTTATTTAGGATATGTATCAACAATGTTGAGATCTGATTTTTCATAGCTATGCAATAATTTCTAGTAAGCTTCAAAGTCATATCTAGGCAAAACTAAAGACGCACAAATGGCCAAAAATTTTGAAAATGAAGCTTTTGCAATTTTAAACAATTTTGACAATATAAAATGTGTTTTTAGGGCCTAATTATTTGTGATTTGCTTGCTGTAATAAAATTTGAAGAAAATATGGGTTTAGAGATCAAAATCTTAGCTCAAGGCTTTGAAGATCCCACCGTTGAAAATTCTTGAAATTTTGGGATAATGTTGCCGCTTGAAAATTAGAATTTTGGAGACCAAAATCCTGTAAAAATAGACTCAAAATATTACACATCCTCAAGGGTCTAGATCTCGCTCAGATTTGAAGATTTCCTAGGTTGATTTTTCAGATATATTCCTGCAAACAGATATTGAGCTCAGACCTTGCTCTCCAGGGTCTAGATTTGGCTCATATCTGAAGATTTCCTTGGCTATTTTTTCGGATATATTCTTGCAAACAAATATTGAGCCTAGATCTTGCCCTCCAGGGTCTAGATCTGGCTCAGATCTGAATATTTTCTTGGTTGATTTTTCAAATCTATTCCTGCACAAGTGAAAAAAGAAAAACCAAATACCCAATATGTACAATAATAGAGAAAATCCTAAAAACCCAAATGTTAGAATTCAAAATTATGTTACAAAACTTCAGATCTACATATGTAAATTACAGATCTATACAATATATTTACAAATCTAAGCACAAGAGTTGCATATTTATCAGATCTGAGGAGAATAAGTCTAACTTCACTCTCAAATATGAATATCTAAGGCTCTTACTAGCCAGATCTAACTTTAAATTCAGAAAAATTAAGATAAATTTTTTATTTAGGTGCAATCTCTAGAAATACCCTGCAAAAAATATTTCGTAGGATAACCTTAGAAATTAGGAAACAATGGGCTTTTCCAGATTTTTTGAAATATGAGAGTCGGCTGATCTAACTGAAGATTTTCCCAAATGCTCAAATCTTGAATAATGATCTTTGTACAATTAGATCTGAATTTTAGATTGATAGAGATCTAATAAAAATAGCCATGAGACCTTTCAGAAATATAGATAACTAATATTTCTGTCAAATAAAAATGTAATTTAATAAAACCCAGAAAACTGCACAAGATACATGTATGCAGATCAATCTATAAAGGCCATCAACCATCAAATGCCAATAAAAGTAGCAGAATTTAGAGACAATATTACCACATAGATCTGGAAAAGGAACACCTAAGTTTGTAACCCCAAAGTATTTATTCTTTATTGATCAAAAAATTACAAGAGCTTCCGAGAACAAGTGCATGATCCAAAGATCGGATCTAAATGACATAAAAAGACCTCTAATTTATAAGATAAAATCTCCAACGACTAGTTTAGTTGATCCATGTCAAAATAATCTTGACTGTCAAAAAAGATTTAATTATCTTTTAATCTGGATCGTCGAAATTATAATTTTCAGGAAATTCAAATTTATCATTTAATTCCATTTTAATTAACTCAGAAATAATATTTTTGAATTAATTACCTCAAAATTTTGACTTTGAATTAGCCACCAAGGCCCAAGGGTCCAAAATTTCTTGAAATTCTCAATATTCCCTTGGCCTGGGACCTGTAAAAATTTATTTTTTAAGGACCCATGAATTTTGCCTATGAGGAATTTTAACTCACCTAGGACTTAAAATTAATTAAATTTCTGGCTTAATATTTTTAATTAAATTGGCTAGAAAATTTAATTAATTGACTCAGAGGGGATTTACTTATTTTCCAACCCTCTTTACATAAGATAAATACATTTAGACACATAAAGGGGGAATATCCATTCGCGATAGACCCTAAAATAGTTACCCAATTTTGCGACTCAAAACATGATCTAATAGATGAAGTAGTTTGGAATAAAATAATCTAGCCAATTAGCTAGGATTATTCCCAAACTACTTTTACAAAGACTTGATAGAAAACACTAGGACTCACTTAGCATCTTGATGAAAAAATCCACCCTAGCTTTGGGGTGAGGCTGGAGTGGAAAACTCTGCCAATCACTTGTGTCGAGAAACACAAATGGATCAGTGAGACAAAAAACTTCCTAGGATAGAAATTATCACCAAAATACTAGGCTTACCTAGGTTGTTACATACATAGTTGTTTTACTTAGATAATTTACATCATAAACATACAGAATGGGTTTACATCATTTATAAAAATGTCGACTGATGATGAAATCTAAGTGGCGTGAATGTTGGAAATATTGAGAGGGGGTGAATCAGTATTCCTCTCAATTAGAGCATTAGTTAATCTTCAATTATTATCAGTGTTTGTACAATGATAGCAACAAACAAAATGAACACAAATGCACACAATTTTTAAGGTGGAAACCCACTCTGGGACAAAAACCACCTAATGCTTTTCTAATAATTCTTTAATATTAAACTCTAATTGAAAATAAAGCTCCAACTTCCTAGAATCTAGAAAAACATTCTTCTCCAGCTCCCACTGGATGGACGCTCCAATGCCCGAGATTCTTCAGTAGTCAACTAAATGGATTCCCCAACACCCAATGAGCTACAACTCACCCTAGCACCACCCTACCACCCTATAGAATAATACAAGAAGAATGGACTCTCATACTAGGGAAAATGGTCCACTTTACAATGATATAGAATGATGTAGAAGAAGAAGACACACTAGACCATAACCCCAATTATGACACAACCACCTAATGATGATCCTAGACCTCTCGACACTACCTCTTCAAATCTTGGCAGATAGACACTAGAACAATTTTTACAATAATGTAGTTACAATGACTAAGTACAATGATACCTTTACAATGAATGTATGCAGTGTTGCCCACTTGAAGACTTCATGTGATGAAATTCTTGCTACTATTCTACACCTTGGTTTCTGCTCCTATCATGCTACCCTCTGTTGCACCTTGCTTTGCTTTGCTGCCCTGGAAATTCTGGTCCTTTGCAGCCCTTGACAACACATGATCTAGTTTTTTCTTGACTGCTAGGAGCTAGATATTGAATCTGGTGTATCTCTGTTATTTCAGATCCCCAATATCTGATTTTCGGTCTTGTAGTATTCCTCTGAGTCATATTTCCAATGCCACAGGTCTGACTCAATTTTGATTCTTTAACTGAGATTTATGCCCAATCTCTCACAATGCGCTAATTATGGACCGTTTCAGTAGAGCGAACTTGTACAGTGTGCCACATATCACTGTTTCTTTATTTGGCTCTAAAATTTAGAGAGCAGAAACTACAGTCCATGAACTATTTGTCATCTTCTAAAAAATTCCAATCCGATACTCAAAGAGAAAGTTATGACGTTTTTCCCAAGGTGAATTCTTTGAGATGAATTTCAGGAGCCTGCAAAAACACTGAATTCCACAGACCATATCTCCAAAAATATTGTGCACCTTGATCTAAAATTTCTACATGAGCTTCCTCAGGAGTTCAGCTTCGCCTCATTAAAATTTTAGCTTCTAAACTTTCGTATAAAAAACTTTAGTGTGAAAATTACACAATGACCTATTTGTGATGGCTAAATCCCTTACACGAGGAGGATATGATAATCACAATTTATATAAATGCTTAGGTTGAGAGGGGCTTCAACAAGTGAATGTGGGAGGGATTTTAGGAGCTTAAAAAATATTAATTATGACTTTTCAATGACCCATGCCACAACCCCATGGGGTTTTAGCCCACTAGCTGGGGATAAAAACTTCAAACATGAATATCTCTCAAACCTTGAAGAATTACGTGGCGTGCCATATATCAACGGAAAAATCTCGACAAGTAAAACAATAAAAAGCGTTCTTGACCCAAAATATATTAATTTGGTAGGTAAAAATTCCCATGCAATATTGGGGAAGGCCCTAGTGCTGCTTGAGTTGAAATCAATGACAACCGCTGATCAACAATCTCCCCCTTTGGCATTGATGGCAACACAAGTACTCCCCCTGCGATCATGACACCTCTTCCTACAACATTCTCTCCCCCTTTGACATCAATGGAAAAGGGTAACTCCTCCTGACACACAACAATCTTGCAGACTTGTACACACTTCCACTCCCCATGACACAGAACCATCCTGCAGACCTGTATACACTTCCACTCCCCCTTTATATTCTGAATAAGGAAAATCTAATGAGAACTTGGGAGAATCCCAAGCTTCTGGCGAAGATATTTCAATTCTTCACGAGTATTCTCATGATCATCAATGCTTCCTGCCCAATCTGTATCTGTAAAGGAATGAATAATGAGATTTTTACCCTTGGGATAGCACAAGCCATATTTTTTTGTTCCCTTTAGATATCGAAGAATTCTTTTGATGGCAATAATATGAGATTCTTTTGGTGCTTCTTGGAATCTTGCTACTTTTCGAACTGCTTGCATAACATCTGACCGGGAGGCTGTTACATATAGAATAATACCAATCATAGATCTGTACAACCTCTTGTCCACATCCTTAGATGAGTCGTCTATGCTCAATTTGCAACCTGTTACCATCGGAGTAAGGATGGGTTTGCAATATTCCATTTTAAATTTCTTAAGCATTTCCTTGATGTACTTGGCTTGAAATATAAATATTCCTTTCTCTTGCTGAGATATTTGAAGCCCTAATAAGTATGTCAACTCACCAAGTATAGACATCTCGAAATCACTTTGCATCTTTGTAGCAAAATTCTTACTTAGTCAATCATCATTGCTACCAAATATTATATCATCCTCTTCAACTATTAGACGTGATTTAGTTGCTTCATCCAGAACATATATGTCGTTTGGAGCTCAACTTGCTATAGCCACAATTTCACCATACCTTCCTTTCCTGATTTCACATTTTGTGGAGTTGAATAGTATTGTGTGTCCTTGATCACACATTTGTCCAACACTGAGCAGATTGTGATTCATGTTTTCAACCAATAGAACATTCTTGGCTAGAGCATCTTTGCTTTCGAGAGTGACAGTACCTGATCCTATAACATTTGAAGATCCATCATTTCCAAAGGACATGGTTCCATCCTTCTTCTCTTTTAGAGATACAAATTTATTTCTATCTCCAGTCATATGCGTTGAGCAACCGCTATCAACATACCACACATCTTTGTTGTTTTGAGCCTTGAGAGCGAGAGCACAATTATCAGTCTTCTTCTTCTTCCATGTTCGTTTGTTTTGTGGCTTCGAAGATTATTCTGGAGGATTTTCAAGTCTGTAGTCTCTGGCTATCTGTCCAAAGTTTCGACATTTGTAACATTAAATATTATTTCTTAAATGTTCAAATCTATTGATGTTTCGCTGAGCCCTGGGAGGTTCATATTTGATAGATCACCTAGAATTGTATTCGTCCCTGGGGTACGTACAACGTTCTACAACTTTATGACCAAATTTTCCACATGAATAACAATAGACATAAAAAATATGTTGGTACTTGGATGGAAATCTTCGTCAAGGAATTGTCTTCCAAGGCTGTTCTTTCGAATATTGTCTAATGAAGTCTACATGCATGTCAGATCTCATACGTTCATTGTATTTTGTTGTAGAAGGTCTGGTTTCTTCTTCTTTGTAACCGATGCTAGTTCTATCATTGTAAGATCATTGATTGTTGATGAATTCTTCCAATGCCCTTGAGCTGTTGGCATAGTTTTGGATAGTTTTTCCCTTCTTCACTTCCTTACGCAATGAGACTACTTCGGCTTATAATTCTTCCCTTTCTTGGTTTCTTTCTTCCAACTTCCTTTGAAGTGACTCTTCAATGCGTTTGTGTTCTTCAACTTCAATTTTGAGACCTTGAAATTGTTCTTCAAGAGTATTGGAATAGATCTTCTCTGCCTTGAGCTCTTTTATAAGCTTGATTGCTTCCTTAGAAAATTCTTCTATGGTCAATCCTTCTTCTTCGTTGTTTGATACCATTTGTTTATTATGCTTGGCCATAAACAATACTCTCTCATTGGATTCTTCTTCGCTATCATTGCCTTCATCGGATGATGAACTATCTTCTTTAGAGAGAAAGTTCCTTTTGGATCCTTGCTTATTGAATTTATAAAAGTATTTCTTTCCTTTTGAGTTGCCATCACTTCTATTCAGAAATTTTGATGCGAAATGCCCAACCTAACCACAGTTGAAACATATCAATGGAAGTTTACCTTTAAATTTTCCCTTACAAATTTTTAGTTTTCTCGTAAAGTAAGCATATTCTTCATCTGAAAGACCTTCTTCATCATCTCCATTTTCTTCACACTTACAGGTGCATGCCTTTTCAATTGAAGGTTGTTTGTCCTTATTGGTTTTATTAGATGCAACGAATGTAGTTTCTAGATGCGAAGTACCCTCTTCTTCATCAAGTCTCATTTCATATGCTATGAGAACTCCATGTAATTCCTCTTTGCTGAGTTTGTCAAGATTTGCACTGTATTCTAGGACTGATACCTTTGGGTTGAATCTCCCTAGTAACGTTCTAAGAATCTTTCGTATAATAGTCTTCTCGTCAATTGGCTCTCCCAATCCTTCCAAAGTATTGGTTATTTCATCAACGTATTGGAAATATGCAGCAATGTTGCAATCTTCTTTCATTCTGAGTTGCTCAAATTTTTCTCTATAGATTTGAAGCTTTTCTTCATTGAAATTTGAGTCACCTACATATATATTTTCAAGCTTGTCCCATACATTTTTGGCAGTTTTACAACCCAACACCGTATGATAGATTCAACAAGCCCACTGATAATAATATTCTTTAATTTTGCATCATTTACCAAATTATACTTACCTTTTTCCTTGCGCCAAGAGATAGATCTCCATTATTCCTTTCTAGAGTGCATAATTATTTTCATTGAACAGAGGTACACCATTCTCGGTATGCTCCATGACCTCCTTCCAGCTGTTAAACTACTATTGAAGGAACCAAGCTCCGATACCAATTGTTGGAAATACTGAAAGGGGTTTCAACAAGTGAACGTGGAAGGGATTTTAGGTGCTTAAAAAATATTAGTTATGACTTTTCAATGACCCATGCCACAACCCCATGGGGTTTTAGCCCACTAACTGGGGGTACAAACTTCAAACATGAACATCTCTCAAAATGTGAAGAATTACGTGGCGTGCCATATATCAACAGAAACATCTCGACAAGTAGAAACCATCAAAAGCATTCTTGACCCAGAATGTATTAATTTGGTAGGTCAAAATTCCCATGCAATATTGGGGTAGGCCTTGGTGCTACTTGGGTTGACATCAATGACAACCACTGATTAACAGTGAACACATCGAACAGGATGAATTCCATTTGAAAAAATGGGGGTGTACTGCTATGGGGTCGTTGACAAAGTGGGGTCAACATATGGCTCTACTTGGGGACATGTTGCTTCACCGGAGGAATGTGAGAATCTAGAATCTATATCCAAGCAAAACAAAAAATTACATAAGTAGCGTCCATCCAAATATCATCATATAACATTAAGCACATGAAAAAATAGAAGCTCTTCTTTCATTTATTATTCTACTTAACATGAATACCTGTTATTGATTAGCATATGAATACATGAATACCATTGTTATTGATTACCTGAGCTTGATTTAGTTGTATATCCTTAACCATTTAAAAGAATTCGCTAACAAGATGATTATCGTTGTAAACACTGATTTGACAACTTGTTTATGCTTCACCACTATCATGGATTCGTGCTGTTGTGGTATAAGTGGATTCATCTTGAGAATTGCCTTGAAATTTCCTGTTGATCATTGAATTCTCTACAATATTAATTTCATTCCTTTGCATAGTACTCGGGGCACAAGGAAAGCTACCTTGTTTTATATATTCATCTTTAAAAGAATTGATGATACTTTGCAAAGAATAAATATAATCCTTAGGTTAATTACTCAACCAATTCATAACATCACCATCTAAGGAACAAGCAAAGAGACGTATCTTGACATCTTCATGATTATATTGTGAAGGAAGACAATATTTTATTATTATATGAGTAACCGTTAAGAGATGATTTCGAGCAGTGGTTGAATCACCACCGGAGAACATAAGCATTTTTCAAATGGCCTCTTTTGGCATGTCATGGAAAGGATCACCCATGATGACTTACTTAAATGGAAAAAAACCAAATGGATGTTATAGAAAGAGATCCTTGTTCAAGAAAAGTCAAGAGATCCACAAGAAGCGAGCTTTTTAGTAGAAATTCTTGTAAAAAATGAAATAATTAGAGTCGCCACTTGAACATGAATCTAATTCTAAAACCGAAAAATCAATCGAGAGAAACAAATGGATAACAGGGAGGGATTCTTGTCTGGGAGTAAATAGATGAATAATTGGATTCTCCACCCAAACAAGAAGCCAACCGAAGTGTCCAGGTGCTAAAGGTGCAAATGATGAAAGGATTAGTGATATGACGAAAGATACGATGATGAAAAGATGAAGGGATGAAATGACGCCATAAATTGTTATGCCGTGTGACGGGTTAATGAATGGCAAGGAAATATTTAAAAGATTAGAAAATGTCATTAAGACCAAGGACATAAAAACTCTATCCCTGAAAACGACGCCAAAAAATGTTGTTGCATAGAATGTCTAGGCACAACTTACAATGACTCAGATCGGGGGCTGTCACCCTGATCCCTAATCTCTCTATTTAAGTTGTATCCTTATAGTAGACTAAGGGGGGTAGAACCTATGGAAATGGAATGAAGGATAACTCGTTGGGAACCAACCAGTTCAGGAGACACAGTTAAATGACCAAATACTTGTAAAATATCTAGCAAGATTAAATGATTCGATTGAATTGGAAAGATTGATACCAGTGCCTTATGGAGTCAATTATCCTGCTAAGGAAATTACAACCAAGTACTTGATGAGAAACTGCTGCTATGCAATGTTAATTTAGAATGCATAATGCAAGGAAAATGATTTGAAGAAGGAGCGAGATGAAGCAAGCTTCGAAGATGAGAGTTAATGTTAAAAAGCCCAAAGCACTTAGATTATAAATAATTTGATCTAACCACTAATTACTTAAGCGAGAGTGTCAATTATGAAGATGACAAAATTAATCGATTAAAAGATATACAGATCCACAATAGAGCTCTCAAAATCAGATATCAATCACACTTGAGAATATTTCCCAAACATTAGTATTCAATAAACATCCAATAATTCAAATAAATGAAACAAAAGTTAATTAAACATTAGGCAATTTTAATTGATAGAACACATTCCAAAACTTAGATGCCAATGAGCATCAAACCCAACTGAAACATATGAAAATTACTAGCACTTAAATCTCAATAATTATTCATCCAGATATACCATGAAATTATAATGCTAATAAAACCACTTCATCAAGCAATTTATGGATTAAATGATGTTCTTAAAAATGCAAATCCAAAAATTAAATTTTCTCCTATAGTCAAACTTAAGATATATTTTTTAGCAAGATTTCAGATCTGAAATATAAATTACAATAGTAATTTAAACCATTGATCAACAAACAAATGATACCGGCACCAATGCCCAAAATGACTAAAAATAGTAAAAATTGTTGAATTTGAAGAAAAATCAATTTTTAGGGCTTGATTAAGAGAAATTTCAAATATAATATTTTTATTTCAGAAATGAAACAATGATAAATCAACAAGATAATTCTGCCCAAAACAGCTGCCAAATACTTCTAGAAATAGCAAAATTATATTAAAACTTGAAAATTTCAATTTTAAGGCTTTAAGGGAGTTTGATTCAGTAATTTTCAGAACTAATAAGTTTATAACAACAATAAATTGATAAAATATTAGCAAACTGAAAATACTGAAAATGATCCCCACAACGTCTAAAAATAGTAAGTTTTGTCGAAAAATTGAAAATTCAAATTTTTTGGACCTTATTTAGGATATGCATTAGCAATGTTCAGATCTGATTTTTCACAGCGATGCAGTAATTTCCAAAAAACTTCAAAGTTAGATCTAGGAAAAATTAAAGATGCCCAAATGGCCAAAAAATATGAAAATGAAGATTTTGCAATTCTAAACAATTTTGACCATATAAAATGTGTTTTTAGAGCCTAATTATTTGTGATTTTCTTGCTATAATAAAATTTGTAGAAAATATGGGTTTAGAGATCAAACCCTTAGCCCAAGGCTTTGAAGATCCAACCGTTGAAAATTCTTGAAATTTTGGGATAATGTTGCCGCTTGAAAATTAGAATTTTGGAGACCAAAATCCTGTAAAAATAAACTCAAAATTCTATATGTCCTCAAGGTTCTAGATATGGCTCAGATCTAAAGATTTCCTTGGTTGGTCTTTCAGATCCATTCTTGCAAAAAAATATTGAGCTCAGATCTTGCCCTCCAAGGTCTAGATCTGGCTCAGATCTGAAGATTTCCTTGTCTGATTTTTCAGATCTATTCTTGCAAACAAATATTGAGCCCATATCTTGCCCTTCAGGGTCTAGATCTGGGTCAGATCTGAATATTTCCTTGGCTGATTTTTCATATTTATTCCTGCACAAGTGAAAAAATAAAAACCAAATACCCAATATGTACAATAATAGAGAAAATCCTAAAAACTCAAATGTTAGAATTCAAAATTATGTTACAAAACTTTAGATCTACACATGTAAATTACAGATCTATATAATATATTTATAGATCTATGCACAAGATTTGCAGATCTGTCAGATCTAAGGATCATAAGTCTGACTTCGCTCCCGGATCTGAAGATCTAAGGCTCTTACTAGCCAGATCTAACTTTAAATTCAGAAAAATTAAGATAGTTTTTTTTTTTTTATTTAGGCACAATCTCTAGAAAGACCCAGTAAAAAATATTCCGTAAGATAAAATTAGAAATTAGGAAACAATGGGATTTTTCAAATTTTCTGAAATATGAGAGTCGGCTAATCTAACTGAAGATTTCCCCAAATGCTCAAATCTTGAATAAAAATATCTACACACTTAGATCTAAATTTTAGATTGATAGTGATTTAAAAAAAATAGCCATGAGACCTTTCAGAAATATAGATAAATAATATTTTTTTCAAATAAAAATGCAATTTAAGAAAACCCAGAAAACTGCACAAGATACTTGTATGCAGATCAACCCATAAAGGTCGTCACCCACCAAATGCTAATAAAAGTAGCAAAATTTAGAGACAATATCACCACATAGATTTGGAAAAGGAACACCAAAGTTTGTAACCCCAAAGTCTTTATGCTTTATTGATCAAAAACTTACAAGAGCTTCTAAGAACAAGTGCACGATCCAAAGATCAGATCTAAATGACGTAAAAAGACCTCTAGTTTATAAGATAAAATATCCAACGACTAGTTTGGTTGATCCATGTCAAAATGATCTCGATTGTCGAAAAATATTTAATTATCTTTTAATCTGGACCGTCGAAATTATAATTTTGAGAAAATTTGAATTTTTCATTTAATTCCATTTTAATTAACTCAAAAAAATATTTTTGAGTTAATTACCTCAAAATTTTGACTTTGACTTAACCATCAAGGCCCAAGGGTCCAAAATTTATTGAAATTCTCGATATTCCCTTGGCCTGGGACCTTTAAAAATTAATTTTTAAGGACCCCTGAATTTTTCCTATGAAGAATTTTAACTCACCTAGGACTTAAAATTAATTAAATTTTTGGCTTAGGATTTTTAATTTAAATTGGTTAGAAAATTTAATTAATTGACTGAGAGGGGATTTAATTATTTTTCCAACCTTATTTACATAAGATAAATACATTTAGACACATAAAGGGGGAATACCCATTCGTGATAGACTCTCAAATAGCTACCCAATTCTGCGAATCAAAACATGATCTAGTAGACCAAGTAGCTTGGAATAAAATAATCTAGCCAACTAGCTAGGATTATTCCCAAACTACTTTTACAAAGACTTGATAGAAAACACTAGGACTCACTTAGCATCTTGATGACAAAATCCACCCTAGCTTTGGGGTGAGGCTGGAGGGAAAAACTCTGCTGCTTACTTATGTTGAGAAACACAAATGAATCAGTGAGACGAAAAACCTCCTAGGATAGAAATTATCACCAAAATACTAGGCTTACCTAGGTTTTTACATACATAGTGGTCTTATTTAGATCATTTACATCATAAACATTCACAATGGGTTTACATCATTTATAAAAATATCGATTGATGATGAAATCTTAATGGCGTGAACACGTCGAGCATGATGAATCCCATTTGAAAAACTAGGGGTGTACTACTATGGGGTCGTTGGAAAAGTGTGGTCAATAGTACCTATTGTACCTTGAGAGCCATTGTCATTATTGGTGGTGTTAGCCCCCCTATGAAATTCTTGACAAGCAAGCTGGGGGCTAGTCTGCTTTGGAGCCTTCAAGGAATGCCTTTTCCTAAAAACCCATCATCCTTGAAGTCTCTTAGTGTTGTGCCTAAAACAGTTCCACCCTGCTAATCCATTTCTCAAAGGGCCCATTTTCCCCCTTATATCCCTGCAAATGCCCTCGTTTTAATCCCTTTCCCCCTTTGTTAAAGTCCTTTTGTTTCCTCTATTTCTCCTATCCATCCTCTAAATTCCCCATTAATCCCCTAAATCCCCTTCATTCACCTATCGTTCCCCTTTGTCGATGTCAGATTGCATTAAAAACAGATTAAAATGGCCTAAAAACCATATTTTTCATATTATAAGGGCCTAGCCCCTTTCGGTGTAAGCACCCGCTCCTTTCCCTCCACGTGATCCAGTGCCCGAAACACCCGCTGAAGCAAAAGGCGCCTATCCACTGAGTTTATTGGGCGAAAATTCCATCCGTCGATCTTGGTTGATCAGACGGTGAGCGTGAATCCCGACGCTCTCCGTTTTCCCCCGTTCATTTTCTTACCACGCCATCGCCGTCCGCTCATCTGCCAGATCAACGGTCCGGAATGCACCTGTCCTTGTGGTCCCCACCGTGCATAGCCATAAAAAACTTGGTTTATTCCACACCGCTTATGCGTGGTGGGTGGTTTTCCCCGAGCACCCAGCGATTCCACTCATTGCGCGTCGCGTGTCTTTTGTACAACGGCAAAACCGCCCATCCCTCGTGCATTATCTTTCGGCCCAAGTCTTGCAGCGAAATTCACGCAAGACGTCCGATCCTGAGCGCCTCATTGGATGGTCATCCATCAACAAAGCTGCGCACGGGTTAAACCGTCTCTGCCGTACCCCTGACCCACTGTCTATCGTCCCAGATGTGATTTCCACCATAGATCCCTTTTAAGATCGGACGATCTCGATTTGTTCGCCCGCCGCTAACTTTTCCACCATCGCCCGGTTCCGCCACATCATCTCCACGTGCACCCTCCGTATAGTCTCCCATTCCATCGCATATATTGGTTCTTTTTCACATTTTTTAACGTTTTCCATGTATATTGGATCTGCAGAATGTCAACATCCACCAGGGCACGTTCCTCCATTCTTTCTGCAATTTTCCCCTCCGTATCGTCATCTACACGACCTTTCTCCACCTCCACATCATCTGCCACCCCATTCATGATTTCCTTAACTTGTTTGTGTATTTTGCAGGGCTATTAAGAAGTCAATGGCCGCCACGATGCACATCTCTACTACAAGGACAGGGAAATCAAAGAAGATCATTTACAGGGGCAGAATTTATGAAAATGACCCGGGAAGGTGAAGACAGGATGATCATTTAAAGAAACAGGGTTTAAAAATCTATGGAAAACCTTCCAGAGCCATTAAAGCTCGAGCTAACCTGACAGAAGCAAGAAGGGAGCGGCAGAGTGTTTCAGTACAAAGCAAAGAGATTAAGGCCTGCTAATGAAAATCTTAAGCCTTAAATCAGCAGTTTAAGAAGCAAAGCACCGGTTTGAAGACCCCGAGGATCGATCAAAGGATCCTGAGCACAAGTAAAAGGTAACATCAGGGTTTATTCACCAGCAGAATGTTTTTATTCATAAAGTACAGGGCGTCCATACAGCTTTTACTATGCGCCGTGTCCCTGAAGGAATTTCCACCCTAGCAGCAGTTCAAAGCAACTAGAACATTTATGTAGCAGACTTCTCATGTTGGGTATGTGTTATATTCTTTCCACAACTAAGCACGCGCGGGGGGGCGATAGCCCCCCCTGTCGGGGTCCGGGGCAGCGCCCCAGCGAAAATTTTTGGTCCTTAATTTCCGACGGGTAGTCCGCGTCCATGGTTTTGTGCATGGTTTTGCACATGGTATTGGGGTACGATGGTTTTCGGCCCCTGGTATTTTTGTAGATCCGGTCAAGGGAACTACGGTTATGTTCTAATCCAATGTTTATGGATTTGGGTTTATGTATGCTTCGGCATGTATATATATGTGTTGTAACACTAAAAGGAATATAAATGAAAATCAAGTCAGGTTGTCCCGATTTGGGATCCAGGGGAAAATATCTGTGTTGATCTGTTTTATGTTTTATGCTCTCGCTATTGTTTATTTTATGTTATAAGATTCGTGTGTAGATAATTTATGTTCAGGGTTGAAACCTACATTTGGTATCAGAGTTGTTTCGGCTTCAAGGGGACGCCTTTATTGCTGAGGGTTTTTTAGTTCGGGCCTGAGGTAGACCCTGTTCAGTGGGAGATCTGCGTGATTGATTCTTGCGGTGAGAGAAGATGGCAAGCGGCGGAAAGATAGAGATCGAGAAATTTAATGGTCAGAGTTTTGAGTTGTGGAAGATCAAGATGGAGGATCTTCTGGTGGATAAAGATCAGTGGATTGTGGGAGATCCAGGTACTAAGCCAACAGGAATGTCAGATGAAGACCGGAAGAAACTAGATCGAAGGCTAAAAAGACAGAAGGCATTTGCTTTTGTGTGTCTTATCTCGCATTGTTGAATGTATTCCGGGGAAGCTAGTGCTAAGATTCTGTGGGAAAAGTAGGGACTTTGTACCTAATTCCAGTCTCGGTGACAAGCTGTTCTGCACTCTGAAAAAAGTTGTATAACCCGAGATGAAGGATGGAGACTCTCATGATTTGCATCTAATGGTTCTTCAATATTGTAGAGTCGATGTCATCTGTTGGTATTAAAATTTCATATGAAGATAAGTGCATCTGTTTTTTGTGTTATCTACCAGATTCGTGGGATAATCTGGCTATTGCAATAGGTAGAAATACAACTACCTTGAATTTTGATGACATTGTCTCAGCCTTGCTATCGGAGGAAATGAGACAAAGAAATATGGAGGGTCATAATGGAGATGCCTTATCTGTATGAGGAAGGTCCTAGAATAGAAACAAGAATAAGGTTTCGAGTGGGAGATCTAAATCTAGAGGGAGATCTAAATCTCCTGAAAAGTTTGTAAAGGTGTGCTGGAAATGTGGAAAGGAAGGGCACTACAAAAAGGACTGCACATCTAAAGTTCCTGAGAAAGGAAAGGGATCTGATGATGCTCCTTCTGCAGAGGCAAAAACCACTTTGGATGAAGTTGGGGATGTGTATTTGGCTTCTTCTTCAAATACACATGTAGATCATGAGTCATGGTTGATTGACTCAGGTGCATCCTTTCACTTCACTCCCCATCGGGAGTGGTTCTGCGAGTATGAGAAATATGATGGCGGTGATGTCTTCCTAGGGATGATAGGAAGGCCATAATAATTGGACGTGGAAATGTGAAGCTGAAGCTGCAAGGTGGAAGGATTAGAACACTTCCTGGTGTTCTGCATATTCCTACATTGGCCAGAAATCTGATTTCTATAAGCAAGATGGATGATGCAGGTGTGAAAACAATGTTCGAGAAAGATACCTGCAAGATGGTTCGGGAGCACTGGTATTAATGCGTGGAGTTCGGACTGGAACTTTGTACAAGCTACAAGGTAGCACTGTTATTGATGGGTGTAACATTTCTGTGGTTCTTGAAAGTGGAGCAGAAAGCCTAGCTGTCTCTGGAGAAAAGACCATGCTATGGCATCAAAGGCTTGGACATATTGGAGAGAAGGGCCTTCGGATACTGCATAGAAATGGTATGGTAGAAGGTATGTCTAATTGCTCTCTAGATTTCGATTTATGTGAAAATTGTGTATTGGGAAGCAGAATCGGGTGAGTTTTCCTTCTGGTGCTAAGAAGGCGAACAAGATATTAGAACTTGTGCACAATGATGTGTTTTGACCTGTGTCGGTTCCATCATTGGGTAAGTCTGTGTACTATGTTTCATTCATGGATGACTTCTCAAGGAATACATGGATATATTTCTTGAGGAATAAATCTGAAGTCTTTCACAGATTTAAAGAATTTAAGGCTTTGGTGGAAAACCAGACATAGAAGAAGATAAAGGTGCTAAGGACAGATAATGGTGGGGAGTTCTACAAGAAGGAATTTGAAGAGTTCTGTAAGAAGTGTGGTATAGCACGACAGAAGACTTCTCCATACACACCTCGGCAAATGGAGTTGCTGAAGAATGGTTAACACCGATGGAAAGGGCAAGAAGCATGCTCCTTAGTGAAATGAAGTCGCCATCACTAAGTGGGCCCGCAGGCAAATTCTGGCGCAAAGTCTATTTTTAGACTATGTCTATTTTTAGACATACGGAGCATAATTTGGGAATTCTACTTGGAGATTCTTGAAGTATGCGACATGTCGGTAAAAATAGATGAGACCTTATTTTTAGGACCCGGGCTATTTTTAGACTGATCTCCTAAAAATATGGAAGTCAAATATTATTTACCCTTAATAATATTTTGACTATAAACAACAGTTTACTCTCTTGGCGCACTTCAGTTTGAGTCATGGAGGTGGCTCATGCAACTGACACAAGGAATCACGTGGTTCCTAGGTTTTGATGGCATCTTGCATGGTTGGCTTCAGTTAGACTTCAGTGGCAGGAGTTTTGGAGGAGTTAACGGGACAGATAGTGGAGTTGTGTTCTGTTTGTTTTAGTTGAACTAGTTGGGATTAGTTAACTAACTCATCAACTAGATATGAGTGGAGTAAATTAAATAATATTTAATTTACTAAATATTAACTCATTAGTCAACTCAAGAACACTTCAGTTCACTACAGTGCATGATCAGTTCAGTGGAGACCAGTGGAAGAGGTAGATGAAAGGGTGAGTAAAGCTATCAGTTGGTAGATTTGTTTTGCATGAGACTTGCATTACACTTGGAGAAATTGTCCATGACAATTACGCAATCAAGGCAAAGGGATTCGAACCTTGAACCTCTTCATATACAGGCCATGATTGCGCAATAGAGGCAAGGCAGTTAGTGGTGTGTTTTGAACCCGAGACTTGTTCAAAACCAAGCTAGATTGTGAGTAACTTCATGAGAGAGTACTGAGTACTTGTGAGGAGTATTGTAATTGTTTGGTTACTTGATTTCTCCATTATAATATACACAATAGCTGCGGGGTTTTCAGCTATAGGCTTTCCCCATACATACTGAGTTAATGTGTGATTGAATTGATGTGAGATTGCTTCTGTTATTTCCGCATGTGACAATTAATTGTAGAAGAAGGTTATGTGTTATGTATGCACTTCGAAATTGATATATGACCAGGTTAATCTTCAGTGAATAAGTGATTTATTCAGCTAATTTCTACATGGTATCGGAGCGAGATTAATTGTCGAGATCTATTACGGTGATTGCAAACTTATTTCCTCGGACAGAGTCTGCATGCGGGCCAGGTAGCCTCCCGAATATTCATCCTTCTTTGTAAGGTGAAAGATCTGGTGAATGCCCTTTGCAGTCAATCTCTGATTTGGAAATAATTTGTTTTCAAGTATAGATCGGAAGCGATAGAGCTTGGAGTTTGGAATTCGAATTTTGCAGAAGGTTGTTCTTCTTGGTGCCGGTGTTGAAAGATGTCTTCTTTCAATGGTTTGCAACTCGAATATGCTCTTGAAGGCAGTTCGAACTATGTTGCATGGAAAGATCGAATGGAAGCAGTGTTAGAAGATAATGGTCTGAAGGAGTTCGTGGATGCGGATGTCCCAAAGCCCACTGATGCAGCTTTGGTCGATGCATGGCAAAAGAAGATCGCGAAATGTCGAAGGATCCCGTTGGAGGGCGTCAAGGATCATATTGTATCCAGCCTGCATGGAAAGGCTACTCCATATTTAATGTGGAAAGCTTTGACGGATCTATTCCAGAGTAAGAGTGACCAAAGGAAGCCGGCGCTCAAAGACAAGCTCAGGAACATCAAGATGGAGAAGGGCGACAGTATCGCTAAATACCTCACGAAGTTCACTCAATGCAGAGATGAACTGGGAAGTGTGGGAGTTACTGCCGATGAAGAGGATATGGTCGACCTGGCTCTCCTTGGTCTTCCGAAGGCTTGGCACTCATATCAAGATAGTGTCAATGGTCGGGAGAAGCTGCCGGGATGGGAGCGCCTTTGGGCGGATCTCATGCAGGAGGAGATAAGGAGGACTACTCAAGATGGATCTTCATCAAAGGGAGCCGATGAAGAAAACTGCGCTTTGGTGGCCAAAGCAAAGAAAGGGAAGGGTAAGAAAACCTCTCATTCTGGTGCAAAGGGAAAGAAGCAGGATATGGCGAAAGTGAAGTGTTTTCACTGCCATGATCACGGACATTATGCTACCAATTGTCCAAAGAAGAAGAAGAACAAGCAAGCGGAAAGATCTGCAGATGGAGAAGCTTTGGCTTCACAGTTCGAGCTTGACTTTTCACTGATTGCATGCTTGGTTTCAAGTGTGATGGGATCGGTGTGGTTCTTGGACAGCGGTGCGTCATTTCACATGACGGGAGATCGGGAGTTGTTCTCAGATCTGGAGGACAAGGATTTGGGTATGCACATCGAGATGGGCGATGACGGTAGATACAGTGCGACTGGTATCGGTACCGTATCCTTTCAGAGGGAGTCTGGTAAACCCTTTGTCTTAAAGGATGTCATGCATGTACCTGGATTGAAGAAGAACCTGATTTCAGTAGCGATGTTGGAGGATAAGGGTCATGATGTGGTCTTCAGCGAAGGAAAAGCTTTCCTGCGCAGTAAGACTACTGGAGAGACCCGGAAGATAGGGGTTCGAACTCAGAACCTTTATCAGTTGCAGGTAGATGACTGCGCAGCTATGGCATGCAAGGCCGGAGATGTGGTGAGCCGGGATGATGAGGGCGAACTATGGCACAGGAGATTGGGCCATCTTCACCATGGAGCTTTGAAGATTCTGCAGCAGATTTCTACTGGACTTCCTAAGGGCACCCTTGCGCAGTCAGATCAGTGCAAGGGGTGTACTTTAAGGAAGTATGTGAAAGCCACCTTTCACGAGAAGGATAGTCGCGCCACGACGATCCTTGAGAGAGTTCACACAGACGTGTGTGGTCCTTTCTCAGTTGCTTCGACAGCAAAGCACAAGTATTATGTGATCCTTGTTGATGATTTCTCTCGAAAGTGCTGGATCTTCTTCATGCAGAAGAAGAGCGATACATTCGCGAAGTTCTGTGAGTTTAAAGCACCGGTCGAGAAGGAGTCGGGGAAGAAGGTGATTGCTCTAAGGAGTGATAACGGTGGTGAATTCATCTCGGCTGAATTCAAGGAGTTCTGCAGCGCAGAAGGGATTCGGAGAGAGCTCATCGCACCCCATAACCCACACCAGAACGGGGTGGCTGAGCGGAAGAACAGAACGATCGTGGGTGCTGCACGGGCGATGTTGCATGATCAGGGCCTACCCCTTCACTTGTGGGCCGAGGCATGCAATACAGCAGTGTATGTGCAGAACCGTTGTCCTCACAAGGTTCTTGGCATGAGTACACCAGAGGAGGCTTATTCTGGCAAGAGGCCCGATATTTCCCATTTGCGGATTTTCGGATCTCCTGTCTACATGCATGTGACGAAGGATGCAAGAAGGAAGCTGGATCCAACTGCTGAAGTTGGAATATTTGTGGGGTACACTGATACACCTCACAACTATCGGGTGTATGTGCCAGACAGTCGCAAGACCGTTGTGCGACGGGATATAAAATTCCAGGAGGAGAAAGCCATGCAGTGTTCGCTTGAGAGGGAGCTACACTTGCATGCAGATGAGGAGCTGTTAGTTCCTAAGGAGGAGCTTCCGGATGTGGATCAGCCACAAGAGGAGGTTCAGAAGGTGGAAGAAACCACCCAAGCAGCGCCAACCATCAGAGGGCGCATGCGCACTACAGAAGCTGAGCGACTGGCTCGGGATGCAGAGAAGGTTGTAGGACCACCTACAGCACAGCGCAGACAGAGACAGTCACCGGATCGGTACACTGGATACATGGCTCTTATGAGTCAATGTGGTGTGACAGAGCCATCCTCTTTTGAGGAAGCTGTGGAGGAACCCGCATGGGTTGATGCCATGATCGAAGAATATGATTCGATCATCAGGAACAATGCATGGGAGATTGTCCCAAGACCGGTTGGGAAATCAGTTGTAGGTTCGCGATGGATCTACAAGGTGAAGCAGGCGGCTGACGGGAGTGTGGAGAAGTACAAGGCGAGATTTGTCGCCCGTGGCTTCTCACAGATCGAGGGGATTGACTATGAGGAGACTTTTGCACCTGTCGCAAGGTACTCTTTCATACGGACGATCCTTGCTCTCTCAGCGCAGATGGGGTGGCACATTCATCAGATGGATGTGAAGACTGCGTTCCTCAATGGAGTTATTGAGGAAGAGGTGTACATAGAGCAGCCTGAAGGTTTTGAGATCTTCAGCACTGAGTCGCATGTGTGCCGACTCAAGAGAGCACTGTACGGGCTGAAGCAAGCACCTCGTGCTTGGTACACTCGGATAGACAGCTACTTCACCGGGCTTGGATTCTCCAAGAGTGAGGCGGATCCAAACCTGTACCAGATTGTGGTGGAGGGGAAGCCGTTGATCATCGTACTGTATGTAGATGATCTGATTTTGACTGGCGATGAGCAGTTGATACTTTCATGCAAGGAGGATTTTGCACGAGAGTTTGAGATGAAGGACTTGGGCATCCTTCATTATTTCTTGGGATTGGAGATTTGGTAGCACAGTGAAGGACTATTTGTTTCTCAGGGAAAGTATGCCCAGGAGATTCTGGAGAGGTTCAACATGCAAGGCTGCAAGCCTGTTGACACTCCTCTTCCTGGTGGTTGGAGGAAGGAGGATGCTACTTCAGCGGAGGTAGTGGATGCCACTGTCTATCGACAGTTGGTGGGGTCGCTTATGTATCTGGTCAATACACGACCCGATATATGCTATGCAGTTAACCAGCTTTCGCAAGCTATGGTTAAGCCTACCAAGCTCTTTTTGAAGGGGGGCAAGCATGTATTGCGCTATATCAGAGGCACATCGGGATATGGTCTATGGTACAGACAAGAGGATGGAGTGAAGCTTTCTGGTTTCACTGATGCAGATTGGGCAGGGAGCCCAACAGACCGGAAGAGCACTTCCGGAGGAGTTTTCAGCATTGGGTCGACAGCAGTTTCCTGGTACAGCAGGAAGCAGAGATCCGTGGCACTCAGTTCAGCAGAGGCCGAGTACATGGCAGCAAGCTTGGCTGCATGTGAGGCTATTTGGATGAGGAAGATCCTCGCAGGTGTGTTCAGGTTGCATTTGGAGCCTACAGTGATCTACTGTGATAACCAGAGCTGCATTAAGCTCTCGGCTAATCCAGTATTTCATGATAGGTCCAAACATATCGACATCAGGTACCATCATATCAGAGATTGTGTTCAGCGGAGGATCATGATGCTTTCATATGTTCCCACGGAGGATCAGGATGCCGACATCCTGACGAAGGCGCTCACCAGGAGCAAGTTCGAATTCCACAGAGGTAGGATAGGGATTGCAGATAATCCATATCTTGCTGAGAGGGAGTGTTGAGAATGCAGCAAGATGATGGAGCTTAGTGAAATGAAGTCGCCTTCACTAAGTGGGCCCGCAGGCAAATTCTGGGGCAAAGTCTATTTTTAGACTATGTCTATTTTTAGACATACGGAGCATAATTTGGGAATTCTACTTGGAGATTCTTGAAGTATGCGACATGTCGGTAAAAAATAGATGAGACCCTAATTTTTAGGACCCAGGCTATTTTTAGACTGATCTCCTAAAAATATGGAAGTCAAATATTATTTACCCTTAATAATATTTTGACTATAAACAACAGTTTACTCTCTTGGCGCACTTCAGTTTGAGTCATGGAGGTGGCTCATGCAACCGACACAAGGAATCACGTGGTTCCTAGGGTTTGATGGCATCTTGCATGGTTGGCTTCAGTTAGACTTCAGTGGCAGGAGTTTTGGAGGAGTTAACGGGACAAGTAGTGGAGTTGTGTTCTGCTTGTTTTAGTTGAACTAGTTGGGATTAGTTAACTAACTAATCAACTAGATATGAGTGGAGTAAATTAAATAATATTTAATTTACTAAATATTAACTCATTAGTCAACTCAAGAACACTTTAGTTCACTACAGTGCATGATCAGTTCAGTGGAGACCAGTGGAAGAGGTAGATGAAAGGGTGAGTAAAGCTATCAGTTGGTAGATTTGTTTTGCATGAGACTTGCATTACACTTGGAGGAATTTTCCATGACAATTACGCAATCAAGGCAAAGGGATTCGAACCTTGAACCTCTTCATATACAGGCCATGATTGCGCAATAGAGGCAAGGCAATTGGCGGGGAGTTTTGAACCTCAGACTTGTTCAAAACTGAGTCAGATTGTGAGTAACTTCAAGAGAGAGTACTGAGTACTTGTGAGGAGTATTGTACTTGTTTGGTTACTTGATTTCTCCATTATAATATACACAATAGCTGCGGGGTTTTCAGCTATAGGCTTTCCCCATACATACCGAGTTAATGTGTGATTGATGATGTGAGATTGCTTCTGTTATTTCCGCATGTGACAATTAATTGTAGAAGAAGGTTATGTGTTATGTATGCAATTCGAAATTGATATATGACCAGGTTAATCTTCAGTGAATAAGTGATTTATTCAACTATTTTCTACAAAATTTTCGCGGGTACCCCTGGCAGATAAGAATTGCGTAGGTAGTTTGGAGATCGCATGCTATCCGTTAATGTATCACCTTCATCGTTGTTGAGGATAAGACCCTACATGAGGCGGACCTGGGTAAGAAACCTTATCTATCACATCTATGTATTGCATGTGATGCATATGTACATGTTCCAAAGGAGAAAAGGACCAAGTTGGATAATAAATCTGAAAGGTGCATCTTTATTGGGTAGAAGGATGGTTTCAAGGGTTACAAGCTTTGGAATCCAGAAACAAGGAAGGTTGTGTACAGCCGAGATGTGGTGTTTAGAGAAGTAAAAGATGTTGTTAAACATGAAGTCCTACCAAAGGAACCTGAGAAGATAGAGTTTGAGCTAAAGGAGGATGAATCAGACTCTACAATAGAAGAAGACTTAGAAGATGAAGAGCCACAAACTCCAGCTTTGAGAAGATCAGTTCGGGAAAGAAGGCAACCAGAAAGGTATGGTCCATCTGCTTTCTGTTCAGGTTTTGCCTTAATTATAACTGATGATGAACCTAGAACTGTCAGGGAGGCAGTAGATTCAGAGGATGGAAAAATCTAGAAGGAGGCCATGGTTGATGAAATGGCATCCTTGCACAAAAACGATGCATGGGATCTGGTGGAGTTGCCGACTGGAAGGAAGCCCATTGGGAGCAAATGGGTGTTTAAGAAGAAGATGAATGTAGAAGGCAAGGTGGAGAAATACAAAGCTCGGTTGGTAGCGAAAGGTTATTCCCAGGTGCCGGGAATTGATTTTGGTGATATTTTTCTCCTGTTGCCAAAGTTACTTCTATTAGATTACTTTTATCTGTTGCTGCTGCATTTGATTTTGAGATAGAACAGATGGATGTGAAGACAACATTTCTTCACGGGGATCTAGAAGATGAGATCTACATGAAGCAACCTGAAGGCTTTATGGTGAAGGGTAAGAAAGAACTGGTATGCAGGTTGAAGAAGTCTCTGTATGGGTTAAAACAGTCACCAAGGATGTGGTATCAGAAATTTGATACCTATATACTGGGACTTGGCTTCACCAGAAGCAAGGAGGATCACTGTGTTTATTTTAAATTAATTGGTGACCGTGTTATTTATTTGGTCTTGTATGTGGATGATATGTTGTTTATTGGAAATGACAAAGAAATTATCCAAGATTTGAAGACCCAACTGTTCTCCAAATTCGACATGAAGGATCTTGGTGCTGTAAACTATATTTTGGGCATGGAAATTAAGAGAGATTGGACAAAGAGGAAGCTCTGGTTAAACCAGAGGAAGTATGTCGAGACTGTATTGCAGAGGTTCAATATGCAGGATAGTAAACCGGTGAATGTTCCTATTCCTGTAGGTGTAAAGCTGTCTGCTGAACAGTGTCCCAAGACACAAGAAGAAGAGGAGTATATGTCCTGTGTTCCATATGCAAGTGCAGTGGGTAGCTTGATGTATGCAATGGTCTGTACTAGACCATACATTGCACATGCAGTGGGAGTATTGAGCAGGTTTATGTCAAACCCAGGGAAGGAGCATTGGACAGTAGTGAAGCGGGTTTTTAGATATTTACGTGGCACTAGTGATTATGGCTTGTGCTACCAGGGAAGACTAGGATTGGAAAGAATGTTGGAAATTAGTGGTTTTGTTGATGCAGACTGGGCTGGAGATCTGGACCAAAGAAGATCTACAAGTGGGTATGTGTTTAGCCTATTTGGATGCGCAGTCAGTTGGATGAGTTAAAGACAGTCTGTAGTGGCTCTTTCAACTACAGAGGCAGAATACATAGCAGCCACTCATGCAAGCAAGGAAGCAGTTTGGTTGCAGAGATTGTGTTCAAGTATGGGGTTGGTACAACAAGCTATAAGGATAGACCGTGATAGCCAAAGTGCAATTTTCTTGGCTAAGAACCCTGCTTATCATTCAAAGACAAAGCACATTGATGTTCAATATCACTTTGTTAGAGATATGGTTGAGGCTAAAAGGGTGTTGCCGGTAAAGGTGGACACTTTGAAGAATGTTGCAGATGCATTGAAAAAGTCTGTGAGCACTCAGAAGTTCTCTTGGTGTAGAGAAACAATGGGTGTTGAAGAATTGGGCCAATGACTAAGCCCTCCTGTGGCCCCCTGTGGAAAGAAAACAACAAGTGGGAGAATGTTGGGTATGTGTTATATTCTTTCCACGACTAAGCACGCACGGAGGGGGTAAGAGGGGGGGCGATAGCCCCCCCTTTGCGCTGGGCGCAACGGGGGGGTCACAGGGGGGGCAATAGGCCCCCCTGTCGGGGTCTGGGGCAGCGCCTTGGCGAAAATTTTTGGTCCTTAATTTCCGGCGGGTAGTCCGCGTCCATGGATTTTTGCATGGTTTTGCACATGGTATTGGGGTACGATGGTTTTTGGCCCCTGGTATTTTTGTAGATCCGGTCAAGGGAACTACGGTTATGTTCTAATCCAGGGTTTATGGATTGGGGTTTATGTATGCTTCTAATATATGTATATGTGTGTTGTAACACTAAAAGGGAATATAATGAAAAATCAAGCTGGTCGTCCCGATTTGGGATCCAGAGGAAAATCTCTGTGTTTATCTATTTTATGTTTTATGCTCTCGCTATTGTTTATTTTCTGTTATAAGATTCGTGTGTAGATAATTTCTGTTCAGGGTTAAAACCTACATCTCAGTGGTTCATTTGCCTTTTGTTTATTCACCACAAGTACAGCACCACGGCCGAAATATGTCAAAGTCATATCCGAGAAGATCACTCTTTCACAAAGAGGAGACAGGGATTAAATACTCAGCATTCAAACAGAATGGGTTTAGGCCCTCCGTTCATTTTTGTGTTTAATGTTACATTTATTGTTCACCTACCTCCTCAGTCGATCTTCTATTCATCCTCTGCTATAAAACACAGAAGGAAATTATTGTAAGGGTTGTTGATGAGATATCAGAGAAATGCAATCATTTTCCTCTTGAGACAAGTTCTCTGTGTAATATTGTAAGATAGGCTAAGATTTGATGTATTCAGACTAAACGTTCAAGTTGAGGGCAATGATATACCTGATTGGTGTTGTTTTTAATATGACAAGCATATTTCTTTGGATACTGATCTAAAGCAGCTGGTGATGTTTTTCTATCTCTTTGTTTGATTTCATTTCATTCCATTTCTACTGGCTCGCATTAGAAGTTTGGCATAAGATTTACCCTTGATAGGTACCTTATGTTGCTGCTCTCCCAGCCTTTTATGTTTTCTGCTCCTATGTGTGTCTAGATATTGATTTCAATTGATTTAACCAGTGTAGTGGATGTCATTGCCTGCTCTCTGATGTATGAATTGAAGAAATCTATGTTTAGATGTTCTTGCTAGGATTTAGTTGAATGAGTTGAGAACACAGGGAGGCCTAGAACCATGTCTCTGCCTCACTAGGATCTTTCCATCTCAATTAAGCCTTTCTAAGATCCCTTGTATTGCTTCTGATTTTGTCCAAGCAGGTCTGGAGTTAAATGACCTCTGACCTGATCTATAGACAGAATTGGATTTTTCTTCTCCTGTCATTTTCAGTCCTTAATGTCCCATTCCAAATTTCATTTTTAAGATCCAAATGCTCTGGATGACTAGCCCAACTGAAAGCTTGCACATTGAACACAAGTAAATCCTCTCTTAACTCCACTTCCCAATGGCCTTGATGTTCTCTGAGTTATCTACCTTTGCCTAATTTCCTCTTTGCTCATCCTTGTCTTATATTGGACCCTTCTTTCCTGATTCCTAACAACCAAACATAAACAAACAAACAAACCTGTGCATATAACTAGCCTAAAACCATAACTTAGAGCCTCAAAGACATACACTTTGACTCATATAGAGAGATCCCTCTCTGGACCTAGGAGGGCTAGATCCTAAGGTCTAAAAGTGGTTCTATGTTGTCTCATCTTTTGGTCTTGCCAACCTGGCCAAAACATGGGAACCCCAACATAATGGCGACTCTGCTGGGGAACTCTGAGTGCATTTCACCTTAAACAATTTTAAGGACTCAGAGACTTAGAACTCTGGTTAGGTTGACAGTAAGTCACTCCTTTCTCGAATCGACCTCCATTGTTGGGTGTCCATCATACTCTTAGACAGATCCTGGAAAGGGCCAGGTAGCCTCCAGATCTCACCCTCTTCAGAGGTGACATATCTTGTAAATGCCCTCCCAGTCAATCTCTGGTTGGACTTAGCTATTTTTGAGGAGATTCCTGAAAGGTGATAGTGCCTGAGCACTGTGGTGCACAGTGTAACCCCTTATACATACCCTAAAACCCTTCACCTGGCGACTCCATTGTTCCTAAACAAAAAGAATCCACTGGTGATCAGTAGGCCTGCTGATTAACTCAGTTTCACATAAGACTCCACTGGGAGACCATCCCTTGAAACAACATCAAACCACAATAGAAGTAACAAGTAGGGTTAAGCTACTTGGATAGGAAACAACATTCTGGCTTTTAGAACCATTCACACAAGAGCTTATCCCAACCCTGACCCACCTGAAATAATTGACAATCCGGAGAGTATATTCAAGGGAGCTCCTACGCCTAAAAGACCAACTGTTTCCAGTCACATTCATAGAGCTAAATCTGCACCAGAAGACCTAACAGCTCTATCACATTTTCTCCCTGACCTAGACCTACCTAATAGACTACCAAGAACTAGGTCATTCAATCATCCAGACTAGCCAGACCTCGAGTTTCACGGTTCACCATCTCATAGTGGTCAACAAACTAAGGACAGAGGAACCCCTCCATCTACACCACCTGATATCCACTTCATTCAAAACTTGGGGCTCTCCCACCCTAGATCTGCTCAACAAACTTCTGCTGGTCCTAATATCCTTGTCATCCGTATACCATCTGCTCAAGCCAACCCTATACCTCATCAGAACATTATCATGGCAGCTTGGTATGCACCTCTGGTTTTGCCCCAGCCCTTGTTACCCTTACCCAATGATTATCAATAAAAAATCCAACACTTCACTACTAAAGAATCCATCATAGCCCAAAAACATGTAGATAAGATGGAGGATTCTTTTGATTATATGGAAATTGATGATGAAACAATCAAAATGAGAATCTTTTCCCAAAGCTTAGGGGGTGACGTAAAGAAATGATTTAAAGGCTTAACCCCTGGTAGTATCCAAGATCTCCCTGCATTATATCAGACCTTCATAAACAAATGGGAAACTAGGGCAAACCCTCGCCAACTCCTAGCAGAATACATGAGCCTTAAAAGGAATGTGGGAGAAAGTGTCCATGATTACACCACTAGATTCAACAACATTTACAATGCTCTCCCTCCACACATGAAACCTCCTCAAGGTATGGCCCTGGCCAAATATCCTGATGGATTTGATGCTGACATGGCCTATGAACTTAGGGATAAAGAGTACACCACATTGGAGGACATGCAGAAAGGAGCAGTGAACATAGAGGTAAACCTGATTGAGAAAAGAGCAAGACTGAGATCTGAGAAGAGGGTAACATATAGAGATGACATTGTAGCTTCCACTTCAAACCCAAATTATGATAGATTATCTAAAAACGTGGATAAGCTGCAACAAATGATGGAAAAAATGGTTTTCACAGTTAGCAATCAGAACAGAAACCAAAACCAAAATCAGAACCAAAACTTTAGAAGAAACAACAGTGCTCCCAACAGACAAAAAGAATCAGATTAGCAAGTTATTCCCCCTTTCCAAAACTTTTTAGATGAAGATGAGGGAATCATAGAGGAGTGTGAAGGGAGTGTGATAAACATGTTTGAAACAGAAGACTCTGTACTTAACTGTGATTCAGGGGAAGATCAACCCTCACCTTCATACTAGGATGAGGAACGGTTAGAAACTGAAGATTACAGATTAGGATTCGAAAATTCCATGATGCAGGTCAGAGAACAATATGAACTTAGGAGCAAAAAGAACCAAGAAAATTCCAAAACTAAGAATCCTGAGGTTACCATCAAGAAAATACCTGATAAAACTTCTAAAGCATCTACTGTAAATAGCAAATCAACAGCTGAAAGTTCTGGGAAAAACAAAGAAAAAGACAACCAGAAGTATGAAAGACAAGGTGAACCCACTAGCAGTACTAGCACTTCAGTTAGTACTCCTGATACAATTGTTCCTAACCCTGTACATGGTGAGAAATCACAAACTGATTCAGCTACTAAGGTAGTAGCAAATAAAACAGAGTTAAGTACTCCAAAGACCCAGTCCACTTTCAATTTAGAGAGTGAGATTGCAAAAATAAAAATCTATGTACCATTATCTGAGCTGGCCACTCAGAATGTATATAAAGGCCAAATTTTGAAAGAGTTGAATCTAGGGGAAAACAACGACACTGTGAATTTGAGTGATGATCAACCTGCCCTCTTGTTCGGTCCAAAGATTGTGGGAAAGTTTCAGGAAGGGGTAGTTCCACCTTTTTATATCAGTCTCAACATTCATGAAAAAATACTCCACAATGCCATGCATGATTATGGAGCATCACACAATTTAATGCCTAAGGTGGTGATGGAAAGATTAGGCCTAGAGATAGCCCTCCCTTAAAAATATTTGTATTCGTTTGACTCTAGCAGAGTAAAATGCCTAGGTCTAATCAAAGACTTGTGTGTAAGCCTCACCCAGATTCCTGCCAAGTGTATGGTCATGGATGTGGTGGTAGCAGATGTGCCACCCAAGTATGGCATGTTACTATCTAGATCATGGGGAGCCAAACTACAAGGAACGATGCAGATGGATGGCTCATATGCCACCATCCCTATATTTGACCAACTTAGAAGACTGTATAGAGAGTCCCAGATGAAATTCCTAGTTAGTAGCCCCGAGAAACTTGAAAACTCCCCTTTATACTCTGTACACACAGACCTGGATTCTTTCATTCTTTATAACGACTTATCCGTAGGAGAGCCAGCGTCAGAAAACAGAAGTACAAACAATAACATAGAACCCATGGACTTTAACATAATGGATACCCTAGAAGAATACGATGAAGAAAACCATGGGTAGGGTACTGAAAACGAAACTCTGAGTGAACCAAGAACAGAAAAAAAATGTAAACAACAAGATAGCCAACTCTCTGAACTCCACACATGTCATGAAGAACAAAACAACCCGAAACCTAGCACAGATCCCACAACGCAATATAATGGCGAACCCCTGTGGGAGATGAATTTCAATGGGTCCTGTACTAGGAAAACTGCTGGAGCAGGGGTGTGGTTACGTAACGTAGAGAGTGGTTATGCAGAGAGCCACGTTTTAAGTCTGCACTTCAAATGCACAAATAATATTGCAGAGTATGAGGCTCTTATCCTGGGCTTAAATCTATTGAAAAATTTGGGAGCCCGTAGGGTAATTGTGCTAGGAGACTCTGAGTTAGTTATCAAACAAGTGAATGGTGAATATGCAGTGAAGCACCCTAGGTTGAGGGCATGTAGGAACGATGCCATGGATATATTGAAAACTTTCATGGAATATGAATTGGTGTTTGTTCCTAGGAGTCAAAACGCTATTTCTAACGGATTAGCTTGCCTGGCTAGTTCATATCCTAAGAATCCCCCTGACCAACAAATCATCATTCAGACCAAGTTCGGACCTGCAGTGCCAGACAATGAAAAATATTGGAAGGTCTTTGAAGGAGACAAACAGATTGAATATTTTCTGGTGGGTAGAAATGAGTTTGAATTTCCTGATTCCGACTCAAAATCTGATGACAGTTGCCCAAGTAAGGATCCCCCAGATGAACAAGCAACACCCTGTAACATAGAGATAAAAACCCTGAATGAAGAAACTGGAAATCCAACCGGAAAATGTGAAAACGTAGATAGCGAAGAGATAGAGGTGCTGCAGGCCAAAGAAAAGAATATACCCAGAGGCCTAGCACCCTTGGAGGACCTTTTTGACTTTGATGACGTAGTAAAAAGGCCCACTATAGAACATGTAGACTCCGATGTGGAAGAATGCAACATAGGCACTAAAGATAAACCCAAAATGATCAAATTGACTAAGTCCATACCTGCAAACATGAAGAACAAATACATTGACCTGTTCAAGGAATTCATTGATGTGTTTGCATGGAGCTATGAAGACTTAAAGGCCTATGCCACCAACATCATACAACACAAGATACCCTTGAAGGAGAATTAGAAGCCTTTCAAACAAAAACTCCGCAGAATTAATCCAAAACAATTTCCTGCAGTGGAAAAAGAGATTAAGAAGATGTATGAGGCAGGCATAATAGTTCCTATAAGGTTCTCTGATTGGGTATCAAACTTAGTGGTGGTGAGGAAGAAAACAGGGGAGATCAGATTATGCATAGACTTCAGAAATCTCAACAGAGCCTCATTAAAAGACAACTACCCCTTGCCTAGAATGGAACATGTCCTACAGAAGGTAGTGGGCTCTAAGAGAATCTCCCTACTTGATGGTTTTTCTGGATACAATCAGGTCTTAGTACTCCCAGAGGATCAACTCAAAACAACATTTACCACTCCATGGGGCACCTTTATGTATGTGAAGATGCCTTTTGGACTGATGAACACTGGAGCCACCTTCCAAAGAGAAATGGACATAGCATTCTCAGATGAGATAGGTCACTTCATAGTTATCTACTTGGATGACTTGACTGTCTTTTCTAAAACTGAAGAAGAACACCTGAAACATCTGGGGAAAGTTTTCGAAAAATGTAGAAGGTATGGCCTGTCACTAAATCCTAAGAAAACTGTTTTTGGGCTGCAAGAAGGTAAACTTCTTGGTCACATTATATCTGATAAAGGGATTAGGATAAACCCGCAGAGAGTTGAGGGGATACTTCAAATCACACACCTGAGAAACATCAAAGAGTTACCGTCCTTCATTGGGAAGATCAATTTCCTTAGGAGATTCATTCCCAACCTAGCTGAGCACCTTAGGAAAATGACCAACATGCTGAAGAAAGGTGTCGGAATTAAGTGGACTGTTGAATCCAAAAAATCTTTTGAGTCAGTAAAACTGGCGCTCACTCAAGCCCCTACCCTGATCAGTCCATATTTCTCAAAAGATTTTCTAATATTTTCATTTGCCTCTGAACACACAATAGATGTTGTCCTACTGCAGAAAAACACATAGGGAATGGAGCAGCCAATAGCCTTCTTCAGCAAAGCGCTAAGAGATGCACCCTTGAAGTACAACATTATGGAAAAGTAGGCATATGCCCTGGTAAAGGCCTTAAAAGACTTTAGGGTGTACATTATACATTCTCACACCATTGCTTATGTGCCAAATATAGTGGTCAAAGATATCTTGTCCCAAGACCCTGATGGGAAAAGGGGCAAATGGATTGCTATTATCTTAGAATATGACCTTGAGATAAAGCCCACCAAACTAATCAAGGGTCAAGGACTGGCGCAATTAATGGCTGAATCTAATCTACAGGCCCTTGACATTGACATGGTAAATGCCTTAGATGAGCAGGAAGGATTGCCCCACCCAACTATTGAGGAGAGGTTTCAGAACTCTCCTTGGTATTCCAATATCCTATATGTGCTCACCAATATCAACGCCCCTCCAGAACTGTCCAAAACTAAGGCCAGATTCATAAAACTCAAAGCTAGAAACTACTGCATTCTGAATGAGAATCTATACTGGAAAAATCCAAATGGCCTATTGCTGAAATGCTTGCCTGAACCTGAAGCTGGAAGAATTAAACAAGAGTTCCATGCTGGGGAGTGTGGAGGCCACCTGAGTTGGAAAGCCACTGCAAACAAGATACTCAGGGCTGGCTATTATTGGCCCACACTCTTCAATGATGTCCATAAAATGGTAACTGCTTGTCATAAATGCCAAATCTTTAAGGGCAGAAAAAAGCTCCTCCCCCTCCCTTTACAACCTATCACCATAGAAGGTCCCTTCATGCAATGGGGCCTAGAATTCATTGGGGAAATTCACCCCTCTTTTTCTGGGAAACACAAATGGATCCTAACAGCCACAGACTACTTCACCAAATGGATTGAGGCTATACCCACTAGGAATGCCACTGATTCTGTCATCATTAGGTTCCTAGAAGACTTCATCCTATCTCGGTTTGGCTGTCCAAGAAAAATAATCACTGACAATGCTGCTGCTTTTGGATCCAAGAGAATGGTTGATTTCTGCCACAGGTATGGGATAACACTTGGTCATTCAACTGCCTATTACCCACAAGGTAATGGACTAACTGAATCTTCAAACAAAATCCTAGTGAACATCATCAAGAAGCTGTTATAAGAGAACAAGAAGTCATGGCATAAGAATTTGGTGCACGCCTTGTGGGCTGACAGGCTTACAACGAATAATTCCATTGGCATGTCACCATTTCAGCTTGTCTATGGAATAGAAGTAGTCTTCCCTATCAGCCTTGGAGTGCCAGTGATTAAGCTTGTCCAGGAGATTCAAACAGAGGAAGACGGTATGGTGAGAAGAATTAATGAAACAATCCATCTTCAGCAAACGAGGGAGTAGGTTTATAGCAGAGCTGTCAGAGTTCAGGAAAACATAAAGAGGCAGTTTGAAAAAAGAACCAAAGCTTCAGATTTCAAAGTTGGGGACAAGGTCCTGAAATGGGATTCAAGGAGAGAGGACAAAGGTAAACATGGCAAGTTTGATATTTTGTGGAAAGGTCCATATATTATCCAAGCCACTGTGGGCCCTAATGCATTTTTCTTACAAGAACTTGACGGTACAGAGCTGTTTGGGGGTCCTGTCAATAGCAGGATGCTCAAACACTAATTCTGCTAATTTTCATTTCCAGTTCCATTTTCATTGTACATACCATTGCAGTTTTCATTTTCAAAGAAAAGGAGAAAATATTTCAAAAAATAGAGAGAAAGGAGAGGTTCAGACATGCTCAAAACATGAACCTCTGAGGCACAAAATATTGGCTCTGATAAGCCCATGCATTTTCCTGAGTAAGGGCATACTCCAGACCAATTGGGTAAGCAAGACATGTACGTTGAACTTGGTCTGGAGTTTGCTCTTGCTCAGAAAAATTCTTAAGATGAGGCTCACGAAAACATCCCACCTCAGTATCAGTCCATACATGAAGTAAAGAAGCTGGTCCTAACACGCTCAAAACCTGGACCAGCAAAGGGAAAAGAAGAATCAGCTCTAACATGCCTAAAACCAGAGCTGAGAGGCAAAAGAAGTGACTCTAAAAAGCTCAAAACTTGAGTCACAAAAAGAAGAAGGATGCTGCAAGCTTCATATTTTAAGTCTTCACAGTTTTGTTTTCTGCAAAATTTTGTCCATGTGCAACTGTTTTCATGCCCTGGATCCACAGCGAGTCAGACAGTTTAATCCTGGCTTGGCTGTTTTTCAATTGCTATCTTAGAATATAGTGAAGAAACCTGTTGGACAGTTTAATCCCAGCAGGTAGTAGATTAGGTAGAGAATCAAATGAGACCAACAGTCTAACCTGGTATCATGGAGTAATAAGGGTAGATTTAGAATAGGTTTGTTTTGTGTTTTCATGAATAAATGATGTAAAGGGTCTGCTAGCTCAAATGCACCCTAAAAGAAGAAAATGCTAGGATTGTAGTATGGGTAGGTAGATTGGTTGGGAAAATTATTTCTGCTGATTAATATATCTGACATATTGTGGCAGCTGAAAATCAAAGAATAAAGATGGCTTATAACAGCAGGCATCTGGCCTACTCCAAAGATTATTTCTGGTTTCTTGACTCCTTCAAGAAGAAGCCATCCCCATGTGGAGCCACTGTTAGCCCCCCTATGAAATTCTTGACAAGCAAGTCAAGAAAGTTGTTGCTTGAGCCTCTGCTGAAGTTCAATGCCTTTTCCCCTAAAAACCCATCACCCTTGAAGTCTCTATGTGCTATGCCTAAAACAGTTTCCCCCTGCTAATCCATTTCTCAAAGGGCCTATTTTCCCCCTTATATTCCTGCAAATTCCCTCATTTTAATCCCTTGCCCCTTTGTCAAAGTCCCCTTGTTTCCTCTATTCCTCCTGTCAATCCTCTAAAATCCCCAAAAATCCCCTTCATTCATCTATCGTCTCTTTCCTTGCTGTCGATTGATTTAAAACGGATTAAATGGAATGGTATAAAAACCATATTTTTCTATATTATATGGGCCTAGCCCCTTTGGCTTAGCACCGCGCCTTTTCCTCCATTGTGATCTCTGCCCGAACCACCCGCTGAAGCAAAAGGTGCCTATCCACTGAGTTTATCGAGCAAAAATTCTATCCGTCGATCTTGGTTGATCGGATGATGAGCGTGAATCCCGACGCTCTCCATTTTCCCCTGTTCATTTTCTTACCGCGCCATCGTCGTCCGCTCATCTGCCTGATCAATGGTCCAGAATGCGCCTGTCCTTGTGGTCCCCGCCATGCATAGACATAAAACAACCTGGTTTATTCCGCACCGCTTATGCGCGGAGGGTGGTTTTCTTTAAGCACCCAGCGATTCCACTCATCACATGCCACGTGTCTTTTGTACGACAGAAAAACTGCCCATCCCCCGCGCATTATATTTCGGCCCAAGTCTCGTAGCGAAATTCGCGCAAGCCGTCTGACCCTGAATGCCTCATCCGACAGTCATCCATCAACAAAGCTGCGCATGGGTTAAACCGTCTCCGTCGTACCCCTGGCCCACTGTCTATTGCCCCAGATGTGATTTCCGCCATAGATCCCCTTTAAGATCGGATGGTCCCGATTTGTTCGCCCGCCGCTGAATTTTCCACCATCGCCCAGTTCCGCCACGTCATCTCCAAGTGCACTCTCCGTGAAGTCTCCCATTCCGTCGCATATATTGGTTCTTTTTCGCGTTTTTTAACGTTTTCCATGTATATTGGCTCTGCAGACCGCCACCATCCACCAGGGCACGTTCCTCCATTCTTTCTGCACTTTTCCCCTCTGTATCTTCATCTACATGACCTTTCTCTGCCTCCACATCATCCACGACCCCATTCATGATTTCCTTAACTTGTTTGTGTATTTTGCAGGGCTATTAAGAAGTCAATGGCCGCCACGATGCACATCTCTACTACAAGGACAGGGAAATCAAAGAAGATCATTTACAGGGGCAAAATTTATGAAAATGACCCGGGAAGGTGAAGACATGACGATCATTTAAAGAAACAGGGTTTAAAACTCTGTGGAAAACCTTCCACAGCCATTAAAGCTCGAGCTAACCTGACAGAAGCAAGAATGGAGCGGCAGAGTGTTTGAGTACAAAGCAAAGAGATTAAGGCCTGCTAATGAAAATCTTAAGCCTTAAATCAGTAGTTTAAGAAGCAAAGCACTGGTTTGAAGACCCTGAGGATCGATCAAAGGATCTTGAGCACAAGTAAAAGGTAACATCAGGGTTTATTCGCTAGCAGAATGTTTTTCTTCATAAAGTACAGGGCGTCCATACAGCTTTTACTATGCACCGTGTCCCTGAAGGAATTTCCACCCTAGTAGCAGTTCAAAGCAACTAGAACATTTATGTAGCAGACTTCTCAGTGGTTCATTTGCCTTTTGTTTATTCACCACAAGTACAGCACTGCAGCCGAAATATGTCAAAGTCATATCCGAGAAGATCACTCTTTGACAAAGAGGAGACAGGGATTAAATACTCAACATTCAAACAAAATGGGTTTAGGCCCTCCGTTCATTTCTGTGTTTAATGTTACATTGTGTTCACCTACCTCCTCAGTCGATCTTCTGTTCATCCTCTGCTATAAAACACAGAAGGAAATTATTGTAAGGGTTGTTGATGAGATATCAGAGAAATGCAAGCATTTTCCACTTGAGACAAGTTCTCTGTGTAATATTGTAAGATAGGCTGAGATTTGATGTATTTAGACTAAATTTTTAAGCTGAGGGCAATGATGTACTTGATTGGTGTTGTTTTTAATATGACAAGCATATTTCTTTGGATCCTGATCTAAAGCAGCTGGTGATGCTTTTCTATCTCTGTGTTTGATTTCATTTCATTCCATTTCTACTGGCTCGCATCAGAAGTTTGGCATAAGATTTACCCTTGATAGGTACCTTATGTTGCTGCTCTCCCAGCATTTTATGTTTTCTGCTCATATGTGTGTCTAAATTTTGATTTCAATTGATTTAACCAGTGTAGTGGATGTCATTTCCTGATATCTGATGTATGAATTGAAGAAATCTATGTTTAGATGTTCTTGCTAGGATTTAGTTGAATGAGTTGAGAACACTGGGAGGCCTAGAACCCTGTCTCTTCCTCACTAGGATCTTTCCATCTCAATTAAGCCTTTCTAAGATCCCTTGTATTGCTTCTGATTTTGTCCAAGCAGGTCTGGAGTTAAATGACCTTTGACTTGATCTATAGACAAAATTGGATGCTTCTTCTCCTGTCATTTTCTGTCCTTAATGTCCCATTCCAAATGTCATTTTTAAGATCCAAATGCTCTGGATGACTAGCCCAACTGAAAGCTTTCACATTGAACACAAGTAAATCCTCTCTTGACTCCATTGCCTAATGGCCTTGATGTTCTCTGAGTTATCTACCTTTGCCTAATTTCCTCTTTGCTCATCCTTGTCTTATATTGGACCCTTCTTTCCTGATTCCTAACAACCAAACATAAACAAACAAACAAACCCCGTGCATATAACTAGCCTAAAACCATAACTTAGAGCCTCAAAGACATACACTTTGACTCATATAGAGAGATCCCTCTCTGGACCTAGGAGGGCTAGATCCTAAGGTTTGAAAGTGGTTCTATGTTGTCTCATCTTTTGGTCTTGCCAACCTAGCCAAAACATGGGAACCCCAACAGGTGGTTTCTCTCGTGCCTATTAACAACTTTCATCATTGGCTGGTAATCGAGTGATTTTCTTGCATGTTTGACTTCAGATCACATATTCACATGCTTGAATTTGTACTTGTTCGGGTCGAGATGGAGCGCAAGATCTTGGGTTTTGTCTAATAAGATCCAGGCTGTGGGATATTATGGTTTATCATGAATTTATTACATGAATATTTTGATTGGATGGCTACGACCATACTTGAGTCTTTTTGTTGATCCTTACTGCTAGATGGCTGCGTCCATACCTCGGATCTCAGTTTATATATATACTCTATTATGGATGGTTGTGCCCATGCCACATGTTCATGTATCAGAGATATCAGTTTTAATTGTAATTTCTCGTCTTCTGACAACAATGTTTTGTTTTAACACATTCTCGTAAAGCATTTTACCACTTTTCTCTCTCTCAGACCTCATGCTTTAGGGGGTATCTATTACACAACATTTTTTCACTGCCCCTACAATCCCCATCCTAAACATTGGAGGCTCATTTCTGTGACCAAAATAAAGTGTCATTCCTTGCAAAGACCATCATTGCATCCCTTGCCATCAGTAAAACATTCCTTCTGTTGACAACGTCCTGAATAGACCATCAGAAACACCCGTTTTTGCCTTGGCACTATTAGACCTTTATGCCCTCTCTCTAATTGGGAAATTAACACTGGGCCCTGCACCCATTGGCACTCTGTCTCAGTGAGCTACCCACACAAACCTATTTATGGAATGTTTTTAAAAAATAGAGGCAAATTTTCCGTCATAACAAACTTCGCGGGCGAGTCATCTAGAGTGGTTCGACTGAATAACCATGGCCTTCCTCCTTTGGAATTTTGTTTCCACCTTTTGGGGAAACCTCTTGAGGGATAAGGCCTCCCTTCCACTATTGTAGGGATCCCAACCTCCTCCTCTCCCTCTATAAATACAACCATCTTCCATTGATGTGCTAGCTAAACTGAACATATTATAGCTGAAACACTGAAAATATTTCTGTACATTTTGTTAGAAAAGATAAAATGGAAGAGACCCTCATTGAGAGAGCTTAGAATTGTTTCTTCATCCCATCCAAATTCCTTGACAATCCATTGAGACGTGCTTCTACTAAACCCTGCTGAAGGAGGCTGCGACGTCAAGGCTTCGGTTGTAACTCTTTCTTCTATTAATACATATACATGAATATTGTATAGTTCCCATCTTGCGTTATGTGTTTTATTTGATGCAATATGCTTAACCCTACTTGAATGGTTATTTGATTATGAATAAGATCATTTTTTTGTATGCTGCTCTTGTTTGTTGATCTTCGTGTATGTATCTGATCGTTGTAGTAGAAGCATTGTGACCCGTCGAAGCAGAGACCAAGAGACCAACACCACCACAACCAGATGATGTTGGACTCCAGGTAGGTCGATGTACCCTTTCCTTTTCATTAATTAATTAAGGAACCTCCACTTTAGCTTGTCCCTTTGTTACTAGATCCACTCTAGGGCTAGAGGGATCATCTTTGTCCATAGAGAGGATTTACCTGCATAACAGTATGTTACAAGTGACATCATATCCCAAGGTCCAACACTTGACCTTGGGTTGAAAAATAAGTATAAGGACTGGTCTTATTCATGCATGCATATATCCTCGATCCTTATGTTATCGCTGAGTAGGGTGCCATTGTAGGTAGATCAAACTTGAGGTGAGAAACAGGAGTTATATGTATTAAATGAGAAATAACAGTTAGATGTATTAAATGACTATAGGTATAGCAACGTATAGAGGCTTCCCTTTAAGGAAAAAAATATGACTTCTTTAGAGGTAGCAGTATGAAATGATAGTTGTAGGTTTCATTTCCCTCTTTACAATCCTCTTGTGTTGATTCCCTTAGAGGTATTTCAAGCATAACCTTCCAGTCTTGTAAATGTAACTGACGGGTTTCAAAACTGTAAAACACATCTAATAGAAAAATTAATTTAGGCCCAACCTCAGCAAAAGGGTGTTGGAAAAATAACATAAGAATGGTCAAAACTAAGCCATTTAAGGAATAGTGGATCACCCAAACATAAACAGGAACAAAAAAATCACAATTACACATGGGGGTATGTTACAAGTGACATCATATCCCAAGTTCCAACAATTGACATTGGGTTGAAAAATAAGTATAAGAAGGACTGGTCTTATTCATGCATGCATAAATCCTTGATCCTTATGTTATCGCTGAGTAGGGTGCCATTGTAGGTAGATCAAACTTGAGGTGAGAAACAAGAGTTAGGTCTAACAGTGGCACCATACTACCTCGGTAGATTGACATAGAGATACAAATTGCATCATACTATCAATGGTCCTGGCTTGTTCACAACTTTTATTGAAAATAATTTATAAAGGATATTGTCATCAATAATTTTTCCAAAATGTCACAACTTCCTTGAACTAGAAGAGTGTCATTTCAATACTTCTTATTATGCTAACTATATGCATGAATATATGATGATTCCAATATTGATCTTCCTGCAAAGATGTTTTTATACCAAATTTGCATAGGTATCCATCCCTCTAGCTAGGGCTTCCCATTTTCACTAGTGGACTGATATTTCCTTTTGAGAATTCAACTTTCACATGAGTGAAAATTCGTAGTAGTTCAAGGACCTATTCAAGAGTCAAGAACTTGACACACTTTTACATGAATTTCGATGAATGTCTCCTAGTATTATCCTTATGATGATAAGACACTTGAATATTTTCTCCTTTCAAATTTGGCCCACAAACTAGGGCTTTCAGCAAGCACAAGAAATTTTTTCTCCTTCTTTATTAGTACTCTGAAACTGTTTATTCTTTTTGGTTTTCCCAATTCTTGTCAGTTCGAAGATGAAACCTTGATCATTTGGAGGGTTCATGTAATTTTATCTATACAAAAAACCTGGCTTATTTTTGATAGCTTATCCATGGCTCTATTCTTTGCTGCTTCTTGTTTTCTTTACTCTTTATTGTGCTTATGTATGATCCATATTATTAGGTTGAGTCATGAGTGTTATCTTGTTTCGTGGAGGGAGGGAGCCAATATTGCTTTGAGTCTAGGGGAGTTGACATAATTGGGAGGGGAATGAATGTCCCAGAGATTTTATAGGTCATTCTTCACCTAAAATTTGCTTCTTTGGGAATATTTATTATGGAGATGATCATTCTTTGCTTTTTGATGTGGACGATTGATTGAAATTGGGATATTTCCAATCTCCAGTTCCTAAATTTTGGTTTCAATTCATACTCTAGAGTATTGAGTCACTGAGTCTTCTGAGTGCTGAGAGATTTGACTCCTCTGCTTGTCATTTTTAAGAGACTTGTATTGTTTGTGTCTTTAATGGATCCTTTTTCTTTTCTTTTTGGTTTTGAGTAGTGTTTCTCTTCTTGTAATAATTTCATATTTATCACGATAATGTCACCAAAACCAACCTCGGCGATAATATTAGCAATATTTATCAACAATATTTATCGTGATATCAACAGTACATGATTCTAGTCCCTGATTTGGATTTCTATTGATTCTAGTAAGCCTTTCTCCAATTCAGTTGAATGCGGATTATTGCACAGGTTTTGTCAATGTATTTCCCCGAGGAGTCACAATCTCAACTGGGGTTGACTCCTCCAATTTGTTGGGGAATGGGAGATGGATCCAAATTATGGCACCATTTGGGATTTCATCTTCCAGATCAAAGCCCATGGACCAGTTAGGTACAATGCATCTACACGTAAAATCCCGGCCCTCCCTAGAAGATTTATCTATGAGAGCTAGACTAAAAAATAATTGTAAAAAACCTTACCAGAGTGGAAGTGATTAACTTTTCCTTCCATCAGTGATGTTTAGTTTTCTTGAATACAATATTCCATTAAATTTGGACTCATCCATTTCTAGTAGCTTACCTGGCACATTGTGGTTACAGGAAACCTAACCAAGAGACCTATTGCTTGTTCCACTCCCATTCTCTATGCCAAGCTCATCTTGACACTGCATTACCAATCATTTTGTATGCATAAGAAATTGGGAAGGGGTGTGTTTATGTTTCTTATTTATAATGTCCTAGGGTATTTTTTTCTTGCCCTATGGATTATGTTTGTCTAGGATTTTTACAATGATTCGACAACAGGACATGTTTATTTATTCATAGTGCGCATCCATAAATTTAATGCACAATATAAAGATATTAAAAAATAGTATATTGTTTCATCCAAACTTCAATAAGCTATTGGAGAGTAAATTTACCCAATGATTTACAATATAGCATTTTTCTATACTACTGATAGTGACATAATTCTTCAGAAAAACCACAAAATTTAGGGTTAACTTTTCACAATAGTGAATGTATCCAATCCAATCAATCTACCAGTGTTTGCAATATCTGAATTTGGCAAATCAATGTTCATATGTGACCATGCTATATTGTCTAATCTGAGAGTCCCTTACTATAGTGCTATCTACTGTATTGTTACTATATCAGGGCCCAATTTTCCATAGAAATACCAGTAGACCCAAACTGTAATAGCTAGCCTTAGGAAGGGCTCATGGATTAGTGACTGAGCTACAGTAGGGTTCGTTCACTCTATTTAGGGTGAGTTGCATTCTTAAAAGTGTGGTACCATACAAGAAATTCAACTCTGTGGTTGTAGCCCTGCGGTCTCCAAACCTCATTTCCCAAATGAATGTTGCCGCCAAAACCATGTTGCTTGTTGAGGGATGCTTGTTGACTAATCTATTAACCTTAGATCATTGCTTCCAAGATAGATCCAAGTTGTTCAAGATAAAAATGTTGTGCCAGAAGTTAGAACAATGTAAATCTTTAATTATTAAACCAAACCAGATTGCTCCAATGACCCATGCTCAAATTTTTTTAAGGAGATAAACTCCCTTTCAAAGTGATTGTGGATATCAAAATGAACTTGTAAGATATACAACCAAATTTCTCCTTTGATGAATGATGATGATATATTCACAAGTTTTTAGCTTCAATAATTGACAAGTAGCTTGTGGACTTTGAGTATCAAAGCATCCATATGATACAGTCAATTATTCTAGCATTTTTTTTAAATAGTATATTGATAGCGTCAGTATTCCGACGCTAGCTTATCCAACATTTTTTTTTATAAAATGGTTTGTTTTCGTTGGTATTCCGACATCTTATGTAATATCCTAAAATGGGGATGCCGCAATACATGAACACAATTATGGAAATAGCAGTGATATATCAGCTCATAAAATGTGTGTAGAACACATGGCCATCAGATTATTTTTATAGCAGCAAAATTATGTCCCATTAGACTATCCCAAAGTGGGGAAATGCAGCAACATTGACCATAAAAATGTTAATTTCAGAAAATTACGTTGTAACTGTGAGAAATAGCATTTGGATTCCTTAGCTTATGTCTTATGGGACTCTCATCTAGAAGGGGATCAGAAACAAATCCCTTTTGATGTCCTAAATAGATCTCCTGGTCTCAATATGGCTTAAAAACACTAAAATCCCATGACTTAACTATACAAAATTTTATGAAGCAAACACAGCATAATTATATGAGGGTTTTAGTTAAAATATTAAAGGAAACCACAAATATAGAGTTTTATTACTCAAAGTATAGAGAAAATAGATATCTAGCTCATTTTACACCTTAGAAGATAACCCGACAAGGTTTTCTTGATAGAATGAGTACAAAAAGAGTGGATCTGCAGATCTGGATCTAAAATAATGTAGTATAGCTAAAGATATGCATACATACAGTTGAATAATACAATAAATAAAGGATTTTTCTTCTTACAAGTTTTCTGGGTGAAGGGTTAGCCCTTTCCCTCAGAAACTAGCCCAAAAACAAGGGGTTTAACCCTCTCACTGCAACATTGCAAGAAATGACGCAGTTCCTACAAGGGACTGCGCTGTAGATGATGGAAGTACTTTGGAAAAGTGCCAAGATATTAAATATGCCCCAGATTCTTCCTTACTGATCTTCCAAAGGAATGGAGGCTCCCTCCTTTGAAAAACAAGCTCAGGAAGTGGTGTTGTGAACCCCCAATGCAACACCCTGTAACACAATGTTATACTACTACAGAAATAACATTGTAGCTGAAGGAGGACACTTGGCCTCAAGCCTGGATGTGGAGAAATTTAGTACAAGCTACCTCAAGAGGCCTCTCAAGAAAGGAGAAGGAATTCCTAAACAGGAATGCCTTGTGCTAAGCAGCACAACAATCTCAACTAAACAGTTGGAGAAAATAGAATAGTCATGCAGACCAAAATCCAATCTTCAATTCATTTCATGTCTTCATATGGCTGCCTTTCCCTCCTTTTATACAAATGTAAGTCCTATCACCTTGGGTCCCACTCATTGTGGCTTCCTCCACTGTTGATAATGCAACAAGATGATGGAGCTTAGTGAAATGAAGTCGCCTTCACTAAGTGGGCCCGCAGGCAAATTCTGGCGCAAAGTCTATTTTTAGACTATGTCTATTTTTAGACATACGGAGCATGATTCGGGGATTCCAGTTGGAGATTATTGAAGCATGTGACATGTTGGTAAAAATAGATGAGACTCATATTTTTAGGTCACAGGCTATTTTTAGACTGCCTCTCCTAAAAATATGGAAGTCAAATATTATTTACCCTTAATAATATTTAGACTATAAATAGCAGTTTACTCTCTTGGAGCACTTCAGTTCGAGTCATGGAGGTGGCTCATGCAACTGACAGAGGAATCACGTGGTTCCTAGGGTTTGATGGCATCTTGCATGGTTGACTTCATTTGGACTTCAGTGGCAGAAGTTTTGGAGGAGTTAATGAGACAGATAGTGGAGTTGTGTTATGT